>OY992884.1:4701488-5132913 GCA_963921405.1 Cepaea hortensis
TATCATATTAGTGCTGGTACCCTTCATGCAAACTTGGACATTGTTGGGGTAGTTGTCAAGTGAAGTCCCTATGTTGAGGCAACTGTATGTCTGATGGTGGCGGAGTCCATAATGTTGTGTATTGTTGCATAGGATTAAAGTGTACTATCAGATGTGGAGCACAGGAGTACAACCTGTCAATATATGTTTTATATTAGGAAAAAGAGTACGGTGTGTTAGAAAAACAGTTGCCGGTGTGCGTAACAGTACGGAGAGCATTAGACTGAGGATATAATAGGTGGTGTTTGATTGTAGCTCTATCATGGACTGAACATTGATAGTGTTCTATGAACATGTGGTTTATAGGGAATATTGTGTTGTCCTGTGTTACCGGTGACTTGGTACAAATTAATGCATAAAATACTCTGTAAGGTGTGGACAGGGAACTGATTATGGGTTCCTTGGTAATTGTAGCTATTTTGGTAGGCAGGGAAGGTAACCCAATTTGTCAGCACACAGATGTCATTCTGGGGTGTGTTAACTGAATCAGTGTTGAGATGTTGTGATTGCTTGCAGTGTCTGATGTTTGTTAGCCAAATCAGTGTCGAGATGTTGCATTTGCTTATGATGTCTGGGGTAAGTGAATGTTGAGCTGTAGGGGAAGGTGGAGCAGATTGAGATTGTTGCATTAGAAGGTGTTTCGTCCTAGCAATATCAAGTGTAATCTCATGACAGCAGTGGCACAACTGGAGGAGACAAAGTGGGTGATCTGATGATGCAACATTGATTATTTTATTTAACAATTAGAGATGCAGTCATCTTGAAGAAGGAGGTAGCAAAGATTGACCATGACAGACATCAAGGGTTGCCTCAGAATAGCGAAATGGATAATTAGATGTGGGGCAGTTATGATCTATGGGTTAATTCAAATGTTATATTGCATGTGCTCATTGCTTCATGTGTTTAATATGTTGTCTTTACCATGATAATCATAGATTGTGTTTTCCATTATTACAGGAGCGGCTGACTAGTTAGTGTCAGCAGGCCTGGGTTCTTGGTGGGATAGTAAATTGTGTCACAACTCTTGTTTATGTCGCGTCTTGGGGTTTATGTTGTGTAACCTATGTTTTTGTAGTGCCTTATTGTCTGTGCAGTGTTGCTTGTGTCAAAGTTCTTTATAGTGTCAGTCTAACCAGCCATTGTTTGGAACACCTGTGTTGTGGTACTTGGTGTACCCTGTTGTCTTAAGTGCTGCTGATTGGTTAGGGGTTACCCACTGTAGTGATTTGATATATACAGTTGTCTATTGTATCTGTTATTGACATGTAATGTGCTGTTAGAAGAAATAAATAAAGAGCTTGTTTATTTGTCCTTGATTTGTTTGTTTAGTCTCTCTTAGTTTTTACAACCACTATTTCTACCACAGTCTAACACCTTAGTTCATTGCTTGGGCTCTAACATGGTGATTCCTGTTTGAAAATCTATAAAATAAGTTTCTGCCCCTGTCCGAGATCTCTTACATCTTCTTATCTAATTACTATCCTCTTTTTTTGTCGGTTGAGGCGGTGTGAGGTTCTCTCTCTTTTCACTATTTTTCTTCTTTGGCCGTAACGAAGTCAGAACTACTCTTTACCTCTTAGCACCGTAGTGAAGGAAGCATCAGTCTTTATGATTGTCTCCCTTTGTCTTTTACCATCGACTACACATACATAAATACATACATACATACATACATACATACATACGTACATACATACATACATACATACATACATACATACATACATACATACATACATACAAACATACATACATACATACATACATACATACATACATACATACATACATACATACATACATACATACATACATACATACATACATACATACATACATGCATACATACATACATACATACATTCTATTTTATATATATAGATTTACATTGTCTGCAAGGTGTGGAATGCTCCTGGCCCTGCAGCCAGAAGGGTTAGGATCGGCTAGCCTCTCCCAGGATGGGTGAAAAGTAAACATTAGTAGACTGCCGACTACCCGCAGACTACGCAGGTCAACCCCCACCTTCATGTGGTTAGTTAGTTAGTTAGTTAGTTAGTTAGTCGCAGTTCCAACTTCACAGCAACGAGTCGTCCCCATTATGCTCCGTTCCTGTGCCAGTGAATATCACACAAAATGCTCACCACTGCCCAATGTGAAAAGTGGAAAAGACATGTGGTTTCAGACCGGGAAACCATGACATCGCGGTCATGGGCTAACCGTATGGCTCGCCGTAGGAGATTGACTCCCTGTGGTCAGTTTTGTGTTCTAAACCTGCGACTGGCCTAGCAAGCCGGCAAGGGATCTTCATACTGCTCGTAGAAAAACTATGAAATATAAACGGACTGACCCAAATGGATATCGACCTGGCAATGTTAATGGACTACGAGCTAAATCAGCGACTCCAAATATAGACACTATAAACGTATGTGGTTTCAATAGTAAAGAAGACGAGCTTATAGAAATAATTGAACAGAGGGAAATTGGAATGATGGGAATAGCGGACACCAGAATAAAGGGAAAAGGATGCAAAGAGCTCCACCACAGTTACATGTTTGTCTGACACCATGTGGGAATAGTCATCGAACCACGGCTAGGAAGAGGAATACTAGAAATAAAATACATATCAGAAAGAATCATAACAGTGATAATAATTTAAAAAAAAAACAATTACAACATATATACAAATATATGCACCATGTAATACAAACAAAAATGAGCAAGAATGCGAGGAATTCTATGAAAACATCAATGACGTGCTAAATAAAATAGATAAGCTGGACAACAATTCAGTTATGGGAGACTTCAATGCAAGCATATGACATAACAGAGTGGGCATAGAAAAAAATCTGGGAGCATTTGGAGATCAGCATAATGAAAGGAATGATAACGGAAGTAGACTGACAGACCTGTGCAGCCAACACGACCTCTACAAGAAACACATTCTATAAACATAAAGACTCACAAGTATACTCTGGTATAAATGGAATGATCTAGATATTACAAGCCAAATTGATTTTATATTAATAAGAAATAACAGAAAGATAAATATATTAGATGCAAGGGCAGTGCCCAATTTAAGTATAAACACAGATCATAAAGCAGTCGTTGCCACAATAAGAACCGTCAGAAGAAGAAAGCAAAGAGCAGGAAAATACATGCCATGCGAATCAGTAAACTTAAAAAACCTTAAAGACGAGGCAGTAAGGGAAAATTATGAGAAAGAACTAACTGATATATTTGTAAAATTACCTATAGAAAGAAAGGCAATGGAAGAAGAATTGGAGATCTTCAAATCAAGCATTTTAAATACTGCAAAAATAACATGTGAAACCACGAAAAAACACAAAACACGGATAATGAAAACAACAAGTTGGTGGAACGCCGAAGTAAAGAAAGTGGTAAAAGAAAAAGGAAAAAAAAATAAAAAGTGGTTGAAGAGCAAACAGGAATGTGATTACAGAGAATACAGAATAGCGAGAAGACATGCGATTTTAATAGTTTTTTTTTTTTTTTTTTTTTTTTTTTTTTTTCCGCGTTTCCATCCTGTTTCAGGATATTGCGGTCAACACCAGCATCTTTCAGCTGTATGTTGATTCCTAGGCTAGATTACGCTCATCAGCACGCCACGACTTTCTGAGCGACCGGCTCCATACTCTCATAAGTCACTTTTGCGATTCGAACCACTGCTAATTCTCGTCGCGTCACGTGACGAGAGTATTCGGGGTTAGCGGAGAAAGCTACTAACCCCTCGGCCATGGAGCCGGCTGATTTTAATAGTAAAGAGGGAAAAACAAAAAGACTGGGAAGAGGATAGGGAAATCCTAAATAAAAACTTCAAGGAGGCAACTAGAAACTTCAACAAAAGATAAGTGCAATGCCAACCAGAGGAGAACTCTTTGACCCAACTGAAATAATTAACAACGAATATGGAGAACCAATAAGTGAACAAAAACAAATCCTAATAAGATGGAAGCAGTATTTCGAACAACTTCTCAACATCCCATCAGATGTCACAGGAATTCAAGAGACCTACACAGATGTCACCGAAGATCTAGAACCAGACATACTAACAGAAGAAATTATAGAAGCCATCAGATTAGCCCCATTGAACAAATCACCGGAACAAGATGAGATACCAAATGAGCTAATTAAAGCAGCAAGAGAAGTAGGAACAGCATGGCTACATAGACTATTCAACCATGTTTGGGTAGAAAAACAGACACCACGAGACTGGGGAAATGCCATAATTATCACAATTTGGAAAAAGAAAGGCAGCAAAAGAGATTGCACACAATTCAGAGACATTTCACTGTTGAGTCATACTGGGAAAATATTTTTAAAATTCTTGAGAACAGATTACGAACAACTTTGGGACCCCAGCTAAGCGAAACACAACTTGGATTTAGGAAAACCAAAGGATGCACAGATGCCATTTTTGCTCTTAGACAACTTATAGAAAAATCAATTGAAATCAATGAAACACTCTACTTAACCTTTGTCGACCAAGAAAAGGCATTTGATAGAGTAGATAGAAACAAGCTGTGGGAAATCCTTAAACAATATTGAGTGAGTACACATCTAATAAACCTATGTAGAATTTTATATAACTACAGTGAATGCATAGTGAGAGCAACTGGAGGACACTCAGAATCCTTCACCATAATATCCGGAGTACGATAAGGTTGTGTCCTGTACCATCTCTTGTTTATAGCATATATAGACAAACCAGTCAAACAAGAATACCGCATGACGAGAACACAGAAGAAGAACCATCGGATAATCTAATCATTAAAGAACTCCTGTTTGCGGTCGACCAGGCATTAATTGCAAAATCAGAAGCTGAATTACAAGACCACATTAATAGTCTAAACGAAACGTGTAGGGAACATAACATGAAAATTAGCACAAGCAAAACAGAGGTAATGACTATAACTAAAGAAGAAAAAACAACAACAGTTCACCTAAACGAACATCCCTTAAAACAAGTAAAGAGTTTCAAGTACTTAGGAAGTATAATATCATCAAATGGCAGATCAGAAGACAAGATCGAAAATAGATGCAATAAGGCAAATCAACTCATTGGACAAATGGCACTAATACTTATAACAAATACGTATCAATATTACTAAGACAACACTTTACAACAATCTTCCTAAAAACTCTATGCTACCAATGCCAAACCTGGACAATGACAAAAAAAAAAAGAGAAAAGAAAAATCACAACAACAGAAATGAGATTCCTGAGAAGAATACTCAACGTATTAAGAAGAGATAAGATGAGAAATGAAGAAATCAGGACTAAAGTGGGGGTTATAGCTGCGCTAGACTTTATTGGAACGCACCTAGAAAGTCCACCTATGCTAAAATAAGTCACTGCCACTATAAAACATATGTAGAAACGAATAACATCTGGGCTAGATGGATTCACAATAGATGCATTATAAATATCGGGATAATTTGGAGTATATGTATATATTAAAACAAATGTTGAATGATATCTGCAGCGTGGATATATACCGAGCTATATGCTGAAATATGTATTTATAGCTATACCAAAAAGACCAGGAGCAATTGGATGCAAAGATTTTCGCACAGTTATTCTCATAAACAGTAGTTTCCAACATTAAGAGTATTCCTGGTATGTGATGGGCCGTCTCCCGAAGCAGACGGATCAACTCTGGTGCTGACATTCCTCCTTACAACCGTCTCAGTCCAGCCAGCATAATTTCCCATGGTCTGTCTCTTTTCCGACGATGTTCTCCAATGATTCTCTTCGCATTACACGACCACAAAGTCTTGTGTACAACTTCTTATAGTTATATGCAGCCTCTTGCAAGTAATTGTTGTTACTGAGTTTGACAGTCCTAGTTACTGGCGGCATTGGTCTCAAAATCCACATCTCTGTGGCTTACAGTCCCTTCCAAAGGCACGTTCCATAACTGATTGCCATACAGGAACATTGCTTCTGTACAATATTTCAATCATGTATGTATGTATGTATGTATGCATGTATATATGGCAATGTGTATTTTCTTAAACAACGTGTAAACCTGGAATTGTCCCTGTCGTATGTGTATCTGGATACACCTTGGGACCTTGTCGACTTGACAGACAATAGTCTGAAGTACGTGGGAAATACCTCACGATTGGCTGCACAGCTACCTGGTCCCTGTCCCAAAGCCAGGTAAGGATCACTCCAGACTTAATGGATACCGAATCATAACCCTGCAAAACAAGTATAGCAAAGTTCTCGAAAAGATAGTAGCACGCAGACTCCAGCAACATTTGGAAAGTCGGAATCTGCTTCCCCAAGGACTTGGGAGCTACCGGCCTGGAAAGGACACCTGGGCCAATGCTGCAACTTTTGCAATTGATGTCTACGGGGGCTTCCAGGATAAACAGGGAGACAGTGGCGGTAGCTCTTGACCTGTAGGATGCGTATAGCAGGGTTAGGTATGATCGGTTAATACACACACTGTTGGACATGGAGGTCTGCCCTTGTCTTGTTAGATGGGTTGAGGCAGTCCTTTATGAGCGTAAGGTTGCACTGCGCATGGATTTCTGACCCCTGTACTATTACACCTGGGTTGCCACAGGGATCTGCCTTGTCCCCGGTGCTCTTTAATGTCTACACCAGCAAAATCGCAGCTATTGAGACACCAGGTGTGGGTAGAATCCTGACATTTGCAGATGATGTGCTGGTGTACAGACAGGGCAGAGACAGGGCCAGTCTGGCGAAAGACGTACAGGTGGCGGTAAACAAGATGACGGAGTGGTGCAGGGACACAGGGGCCATTATAAACCCAGACAAGGCATCAGTTGTGTGGTCCTCCCTGGATAACCGGATCTCCAAGGCAGATGCCCCATGTATTATGTTGATTGGATGTCCTCTTAGTCGAGAGATTAAATTGAAGTACTTGGGTATCACCTTTGACAGGTGTTTGTCTTTTAAAGATCATGTGGAGGCTTTGGTGGGATTTTATTTTAAGGGGATTTAATGCATTGAGGGCTTTGGCATCAACCGGGGTAGATCAGAGGATGCTGTACTGACTCTTTCAGCAGTTAATAATTTGTGTCATTGAGTATGGCAGTATAAAAAAAGCCAGCTTGAAAGGTTAAAGCGCATACAGAATGCTGCCATGTGGTTAATACTGGGGTGCACAAAGGACACATCATTTATCTGCATGAGGCATATCCTGGCGCTACCTACAATGACGGATAGGCATAGGGTCCCTCAGGCCAAATGGTACCTGAGAGTTGCCGCAGACAAGGTTCACCCGCTGCATGCAGCAATGGATATGGTAAAGGGTCATAAACTAAGATGAGGCAGGTCCTGGATGGCACAGGCAGAACTTTCTATCAGTCAGGTGTGTGATCTAGAGACCATCAATCGTGAAAGAGAGTGGATTGAAGTTCCGGAAGACATGACGGGCTGGTACAATGTAATAATAACAATGGGTCGTGAGTGCAGAGAATGGGCAGCGGGCTGCACTGAGTTTGAAGTGCCACAACTGATCCAGAGCAACACACATCAAGGTGACATAGTCATCTACACCGATGGGTCAGTGGTGAGAAACAGACGTAGTGGCTGGGGATTTATTGCAAAGGCTAATGGGCGAGTCTTGTAAAAGGAGAGCCTGGCATATGAGACTACGACCTCCAGCATGAGAATGGAGGTGAAGGCAGTAACAGCGGCATTCAGGTGGCTAGAGGAGACTACTGCAACACACGTTGTGTTCATTACAGATTCAAAAAGTATGCTTAGCAAGGTGGAGAAAGGAATGCTTCGTGTGGAATGGCTCTCGTCGCTTCAGAGGTCACAGATTGTGAGAATTGTATGGATATTTTGCCCTGGCCATGCGGGTGTACGGGGGAATGAACAGGCTGATAGGCTAGCAGGGAATGCACCTCTTGGTGGTATTTTGCCTATTGACAAGGGGGAGGTGGCCGTGAGCTTGTGGGACCAGGTGGAGAAGGCGGAGGAACAGATTGAGAACCCATATGTGGAAAGAATGAGATTGCGTGGGGTCCGCAGGGGTTCTGGAAGAATCTCAAAACTGAGAGGGAAGACTAAGAGAACGTTTAATCAGCGGTTGGAACGGTTAGTAGTATGGCTCTTCGCTGGCTGTTGAACGAGGGACTGAGCACGTATGGGAATGTCCTGAGTGCAGTGATGTCGGTTCTTAACTCAACTCAACTCAACTCGACTAGGGATGGAGTTATACGTCTCCATAGCACAACGATTGGGTTGAAATATAGAGACAATGTGTTGCCCATGCAGCATGATCCCTCTCTCGACCTGCCTAGTTCACTCCAGAGGAAAGGTAACACCTATACATCTGGAACAAGACAAGCTGCAGGATCAGCAAAGCAATGCCCTACCTGTCCGCCTGTCGGAGCTTCGATCCTAGAACAGCTGCCAACCAAGGCTTAGGGTCTGGTCTACCCTGCCATGCCATTTAGTCATTAGGTTGCATTTCCTCACACCAGGATAAGGCTTGTACCCTCCCTGTTGCGTTCGACCGCCTGAAGCCGTTGGCGCGATGTGGGGTGTCGGGTTTGGTATGTGCCGCCCATCATTCGGCGCTAACAGAAAGCAGGTAGTACCGTCTACTGTCATACAGTAGCTCAGTTATAACTGACTAAGACCTGACATATATGTATCTTTATATGTATAATTTTAAACTCACGTTTGTTCACTCACCATAACATCTTAGCACAGCAATGAAAGCTAGAAATACACCGAGTCTGTAGGGTTGCATGTTATTCAGTCTTCTCTCCCAATGAGACAATTAGCAGAATGAGATAGATGATACATAATCGGGGGATATACTTGTATGTGTATAACTAATATACATCACAATGATTTATACATGGCTTCAATCACATTAGAATGTGATTTTATAAAAATCAGTTTAGAAGTATCAAACAGTTCCTAACATTCTTTGACGTTATGTTAATGAAGATTGTATAACTAGTTGCCCTACGTATTGTCAACATGACATACGGGTGAGACGACCCCACTATATATGTAGATATGGAGGACATTAGACTGCGATATATTATGTCAACAAAAGCTTTCACAGGAAACATCGACACGGCAACGATCTTTCCGCCCTATTGGACGTGAGTTGTTTACTTGACGTTGTTAAGTATGCGCTGTTTACATATTTGGTGTTTATTATTCTGTGCAGGTACATAGCATGTAGATGTGTAACCGATATATGTATGAGCCGTTTCTCAGCTGTGATACATTAATAGTATCCACTGATTATTTGACAATGGCAATGAAACCCGGGGATCCTGAAACTGCCATTGACCTGAAACTTGTATCACAAGAGGCGTATCTCATCAGACATAAAACGGAGTGTTCCTTGAGACCTCGAATACGACCACCTCCCCTGTTCTGTACTGATACCCAAGTATGGCACAGCCAAGGATATAAGAGCCTGCAGAGCATTTAATTATGTTTGCGACAACTCTTCGTTCATGGGGCGCCTTAGATCACAGGGACGGTCTAAACCAACAAGACGAATATAAACCCAACCACCATAGTGGACTCCTGAGGTGGAGAAAGCATGGAGGAAAAAGAGGGCGGCTATAAGGAATTGGCAGAAACTGCGGAGAGCAACCAATTCGGTTGACACAGAATTCGAAGAGGCTGAATTAATAAAAAGGTAATGTTGCAGGATTTTACAATTCCATGTCACAAAGGCTAAAAAGGTGAAATTGGAACCGTTTATAAATGAAGTCGGTGGGGATGTGACATCGGGTATATTCTAATGCAGTGGTTTTCAACCGGTGGGGAACCACTCCCACTCCCCCCTTTCAAGGGGGAATTTTAGTGTTTTAGGGGGGGGGGGGGGGATAAGATTATTTCAACATTGCGTTAATACAAGAACCGATTACTTGATATTATTTTTCCCTTCATATTTTACGGTTCTGTACGTCTCACTCTTCTGAAATTCATTTTATAACGTAAGTAGATCCGCACATCATGTTTTATGTAGACGTCTAGACTTTTTTCAGTATGTGCTTTTAAATTTAGCTATCATAATTACGTATACTATGAAGGGGCGGGGGAATTTATGGAGGACATACGAAAGGGGGGGGGAGGGATGACGTTCTGAAAATATGGTGAAGGGGGCACGGGCCATAAAAGGTTGAGAACCACTGTTCTAGAGGCTGCACCGGCAGATGAACAGAAAGGCGCAGCCCATTTCACTTTGTACAGTTTATGATGATAACAACCTTGCTATGAAAATTGTACATGACGGAAGGGAGGCGTTTCTTCCCCGATTTCTCAAACAGACTGATCCGTTAGGAATATGGTCTGTGAAGCCTTGTCGCGTGTCACTAGGAAGGATGACTATAAAGATATGATACAGTTGGAGGATATTAGACGTGCGCAGCAGAGAGCTAAAGACACAGCACAAGCAGGGGTTGAGTACACCTATATGAAGAACATGAATGTTGGGGACTTGGAGGAGATGGCTCTTTGTTTAAACCTAAGCATGAAAAAGACAGAAATACTCCATGATTGGTTGTACAGCAACCTTGTCCCACTTCCAAAGTTAGGTAAGGATCACTCACCACTTAATGAATATAGAATCTTATCTCTACAAAACACTGCAAATTCCTCAGAAAGATAGTAGCGTGAAGGCTGCGGCGATATTTGAAAAGTCGCAATTTACTTCCCAAGTGGTTTGGGAGTTACAGGCATGAGACTTACATCTGAGCTAATGCTGTAACTTTTGCATTTGAAGTCTATGATGGCTTCCAAGATAAACAGAGAATGGGCGGTAGCTCTTGACCTGGAAGGTGCATATAACAGGGTCAGGGATGGTCGGTTGATATAAACTCTGTAGGACATGGAGGCCTGGACTTGGATTGTCCAAGGGATTGCAGCAGTCATTTATGAGCGTCAAATGGCGTTGCGCATGGGTTCATGGACTTCTTCCCCTTGTACTATTACACGTGGGCTGCCGCAGGGATCTGCCATGTCCCCAGTGCTCTTTAATGTATACACCAGCGAAGTCGCAGCTATTGAGACAGCAGGTATTGGTAGAATCGTGACATGTGCAGATGACGTGTTGGTGTACAGACAAGGAAGAGACAGGGAATGTTTGACTGAAGATTTACAGGTGGCAGTAAACAGGGCGGCAGACTGGAGCAGGGACGCAGGGGTCGTTATAACCCCAGACAAGGCGTCGGTTGTGTGGTACTCCCCGGGCAACAGGATCATGAAGACAGATGTCCCATGTATTATATTGAGTGGATATCCTCATAGTCATCATCATGTGCCATGCTGGTAAGCGTGGGCGGTCATGTTTTGCCATCACACTCGATCACCAGAGTCGTGGATCAGCTCATCGTTCATGTCTCGAACATTCAATGTGGCCAAGCCATCCAGGTATTTACTTATCTGCCCACCTCTTGTTCCCATCCCCTCGATCTTACCAGTTGTCACCAAGTTCTCCATTTTATTTCTTCTCATAACGTGCCCAAAAATTATAACTGTCTACATGTAATATTCGTAATCAGATTATGGTTTTCATGTGTTTCTTATAGGACGTGGTCATTGGTTTTTCTGTCTGTCGATGGTATTATTTGCATTTTCCTCAGTAAGCACATTTCCACAGCCATCGGATGCTTTTGAGCTTGGCAGTTCATTGTCCACGCTTCATATCCATACAAAAGCATAGGTTCCATAAGGGCATTTCATTTGAAACACGTTTCAATGGCATTATTACAAAAGCTTGAAAGAAACATTAACAGGTATGGTAGAATTAATCAAAGCATTAATTTTGAATGAATTGTGTACCATGGGTTGGTCAGAAGAAGTCGCCGTAGGCATTCAGGTAAGCAATCCATTGCTTGGTAGGCGGCGAATGCCGTCCGCAAAAAAAGGATTATGGTTGCTCACTATCACGATGTTCTTGATGATAAGTGCGTGATATGGTCGTTGTCTAGGTAACGATACTCCTGGTGTGTCAATTGAGCTATCTAACTGTCTTACAATATAACTCACCCCCGCAGTGCACATTCACCAGTCATTAAACAAGATTGAGTTGGCGCACATAATTCTTTATTGCAGAAAGAACACGGACAAACGGAACATAACTCATTATCCAGAAACAATATAATCCATAGAATATCCATATCCTCCTCACAACTTAACGCGCACACATCACTGTCTTCTCACGGCCTGCTTAATCTCAAATTTCTAAGACCGTTATCCAGCTCATATCCACAGATGGACGTCACACATCACAACCCACACCCTGGGTCTAGCCTCCACTAACTATTCAACCAACTTTGGGTTCAGGCCTCCATTAACTATCCAACCCCCACTGGGTTTTAATCCTGCATTCACAACTGGGAGAACAACACAACAAAAGATCTGACCCACAGTCAGTCTAAGCTCCCACGTATTAGCCCACCGATCCACCGAGCTTCCACTGCCCAGTCAAAGTTTTCCACTGTCTTTTAACCCTGCTGTGTATCCCCTCCCTGAGCTCCCCACAACATTACACTCCAGCCTAAAACTGTCTCTCTCCCCATCCACCCTGGGGGTCTCCACTCACCCTCACCATTATTTTTCATGGCTGGTTGTTTTTCTCGTAGTCTCGCTACCGGATCACTCACCTCACTGTCAATGACCCAGGCATATGTCACTCACTGAGCCAAGTGTTTACAGCGTTCATTACGTCTGCATCTATGTGAAATCGTTGCTCATTGAGAGCTTTTTTAGAGGTCGAACAAATGAAAATCACATGGTGACATATCAGGTTTATAGGCTGTATGTTGCAGAATTTCCCACTTCTTCCTTGCTAATGCTTCCTGCACAATCTTTCCGACATGCGGGACGGGCATTATCGTGCAACAAAATCACACCGCGAGAAAGCATGCCGGGTCGCTTATTATTGAAGGCTTTCTGCAGCTTGTCTAGTGTTTCCAAGTAGTGGGTAGAGTTGATGTTGAGAACAGGTTATTTAAAGTCCACCAACAATAGCCCTTCATGGTCAAGAAATGTGCTCATCATAACCTTACCTGTAAATTGAATTTTTTGGCTTTTGGTGATCCAGCATGTTTCCATTGCATTCTCTCTTTTGCTGCTCGGCTCAAAGTGGTGACACCATGATTCATCGCGTGCCATTATGAGGAAGATTGATTGATTGATTGATTTAGGAATCGACATCACAGCATTCGGGGCATTCCCATAAGTGCTCCGTCCCCATCCTCAGCAGCCAGCGAAGAGTTCCAACACTAATAGTACCAGTAGCAATCCGATTATAAGTCCGTCTCGCTTTTCCTCTGAGCGTTGGGCGCCGGCCAGATCCCTTCGTCACTCCTCGTTGTCTCATTCTTGCCAGACCATGGTAATGCATTTGCTCCTCCAAGGTGTGCACGTGCTCCCACAAGGCCGCAACCACGTCTGCCTTGTCATGTATTAATACTCCACCAAGTTCTGCAGAGCCAGCCAATCTGTCCGCCTGTTCATTTCCCAGCACACAGGCATGCCCCGGAGAAAAGATCCAGGTGATGCTTATCCCCCGTGACCTCCGAAGCGAAGCAAGCCACTCAGCACGAAGTCTGCCCGTCCTCACCCTCGTCAGCATGCTTTATGAGTCAGTTACAATCACGGTGAGTGTGTGTGTCGTATTCTCCATCCAGCGGAGAGCCGCTGTGACTGCCTTCACTTCCATTCTTAAGCTGGATGTTGTGGTATCATATGCCAGGCTCTCCTGCCCCAAACATCGACCATTAGCTTTGGCTATGAACCCCCAGCCACTTCTCTCACCTCTTGACACCGAACCATCTGTGTAGATAATCACATCATTCGAGTGAGCATTGTCCTGAATTAGTTGCTGGATTTCCACTTCCGTGGCCCCTGCTGGCCACTCCCTGCACTCCTGGCTTAATGTGATAACAACTCTGCACAATTCTGACTGATCAGCTGGCACTCTAACCCACTCCTCTCCACGCCTAATGCTCTCCAAGGGGTACATCTGTCTGATCGTATCCTCCGTCTGAGCCATCCATGATTTCCCTCTTATCAGTCGCTGACCCTTAACTGCGTCCAGCGCCTCATGCAGTGGGTTGTCTGTGTCTGCAGCTACTCTGAGGTATACCTTCGCCTGCATCACCTTGAGCTTACCAGCAACACTCGGCAGACCAAGGATGTAACGCATACACACTACTGGGGTGTCTCTAGTGCATCCCAGAATGACCCGCATAGCTTCATTCTGTATGCGCTCTAACTTCACCAGCTGACTCTCTGAGACAGTGAGCAGACCTAATCCATAATCAATTACTGAGAGGATCAAGTGCTGGTATAGTGTGAAAAGCATTATCTGCTCTGTGTCCATTGCAGCCATAGTTTTAATAGCACTGAGTCCCTTTTAAGATCTTGTCACAACCGTCTTCACATGGTCCTTGAAGGATAGGTTCCTGTCAAATGTGATCCCCAGATACTTCAGTTTGTTCTCTCTGCTGACATTTCTACCATCTATCGTGAGGCTTGGGACATCCGCTCTCACAATCCTGTTGTCCAGAGAGCACTACAAAACAGCCACCTTTTCCGGGTGGATGACAGCACTCATTTGCGGGATATTTAAAATAGCTCAAAATCAATTAATGTTCCCCCTGCCTCCCCTCACCCCCCCCCCACCCCCCAATGCGATAAATTTCAAATTTCTCTTAGCTATAATTTAAACATATATGATATGAACGACTCATGATGTAAACTTCTTTTGGTGATATGTACAACAAAGGTAACATTTATCTTCATTTTACCTAGCTCCGCGGGCCGCACCATGACTCATCGCGGGCCACATACGGTCCGCGGGCCTCGTTTTGGCCACCCCTGGTCTAGCTCTTTGTTCCAATAGTTATGCGTACATTTTCCCTATTTGGCTCAGCAGTGATATACCTCTGTATGTTTCGCACTATCTCATATTGCCTTTTTGCAAAATTGGTACTATTATTGCCTGCTGCCAAACATATGGGACTTTTTTTTCTTCTTCCCATGCTATATTAAAATGCCTTGTTAGCCATTTAACTCCTGCAGTCCCACAAGCCTGAATAGCTTCTGTAGTTTTTCCATCTGGACCCGGTGATATGTTTTTAGGACTTTTCTGTATAACTGCTTTGACTTCTGCAGGAATGAAATTTGGTTCTTATTGTCCGTGGCTTTTAGGCACAAAAGTGAGGTTTTCTATGTTATTATATGTGGGGTTAAGTAGATTGTGAAAGTATTTTGCCTACCTTGTGCTAGTCTTAGTTGTGGATTAAATATCGGTATACATCTTTTGCTGCTTATGATGGTGGTTGGATTATAGCAAATATCACAGTTTCTCATTGCATTGACACGTTTATAAAATTCCCTTGGGTAGTCTTTGCAAAGGTTCGCCATCTGTTCACCGTATATTCTCCAGGATTTATCTTGGGGTACTCTAATTGTTCGTTTGGCATTTCGTCGAGCTATTCTATAAGTCCGGTTAGCGTGGTAGGGGTATCCCCTATCAAAGGAGATGTAAGACGCCTCCTTTCCTCCGTTAGTCTACGGGACACCCTTGGGCAAGGTGGAGTACCCGTTTAGCCCCCCGATCAGGGTTACGTGAAGCCATGCAAGCAGGTGGTGGATGGAGTGTGAGAGCAGCCGACAGATTGTTGTTGGTTATGGTCTTACACTCTGCGGCGATAGGCAGATGATTTCATCAGTAGAGACAATGACTATGGCCACCGACTAGTACAGTCACTGCCCAGAAGGAAAGCAATGTCAAACTACTTTCTGCAAAACTTGCCAAGAAACCATAACAACCATGAAAGAAAACATAATAAGAAAGAGATCTGCTCGCGAGACCCCCAGGCCAGGCAGATCAGATAACACTGGGGAAGAGTGTGACACAGGGACCAGTACTAGTAATCGTGATGACGGAGTTAATCCTGACTGTGTTACCAAGGAAATCCCCTGTGTCAGACTAAGAAACAGAGTGAGAATAGCAACGTGGAATGTGAGAAGTCTGTATGAGGGAAAGCTTAAAGTAGTGTGTGATGAGATTGAGAGGTTAACATTCAAATTTTAGGAATTAGTGAACATCGCTGGAGCGGCAAGGGACATTTTACAACTGAAAATGGAAGTATTTTAATTTATTCTGGTAGAGACGTCGGAAGCGAGAGTGGAGTGGCATTTTGTTTAGATAAGACACTGCAAAATCTTTAATGGGATATAATCCAGTTAGTGATAGAATCCTCACTATTAGACTTAAAGGCCGTCCAAAAAACACAACTCTAATACAGATATATGCAGCTACTTCAACAGCAGAGGAGGACGAAATTGAAGATTTTTACAACACACTACAAGACACATTAAATAAGATTGGTCATAATGATATAGCAATAATAATGGGAGATTTTAATGCAAAAGTAGGTGCAGGAAGAGCTGAAAATGAGAGACACGTTTTAGGAAAATTTGGATTAGGAAATAGAAATGATGCAGGTGACAAATTAATTGAATTTTGCACAGAAAATGAGTTAACGATAGCCAACACGCTTTTTAAACAACATCCAAGAAGACTCTTCACATGGAAGTCTCCAGACAGTATTACCAAAAATCAGATAGATTATATTTTAATACAAAGAAGATGGAGATCAAGCATAACATCTGCAAAATCCCTACGTAGTGCAGACTGTGATGCAGATCATCAGTTATTAGAAGCAGATCTGAAATTAAAACTCAAAAAAGCTTACCCGAGGACCAAGGCCACTTCGTTTTGATCTCACAAAAATACCAGATGCATACACTGTAGAAGTTAGGAATCGTTTTGGGGTCTTGATGTCTGTATAAGAGGAAATGACACCTGATGAACTGGCAGTACAAGCTAGAGATATCTTAATAACTGCAGCCAAAGATTTAATTCCGACCAAGAAAAAGCAACTTAGGCCATGGATTACATCAGTTAGAATTATAAAACAACGAAGGGAACTCAAATCAACTTAATCAAATCAACTTTATTAAGGTCACAAATTGGGCGCGCAGGCCCGTCTTACATTCGGCCCTTCCAATCACTCGTCTTTCGTTCATCAAGAGCATTATACATTTACATAGGAAGAAAAATAAACATTGTGAAATGAATGTTGTAAACATAAACAAGGCTAAACATGGAGAAAAATGTGTACATAAAAAGTATGTGACGTAAAAGTAGTGATGCCAGCGCGTCCCACACACACACACACACCACACACACACTCTCTCTCTCTCACTCTCACTCATTCACTCACACACACACACTCTCACTCATTCACTCTCCCGTTAACTCATTCACTCTCCCGCTCACTCATTCACTCTCCCGCTCACTCATTCACTCTCCCGCTCACTCATTCACTCTCACTCATTCACTCTCCCGCTCACTCATTCACTCTCCCGCTCACTCATTCACTCTCCCGTTCAATCATTCACTCTCCCGCTCATTCACTCTCACGTTCACTCATTCACTCTCACTCATTCACTGTCCCGCTCACTCATTCACTCTCACGCTCACTCATTTACTCACACGCTCACTCATTCACTCTCACGCTCAATCATTCACTCTCCCGCTCACTGATTCACTCTCATGCTCACTCATTCACTCTCACGCTCACTCATTCCTTCTCACGCTCACTCATTCACTCTCACTCATTCACTCTCACGCTCACTCAATCACTCTCACGCTCACTCATTCACTCTCACACTCACTCATTCACTCTCACACTCACTCATTCACTCTCCCGCTCAATCATTCACTCTCCCGCTCACTCATTCACTCTCACTAATTCACTCTCCTGCTCACTCATTCACTCTTCCGCTCACTCATTCACTCTCCCGCTCACTCATTCACTCTCACGCTCACTCATTCACTCACACTCATTCACTCCCACACACAGACACTCTCACTCGTTCACTCTCCAGCTCACTCATTCGCTCTCACACTCACTCATTCACTCTCCCGCTCACTCATTCACCCTCACGCTCACTCATTCACTCTCACGCTCACTCATTCACTCTCCCGCTCACTCATTCACTCTCCCGCTCACTCATTCACTCTCCCGCTCACTCATTCACTCTCACTCATTCACTCTCACACTCACTCATTCACTCTCATGCTCACTCATTCTGTCTCTCATTCACACTCACTCTCTCTCACTCAAACTACAGTAATGAACATAAGTTTAGATTATACATGATAAAATCAAATGGTATTTAACTTATAATATTATATGAGAATACACAAACATATGGATTCGCGTGTTACATAACATGCGTGTTACATGACATGCATCTGCTCAGCGCTCTCTCTCTCTCTCTCTCTCTCTCTCTCTCTCTCTCTCTCTCTGTATTCTTTCATATACACACACTCACACGCATGTGTACGCTCACACACACACACACACACTCTCTCTCTCTCTTTCTCTCTCATTCACTCTCACTCTCACTAATTCACTCTCCCGCTCACTCATTCACTCTCACGCTCACTCATTCACTCTCACTCATTCGCTCTCACGCTCACTCATTCACTCTCCCGCTCACTCATTCACTCTTCCGCTCACTCATTCACTCTCACGCTCACTCATTCACTCTCACTCATTTACTCTCCCGCTCACTCATTCATTCTCCCGCTCACTCATTCACTCTCACGCTCACTCATTCACTCTCACGCTCACTCATTCGCTCTCAAGCTCACTCATTCACTCTCCCGCTCACTCATTCACTCTTCCGCTCACTCATTCACTCTCACGCTCACTCATTCACTCTCACGCTCACTCATTTACTCTCCCGCTCACTCATTCACTCTCCCGCTCACTCATTCTGTCTCTCCCGCTCACTCATTCACTCTCCCGCTCACTCATTCACTCTCCCGCTCACTCATTCACTCTCCCGCTCACTCATTCACTCTCCCGCTCACTCATTCACTCTCCCGTTCAATCATTTACTCTCACTCATTCACTCTCACGCTCACTCATTCACTCTGACTCATTCACTGTCCCGCTCAATCATTCACTCTGCTGCTCACTCATTCACTCTCACACTCACTCATTTACTCTCACGCTCACTCATTCACTCTCACGCTCAATCATTCACTCTCCTGCTCACTGATTCACTCTCACGCTCACTCATTCACTCTCACGCTCACTCATTCCTTCTCACGCTCACTCATTCACTCTCACTCATTCACTCTCACGCTCACTCATTCACTCTCACTCATTCACTCTCCCGCTCAATCATTTACTCTCCCGCTCACTCTCACGCTCACTCATTCACTCTCCCGCTCACTCATTCACTCTCCCGCTCACTCATTCACTCTCCCGCTCACTCATTCACTCTCCCGCTCACTCATTCACTCTCCCGCTCACTCATTCACTCTCACGCTCACTCATTCACTCTCACGCTCACTCATTCACTCTCACGCTCACTCATTCACTCTCACTCATTCACTCACACACACAGACACTCTCACTCATTCACTCTCCCGCTCACTCATTCGCTCTCACGCTCACTCATTCACTCTCCCGCTCACTCATTCACCCTCACGCTCACTCATTCACTCTCACTCATTCACTCTCCCGCTCACTCATTCACTCTCACTCATTCACTCTCCCGCTCACTCATTCACTCTCACGCTCAATCATTCACTCTCCCGCTCACTCATTCACTCTCACGCTCACTCATTTACTCTCACGCTCACTCATTCACTCTCACTCATTCACTCTCACGCTCACTCATTCACTCTCACGCTCACTCATTCTGTCTCTCATTCACACTCACTCACTCTCTCACTCAAACTACAGTAATGAACATAAGTTTAGATTATACATGATAAAATCAAATGGTATTTAACTTATAATATGACAGATGAGAATACACAAACATATGGATTCGCGTGTTACATAACATGCGTGTTACATGACATGCATCTGCTCAGCTCTCTCTCTCTCTCTCTCTCTCTCTCTCTCTCTCTCTCTGTATTCTTTCATATACACACACTCACACGCATGCGCGCGCTCACACACACACACACTAACACATCAACTCTCCCACTGTCTCACTCTCTAACACACAATCCTACACACACACACACACACACACACACACACACTCACTCTCTCAATCACACTCTCTCACACATACACGTACACATGAACGCATGCACGCACGCACACACTCCCTCACTCACTCTCACACATACACGTACGAATGCATGCACTGACACATTCCCCCACCATTTCTCGCTCAATCACTCTCTCCACACACACGCATGCACACACGCATTCACTCTCTCCCTCTCTCTGACACCCACTCTCTCTCTCTCTCTCTCTCTCTCTCTCTCTCTCTCTCTCTCTCTCTCTCGCTCGCTCGCTCCCACACGCACACACATATATAGTGAACCATTATAATGAACAATTATACTGAACAATTATACTGAACAATTACGGAACTGAAACAGAAAGGAGGTGAATCCGATAATACCAGGATGAAGTATAAATCTTTAACTCGAGAAATAAGAAAGAACACAAGAAAGGACAAAATTCAATACATACAAGATTGTTGTACCAAAATAGAGCAATATCATAAGACTGGAAGAGATTATGAAATGTTCAAAGAAAGGAAGTTATTGACAAGAAATGTTCAACCTCAATTGAATGTTATCTGTGACAAGATGGGAAATACCTTAACAGAATCTAGACAAATTCTAGAAAGATGGCAGGAGTACTGCAGTGGAATGTATGATATGAGTGACAGTGAGGATATGAATGAGATACATGAGCCAACGACAGCAGAGACAGAACCTGAACCCTCATTAGATGAAATTGCTTGGGCTATAAAGCACCTGAAGAATGGTAAATCTCCTGGATGTGATGAGATACCAGCTGAACTAATTAAAGCGGGAGGAGAAGAGAGCATACACATATATCATGCACTATGTACAAAGATTTGGAAATATGGTATATGGCCAAAAGATTGGAAGAGAACTATCTTCATTCCAATACCAAAAAAGGGCAACCTGAAAATATGCACCAACTATAGAACTGTTGCCCTGATCAGTCATGCAAGTAAAATTCTACTAAAAGTCATAATGGCAAGACTTCGTAAGAAAATGGACGAAGAGATTAACGTGGTTCAAGCTGGATTTAGACAAGGAAGAGGAACAAGAGATCACATATTCAACATGCGTTTAATAATAGAGAAGTGCAGAGAATTTAATGTAAACCTATACTCATGTTTTCTGGATTATTCAAAGGCATTTGACTGTGTACAGCATCAGAAACTTTGGGAAATCATGAGGACCAAGGGCTTTCCATCACATGTAGTACAACTCATAAAAATGCTCTATCTAGACCAACAAGCAGCAGTTAGAATAGATGGCGAAGCATCAGATTGGTTTGACATCAAGCAATGAGTCCGTCAGGGCTGCGTGCTGTCACCCTATTTGTTTAACCTGTAAGGTTAAAATATAATGAGAAATGTAAGAGATGATATAAACAGGGAGCTATATGATGCCCTAAATATCGGCGGTCATGACATACCGGAGATTCGATAAGCTGATGATACAGTATTACTATCCACAACACAGAATGGCATGGAAAACCTAATAGCCTCAACCCAATTGAATAGTGAAAATCACAACTTATATCTTAACATAGCAAAAAAAAAAAGATAATGCATACAGATAAAACTACCATGGAGAAAGAAATATACATTAATGGGGAAAAATTGGAGGTGGTGGAAAATTTTGAATATCTTGGGTCATTGATTACCAACAACGGAGACACAATGAAAGAAATTAAACGGCGACTATCAATTGCTCTTCAAAGACTAAAACAGCTGAATAAATTATGGAGTGGGACAGACAGAACTACACAAATTAGATTTTTAAAAGCATGCATCTTTCCCATTGCAACATACGCCTGTGAGACATGGAAACTTACTAAACAAGCTGAACAGCGCATAAAAGCCTTTGAATATAAATGTTATAGACGAGTTCTAAAAGTATCTTGGGTAAAGAAAAGAACAAATGCATCCATACTTCAAGAGTTGAATATTGAAGAAGGTTGGCTATTAAAGACGATAAAACAAAGAAAATTAAAATATTTTGGTCACTTGAAACGTCACGAAAGTTTGGAGAGAACAATAATGGAAGGGTATATGCCTGGGAAAGAGAGGAAGAGGAAGGCCAAAGAGAAGATGGGTGCACGATGTGGCGGATGATCTCCAGATGGGTGTATCAGATGCGGGACATCTTGCTTATGATCGAGAGGTTTTCCGGAAGGTTGTTATGGGAGCGAGGTTCTGCAAAGGACATGCTACTGGATGAATGAATGAATTCTATAAGTAACATAGTCTTGTTCAGATTTCGCTGTGATCCATTTTTTTTTTAACGCTACCTGCTTTTTGAATATGATATCTTTAACTTCATTATACCACCAAGCTGTTCTTAAACTTTTATCCGGCCCTACTTTCTTTGTTCCACATTTATTTTTCAGTGTGTCGAGCATGGCAGCCTTGAACATTGTCCATTCCTTATCTTCGCTTGAGCAGTCATCAGGGATGTTCTTATGTAGGTTTTTTTTTTTTTTTTTTTTTTGATTGAATTCGTGTCTTTAACTGTATTTTCGTAAAGTTTTGTATAACTCATTGCATATGCTGATACCTTTTTATGTCTTATTTTCCTGTATGTTGAAATCTTTTTTATTATGACTGGTTTGTGATCAGTATCAACGTGTGTATTTGGGAGTGCACTAGAATATAATAGTAGTCTTCTGTCTGATTTCCTAAGTAGTATAAAGTCAATTTGAGATGCTTGATCTATGTCATTCCATTTAAACCAGGTTTTGGTGTGGCTATGACGATGTTGGAAAAACCTATTTGCTATTAATTAGTCCGTATTCGGCACATATGTTGAGTAGATGATGACCAATAATAATAATAATAATAATAATAATAATAATAATAATAATAATAATAATAATAATAATAATAATAATGACACGTGTATGACACGAGCTCCACTCTATATGTATATGAACAGCATTAATCTGGAATTACTAGACAGAAGCTTTGAAGTGTAATATTAAATATTAATAAATAGATCAACATGACGCAGATGATCTCTTTACTTCACATTGACAGCATTCCAAGTCGATACATATGTGATTGTCGTAAATGTTGATCGATTTTGATCTGTATATTGCATATGTAATTGATGTTCGTATCATGATTTGGGAGTTATAATGACTTAGAAATAGCAACTACAAACATTGTCATCATTGTCAAATGTTTAGTTTTAAATACACTACGTCAGAAAACAGAAGTGTTTGCTACTACAAAAGATTATTTAAAGGTATGACTGAAGTTTGTTACCGTAGATCTGCTTCAATTTCTTATTCATGACTAAGAGCCTGTTACTATAGATATTTATAGTGGGTTACTGCAGATATGTCGCAGTGTGTTACTGCAAGACTTGAAGTTGTTTAAATGTAGAAATGCTAGTATCTTACTGTAGAAATGTTACTGTGTGTTACTGTAGAAATGTTACAGTGTGTTATTGTAGAATTGTTACAGTGTAGTACTGTAGAAATGCTACAGTGTCTGACTGTAGAAATGTTACTGTATGTTTCTGTAGAAATGTTACAATGTGTTACTGCAAAAATGCTACAAGCGTCTGACCGTAGGAATATTAAAGCATGCTTCTGTAGAAATGTTACAGTATGCTACTGTAGAAATGATACAGAATGTTACTATAGAAATGTTACAGTTTGTTACTGTAGAATGTTACATTGCGTTACTGTAGACATTTTATAGTGTTTCCCTTATCATTCGCATTTTGGATGTACTCGCATAATTCCATCCAGTAGTCATTTGCACACTGCCTGGCAGGATTTTGCACATCCTTCCTAGCTTGCTACAACTCACTGAGCTTTTTTCTAGTTGTTCTTTCCTTGTTTCTTAGGAGAGCTATCTTCTTTTTATCAACCAATGGTTGCGGTGTCTGTTTGGTTGCCGCAAACCAGTTCTGCCTCTTATGACCCACAGTGCCATAAACCCCTACCGCTGTTTTATAAACAGTCTCCTTAAGTGTACCACACTTTTCACTTGCTGTACAATTTTTTGATGTATCTGTGAAAGCGTCTTAAAGTTGCTGTTGGAACTCAAAGCACTTACCTAGATCTTGGGTGTTAGTAATAGTAATTATGGGGCTAGAATTGTGCTTAGTCGTGTAGATTTCTGTGATCTCAATTTAACCCCTGCAACAAATAAAGAATGATCTGCAACATAGTTAGGACTGTGTTTATGATGTTTGGTTCAAATATTGTCTCCGTGTAATGATGCCGTTCAGCTGATCAGAAGTTGGGTCTTTTCTTGTGACCTACAGCCACTCTTTGGTTTCAAAAACAAAAAAACAAAAAACAAACAAACAAACAAACAAACAAACAAAGAGTTTATAATACATAGGTCGTTTCTGGTGCAAGGCTCCGGCAGCCTTTGCCCATTGTCATTATTGTGACAGATGTTGTATTTTCCAAGGCAATGTACTCCAGTCCGTGGCTACTCCACACGAGCATTAAAATCATGTAGTATATACATGTTGTCAGATTTCGGTACTGCCTTGACCACAGAGTCTAACACCTCATAGGACACAGTCTTCACATCATCAGATGAAGTGAGTGTCGGTACATATGCATTGATAATGGTGGCAAAACCACAAGTGGTTGATAAGCGCAGGGATAATAATCTTTCATTTCAGCTGTCTGGAAATTCAATCATTCAAGCTGCACAAGTGTCGAATCAGCAAAGCAATGCTCTAACTGTCCGCCTGTCTGAGCTTCGATTCTAGACCAGCTGCCAACCAAGGCTAAGGTCACTGTCTGCCCTGCCATGACATTTAGTCTTCAGGTTGTATTTCCTAGGACTATGACAAGGAGTATGCCATCCCAGTTGTGCTCTTCCGCCCGAAGCTGTTGGCACAATATGGTCAGCAACTGTAAACTGGACAATGTGAGGAATCACGTCCCAGTACAACTACCTGTGTTCTTACTCATAACATTACAACAGAATAACCAGCCATCACGAGGACACCGTGATAAAGTACCAGGCCATCATGAGGACACCGTGATAAAGTACCGGGTCAACACGGTCACATTGTCCTACGACTATGACCTAGCTCAACTAGCGGGTCATGTTAACTATATTAACTCTGCTGTGATGTACACAAGCCAGTAATACATAATTACACCCTCTGGCTGGCTGGTTTATTTTTCAGCTGTCTCCCGTTGCTGATTGCTGATAAGCGCAGGGATAATAATCTTTCATTTCAGCTGTCTGGAAATTCAATCATTTTCAAGGTTCTCTTCCTTCGGAGAGAAGACTGGACAACATGCAGCCTCTCAGACTTTGTGTATTTCTGGCCTTCATTGTTGTACTCAGATGTTATGGTGAGTGAACAAATGTGAGTTCAACATGTATAGCTATGAAGACAGACATGCATACACGCAATATTACAGGCGTGAATGGTAATTATCCAAACGACATATCAGCCACACACGAGGGGCGGGGGAAGGGTGTAGAACTGTAGTGTGAGGTAAACAGGCTCGTACGTGGAACTTACTGTTAGCTCTTGTTGATCTCTACGAGTGAACTCTTCAACAAGATGCACTACATGCATCTCGTCATGTCGTACCTGATGCCCTGACTGTAGACTGCAGTCACAAAAACTCCGCCGCGTCAAACATCTCGTCATCTCTAGCCTGATGCCCTGATTGTAGACTTCTGTCACAACAACTCCGCCGCGGGGCCAGCACGCCAGGAGCTGTCCGATCATAAGAAGTGATTCCACCTTCACCGAATCTTTCGGCGCCTTTACCTCCTTAACAGTTTCCAGGGACCGGCCCAACCAGGTTATGACTCCAGCTGTCGTTCTCCTGTGGTTCTTTTGCAACATTCCTTCCATAATCGACACGTACTAGTCAATTTCCGCACTGAGCCCACAAATACACCGTGTACCTGCCCTGCCCACAAGCTATCCCGCTCTCGGGGAGGCCAAAATCACGCAACCGATGCCTCGTGTCCTGCCACAAATGTCACGACCCTGTGTCATCGACCGCCAGTAGCCAGCTTCTTCACTCAGTGTTTGCTTCTGCGGTCGCCTCTTTTTGACAATAAATGATGATGAATTGTTGCAGCACCTTGGGTAGGTGACAATGTCTGATAGAGAAACATAAGCCAAAAACTTCGAAAGAATCGACTTCATTGTACGAGGTTTTATCCCATATTCCGCGGTCTCCTTCCGCAGGGTGGCCTGCTGAAACGTCGCACAAAGCACAAACTCCGTAGCTCCAGCGCCGACCCCCTGACGTCTCCGAGAAATATGCACTCTTGAACCGAAAAATGTTGACGGAATCGAACCCACAACCTTCGGAGCGCGAGGCAGACGGCTGGACAACTTCGCCACGGAGAATCTCTCTGTCTGACAGAGATGACTGTTAGTCTTATTTAACTCTCGCTGTCTGAAAGAAGTGATAGAGGTGACTGGTGGTCTCATTTAACTCTCGCTGTCTGATAGAAGTGACTGGTAGTCTCATTTAACTCTCGGCAACACAGGTAAACTCATTTAACTAGCGGCAACACCGATGCACTAATATAACTAACGACACATCGGGTAAACTTATTTACCTAGCAGCACCACGGGCCAGCTCATTTAACTAGCGGTACCACGGGTATACTCATGTAACTAGCTTCACCACGGGTATACTCATTTAACTAGCGGCACCACGGGTTAGTTAGTTACTAAGTTAGTCGCAGTTCCAACTTCACAGCAACGGGTCGTCCCCATTATGCTCCGTTCCTGTGCCAGCGAATATCACACAAAAAGCTCCCCACCGCCCAATGTGAAAAGTGGAAAAGACAGGAGTCTCGACAAACAACAGCCCGCACAGATACATTGTGCACAATGCCGCTGCCAGAATGTCAACACAATAGTCCCCCACAAAACACCCAGTTCATTTCTGATGAAATCCTCATTTAACTAGCAGCACCTCGGGTATAGTCATTTATCTAGCGGCACCACGGGTAAACTATGTAACTCGCGGCACCATGGGTATACTCATTTAACTAGTGGCACTGACTGACTGAGTCCTTGCCATCTTTACGGACGATGAATAACTTGTTACATTATGCTTCAGAAATGGCATAATAATTACACTCCAGTGCGGTAGCGAATGCGACTGATCAGACCAATTCGCACCGTAAATATCCATCCACAGTGGATGCATATGCATACTTGATCATTTCTACAATCATATACTACCTGGCATCTCACACGCTCATTGTGGTACCTTTCTACAATAATGTTCTCATTTGGTTAGATTTATTTTCTCATCCATGCATCCGTACAATACGACGAGCTGTGACTTGCGCCAAAGGTGCAATATCAATGCTTGTATCAATGAAAGTCCCACTTACACACATCTTTGTATCGTAGTATAGGCCGACCCCGAAATCTCATACCTATCTGTAATTCACCGAAAAAAGATGTCATTTGATGTTCTACCCTCATCCATCTCCTAACGTTCCCTGTCCATTGGTCTACTAAGACTGAGCATGGAATAAACCGTCACACAACCTCATCTTTCCAATACTTCAGTATGTGTGACTTTGTCTTGCCACTTATAAGAAGTATTCTTCTCAGCAATTTAAACGTTTCTCTTGGTGTAAGTTCACCAGGCTTAGCAGTAGTATGGGATGTATTAATGGAATATCTTTTCTGGTGCAGCACCAGACATGTCAATGCATAAATCCTTCTATGTGGGTTATACAGCAAACAATGTGACGTCACAAAAGGGGACCTAATTTAATCTAGTTTTTTTTTTAAACTTCGCGCGCTTTAGTACTTAACTACTTAATAGTTTGGGTGGTAAATATTTTAACTATGGAACTAAAAGTCCTATAACAAACACACACACACACACACACACACACACACACACACACACACACACACACACACACACACACACACACACTCAAACTAAATTATACACGGCATCATTTGTATTTTTTAGTTATTTTTTTTTTATTGGAAATAAAATATAGCGTTTATTAGAGATCTGTAAAGCATCAGAGATGTATAAATGCGATCATCATACGGGATACACATGAAATCTTAAACAAGGAAATATGGTCGTATTATTGATTGTAGTGGGTATGGCTTAGTCTCATTCGTGATAAATGTTGGGTAGTGGATATAAGTGGTCTATAGAGGGTCGTTGGGATTAAAACACTAGCATCATACTGGTTACAAATAAACACCTTTAAAAGTAAAGATGGTGGCTTTTAGTGGGTGTATTGGTTGGTATGTGTGTGCATATGCATGTGAGCGTATGTGATAGATTTACAGTACTCTTCCTCCGGATGGGGAAGTGGCTGTGTAGTGTGTGTAAGACGCGTTTTCGTTGTTATTGATTGAAAAAAACTGAGTCACATAATGGTTGTAGGGTGACCCGCGTTGGCAAAGTGGCTAGCGAGGAGCTGGACGTGGTTATATGGTGAAGACGTGGTGGCAAAGTGATTAGCGAGGAGGTCGCCATTGCTCAAGGGTGGAGACGGGGTTATAAAGTGATTAGCGAAGAGGTATCTATGGCTAAGGGTATGATTCGTTGTCAAAGAGTGGCAAGTAACCTAATTGCCAGTAACCTAAATTGCCAGTAATTTACAGTTAGTTAGAAACTCATTTAGTGTAACCTTTATATATTACTTTTCAACTTAGGAAACATTACTTTAGTTTATCATCATGTAAACACATTTTTCTTAGACAGTTATTTAATTAGAACATTAGTTAAAATTAATCCCATCGTTTAGAAAATTATACCATTCTATGTATTAACACACAATCAGGCAACTAACACACTTTTCCCCATTTTCATCATTTAGTTAGATTAGTTCCCTTAGGTTTGCTTAGCTCAGCACACCAACTTAGAATAGTTTAGCTAGATTAAATAGTACCCACAGGATTGGTAGTGAACAATCCTCTTAAACATGTATATTTTTGTATAAAAATGACGAGTGTAGAACTAGAGCACAGTCATTTGGCTTGAAAACTTGTTTAAATTCAGCCAATTATTTATTGTACATATATATTGTTCATCCATTATTTTTTCTACAACCATATTTTAATGACAGAACATGTATTTTAAAACCGGTGTGGAATGAAAGAAGAATGAAAGATGTATGAATGAGGGGAGAGAATGAACTAAATACAGAGGAGTGAGACATGGTGCGGAATTTTTTTTCGCCGCACAATGCGAGTTGTTGTAATTCGTCTGTGTCAATGTGTTAAGACGATGTGTTGTTCTATTTTTATCCGTGTGTAGTTGCCATACTTTAATGATAGAAATAGGAAACATATTTTGAGCATCATAAACCGGGAGGGTAGTCATAAATCAGACTTACACACTTGTTTGTGACTACAATAAACCGCCATACGGCGCTCGAAAGATTACATACACGTAGATATAGATACATTCACATGTTGGTAAGGTAAATACGTATTAGTTTTATAGAAACACGCAACCAACCATAAAAACTGACACATAAAGATGCATACACCATTAATTACAAAGAGAAATAACTACTCTGAACAGGGGACACAACAAAATCTTGAAAACCTTAGTTTAACACTGTAATACTTCTTCACAAGCGGAAGCTAAAAAGGTGAAAGTGAGCACATAAAGCATGTATACTAGTTGGAGTAAATATTATATGGGAGCATGAATATTATTCATGTATTGTACTCGTAATAGGGGCAATTTTGTATGGGTTGTCAGTTTTATTGACAATTGGAGGACAGGCCAAAAGGCATTGGTTCCGGATCACACAAGCTCCCAAGAAGTATAATGTTAGTAGTCTCTAGCCAACTGTACTAGTGTGATGTGCTAAATCAATTAGCCAAGTGAAGTAGTACAACAGTGTGACGAGGGAAAGGAGAGATCTTGTCCTATGCCTAGAACAGAAGTAGAAATTCTTGCAGTCTTTGACAAAATTAGACAGCCCTAATTTTTATTGAGATTACTACTTGTGTTATACCCATAACTTAAAAGTTTGTAACACAACACAGGGGGAGGGAGAGCCTGTCAAAGAGTGGCAAGGAACCTAATAGAGAAGATAGAGGTAGAACTATGGAAAGAGACCGAAATAGGATTAGGAGAACATAGCTATCTAGGCAATAGGGACAGAATGGACAGAAGCACGAGTGAGAACTATAAATAGTTCTCCGACGGACACAATCGTGTCCAAAAAGGGGACACTGTAAGACGTGAGCTGGAGTTGCCCACAATAGAGTGGGGAAACCCGCATCACGAGAAGTGTCCAGGAAACACCAGTAACGTTAAACAGTTGACCAGCTACTAACTGCGTGCTGGAACTCCGAGCACGCAAACTAGCTGTTGCACGTAGAGTAAACTGATCGTGGCTGAACACGCCACAAATATCGTCAGACCGTGACTCGACAGCGTAGAGGACAGACGACAGTATTCACTCTGAATACTTTGTTGCTTATAAAGGACAATAGCAATAGTTGTGACTTAGCCTTAGCTTCGATAGACATTACTATCGATCTCATCTTTCATACAACATCATTACGATATACCATGATGTGTATTACCTATGTAATTATCCGCTCGCAGAGCTACTGCACAACGAGCTAATAAACTTGTATTATACTTGTATCCTTTTTTACGTTCTCATTTCGAGTGGTACAAAAGCGGAATCCTTGTATGCCTGTCAAAGTGAAGTTGTTGACATTCGTAGATCGGCATTGCTGCGTGTATGACACAATGGTCATCGTGGAATAGTGAATGACCTAGAGGTCGGTATAGCTGAGACAATAAGACAGTGGTCGCCCTGGCTTAGTGTGTGACACACTGGTCGCCGTGGCAGCGGGTAGGGTTCATAGGTCGGCATGGCAGCAGGAATGAGTCGTATTTTATGTGTGAGTCTCTCTCTCTCTCTCTCTCTCTCTCTCTCTCTCTCTCTCTCTCTCTCTCTCTCTCTCTCTCTGTATTAATCTGTATGCATTGTCAGTATATGTCTGACAATCTACCGTGAGTCTATATAAACCGCTGAGGGTGTTCCTCATATTAAAATCTGAGCTGTGAGTGTACAGCTGGCTGAACTGAGAATGACCTCCTGAGTGACGTCAGAGCGCGGCGAACAGATGGAGTTAAAACGCTCGTGAGCATGGTCAGAAGTGCTTTTTTTTAATGATATGTTTAGAGTATGCGTGCACTTTTGTATATGTTTGCACATATAAATGTCGGCTTATCTGACTGAGTCTGTATGGATATCTATCTATCTATTTGTCTATTTTTATCGCTTTTATGTTTATCTATATAGCTTGTTGTATGAGGGAATGTGCTTTTGATCATATGTCTATCTGCGAATGTCGTTGGATGTGTGTCTCTAGGTGCGCATACTGGTCTGGTGTCTATGTATATTTGTCCGACTACATGAATGTGTGTGTGTGTGTGTGTGTGTGTGTGTGTGTGTGTGTGTGTGTGTGTGTGTGTGTGTGTGTCGCCAAACAGCCCTACAATTGTACCACAAAGCCCGTGCAATGAGGAGAAGTAAACGAAACCCGACCTATCCGTAATTAGGCGTGTGTGTGATACCATTCCGTGAGTTTAACATTCATATCGCATATGTATGTATCATGGCGTGTGGTTATCCATACGTACATCGGGATCACTTCTGAATCTGAAATATTTTCTTACGTCGGTTATGTGCCATCACAACAACAACAACAACAACAACAACAACAACAACAACAACAACAACAACAACAACAACAACAACAAGAAGAAAAAAACTTGAATAGATGAATTTTTAAAGCTCACACGTTAGGATACTTAACTGCATCCGGTTTTGAATAGTTAAAAAAGGTAAACTTTAATTACTAAAAGTAACTGCATATATGAAGCAATATCCAAAATAGTATTTTGCGGTGTAAAGTTAAAAGAAAAGATGGCGGTACGGGCGAGGAGGTCTACCACTAAACATTGCGAAGAAAATTTGTGAATCGGATCGTCAGCTCCCTTGCGTTTTTCTGATATATATCTAGTGGAAAGTCATCGATTATATACTATAATGGCGGTTATTACTGTCTGTAGCGGATGTGGCTTAAACAATGTCTTCATAGCAATGGCAGTGTGTTGGGGAAACACAACTCTTTATCGGTCTGTGTGTGTAGCCGGTCTTAAGGTCGCGTGTTTAAGGGGTACATCCGAGTCTCGTGGAAAAGAGCTACAACCAGACCACGTTGGAGCGTTACATGCAGCCGGTTACATGTCTAAAGGATACATCTAAGACATGTGATTAATGGCTACGACCGGATCACGAAGAGGGCGCGGCTGCCGGTCGCATGCATAAGGATAGATGCGGGACACGTGGGTAATGGTAACATCCGGACAATAGTGGCTTTGCATCCGGTCACATTTGTAAGGTTACATCAAAGACACGTGTTTAAGAGGGGTACTATAGAAAAACAGTGCTCAGTCGTTTGCTGAACCATATGACCTAACTCGTGATGACCACCATGTATGGGAGTGATTCCACTACCTCGTCAATATCGCATCAGAACTCTACAATTGTCTCCCATCTCTCTCTTCATCATCGCTCTCCCTGTGAGTGTTTGATGGGTGAGTACGTGAGTGGGTGGATGTGTGAGAGAGATGAATGTATCGGTGTGTGTGTGTGTGTGTGTGTGTGTGTGGGGGGGGGGGTTGGAAGATGTGTGTGGGCGGCAGATGTGTGTGCGTGGGGTATATGTGGTTGGTGGTGGTGTGTGTGTGGGTGGGAGGTGTGTGTGTTTGGATGGGGAATGTGTTCGTGGGTGAGGATGTGTGTATGGGTGGGGGAATGTGTGTGTGAGTGTGTAGGTGGGAAGATGTGTAGTTAAGCGATGTGTGATTGGGGGATTGAAGATCGGGAGGGGGGGGGTGTTTGGTGGGTGAGTGGTATGTGTGGATGGGGATATGTGTTTGGCTGAGTGGTCGGGGTGTGCGGGTGGGTAGTGGAGGATATGTGGGTTGGTGAGTTTTGGTAGGTTATGGGCTGGGTGGAGGTGTGCATGTTGGTGGGGAGATGTGTGAAGTTGGGGATGTGTGGGTGGGTGATGGTTGGGTGGGTGCATGCATATATACATGGGTTTTTGTGTGGGTGGGTGGGTGGTGGTGTGTATGGGTTTGTGTTGTGTGTGCGAGATGTGTTTGTTTTGGTGAGGAGATGGGGTATATGGGTGTGTGTGTGGGATGTGTGGGTATGGGGGCATGTATGTGACTGTGAGTATGTGTGTAGTTGGGTAGTGGATATGTGTGTGGGGGACACGCATAACATAACGTTGTCAAGGTCCTGACTGGACATAACAGAGGACAGACATAGGGACATGGGGTGAGTACGGGGGTATGACAGTCTAGAAGTTTAGGACAGTAGAGACACGACTGTACCCTTGAGTGACAGGTTCACCTTGGACAGAATTACGCAGTACGCCTAGCCCCAACCAGGCGAGTGCGAGACAGACGTGACAGTACGACTTCCAACGGATTGCACGAGGGTCCAGTACCTCGTGACGACCGGACGGTAGAAGAGAAGTCAGACGGGCTTTGAACACGACTGAGAGAGGATGCATGACTGAGTGGAGAGACAGAATAGACTTACACTTAGACTTCAGTGCAAATGAATGTGACCGCTACTAGACGTGTGTTTGTGTGCAAAGCTTGAGACGAATGCGCTTAGCTGGGATCAGAGCGCGAGGATCGTGTGAGAACATTAAGAGAATAAGTGCGAGAGCGAATATCGAAGTGATATTGACTCGTTTATGTGATACTGTTGCACTTTTGTGATATGTATAATATGAGGTTTGTAAATAAATATACTCAATATCCTTATGCGTTTATGCCTCATCTGTTCTCGCACCATCTGCCTGTCTGAACCCATCTTCTAACCCCTTGAGACGTTGACAGGGGACATGTATGTGCCTGGAGGTATTTGTGTGGTTGAGTGGTGGATGTGTGTGTGTGGGGGACACGCGGATGGATAGGGGATGGGTGGGTGGGTGGGGGATTTGTCTCATAACATGGTAACATGCATTGTTTATGTTTACAACATTCATTTGACAATATTTTTCCCTATGTGAATGTACTATGCACTGATGAACGAAAGATGAGTGATTGCAAGGGCCGAATGTAAGACGGGCCTGCGTGCCCAATTTGTTATCCTTTGAAAATATATTCCGTTCATTCCTTCAATTGATCGTTCGTTGTCTTTTCTATGTCATAGTGTAACCGGGGGCGTTGCATCCGGTTATATGCTTAAGGGGTACATTCGACACACGTGGATAAGTGAGGGTATTACAAAAAAGGTGCCATGTCGGTTGTCGGCTGAGGAAAGCTAACTCGCGATGACCAACATGTATGGGAGTCATTCAGTTACAGTATCAACAGTGCATCCGAAGGCAAAAGTTGTCACCCTTCTCTCTCTATTCTATGTTCATGTAGCCCTAGGGTCATTGAGTAACATAAAAGGAATCCCGACATCAATACACCATATGGCAGATTTGACTGTAGTATACACAACTATAACCAAGTCATCACAGTGTCCGACTACGTTTGTCGGATAGGAGAGCTCTGATGACCGACGTCAGTCTGGGAAGACCAGTCTTTAATTAATAGAGAGCGGGTCATACAGCGACGAGTGTTTAGCGCAGTTTATTAGATGTAAAATATTAAATACAAACACATAATGCTATCTCGGCTCGACCTTAGACATCTCAGTAACATGTCATGTAACTTGTCTGCGGTCTTGACTATAGCAGTTATCACAGCTCAAAGCAAATATTTACTCTTTCGTTACCTCTCTCTGTGTATATATATATATATATATATATATATATATATATATATATATATATATATATATATATATATATATATATATATATATATATATATATATATATGGGTCGTTACAGCTTTCCCGAGAAACCCATTTCCAAGACCAATATATGTTTCTCAGCTTGTCTGCTCATTGTTCTATGTTTCACAACCAGACAAGTTTACATATTCTATGTATCACTTCAACATTCAAATAAGAAAATATGTTAGACAAATTATTAAACATGATTGCCAAATATATAAATATGTCGTTCAATCTTATAAAAAGCAAAAAAAAAAAAAAAGTGTGATACCAAATTCAGAAACCTCTTGGACAAAATGAGAAATATCTTAACCAAACCTATAAAAGTAGGAAAATGATACCGAATCAACTAGAACTTTGACCAAAGTAGGAAATATCTGAAGCATTCTTATAAATATATTGACCGAAATAAAATGAAAATATATTAGACAAACTAATGAAAAGGTTGACCAATATAAGAGCTAGCTCAAATAAAAGTAAAACAAAAGTAAGAAAATATGCTAGTCAAATCAAGCAATATTTCGACCGAAGTAATACAATATGCAAACCGATGGAAACACTTATGAATATGTCGACCGTTATAAGAAAATATGTTACCCAAATTAGGAAAAATATTGGCCAAGCTACGAAATATATCGACCAAACTTACAAAAAGTAAGAAACTATGTTGACCAACATAGGAAAATTTGTTAGCCAAATGTAAAAAGAAATATTGGCCAAATAAAGAATTATTTATACCACACTTATGCATAGCTCATCCAGAATTATAAAAAGTAGGAAATGTTGTAAACCAAAAGTGAAAAATGTTGGCCAAATTCAGAAATATTTCAACCAAATTTATAAAATGTAGTGAAAAAATGTTGGCCGAATTAAGAACATTTTCAACCAAAGTTATAAAATGTAGGGGCAAATGCTAGCCAAGTAAAGAAATATCTCATCCAAATTGATAAAAAAAATAGGTATATTTATTAACAAAATGGGGAAAAAAATTATAATGGTCACGTAATGAAATATCTCGTCCAAACTTATAAAAAATATGAACATGTTTTAGCCAAATGGGCATATTATTGGCCAAGTAAGAAATATATCTCGTGCAACATAGAAATAAAGTAAGAAATAAAAATGTGAGCTAAATCAAATAAATAGTTGACCAAACTTATAAATATCACGGCCAAACTTATGAAAAGGAGCAAAATTTGTTATCCAAATGAAAAAAAATATTAACCAAGTAACAACATTATTCAACCAAATTTATACATATATAGTCTAAACGTAAGAAAAGTAGGTAACTTTGCTAACCAAATGTGAAAAAAATCTTGGCCAGTAAAGAAATATTTAAACTTATAAAAAGTAAGAAATCTACTAGCCAATGTAAAAAAACATGTTGGACGAGTTAATAAATATTTCAACCAAACTTATAAAAAGTGGGTAAATATGTCGACCAAACTAAGAAATAAGTATGGCAAAATAAGAAATATATCGACAAAACTAAGAAAAACGTGTTACACAAATAAGTAAAAATGTAACTTCTGTAATTATGTCAAGAGTGGCTTGAACGTTTTTCTGAAAAGATATTTAACACTACATAAGCAGCAACGGCAGTACTCCCCCTTTTTTAAATTACCGAAAGCTTCAACTTAACATTCCAGCGTATCTGCTAAAGAAGCAATAATGCATACTACTCACGCATCTTTCCACACTCGGTGTTTTTCTTGCCCACAAAGTATCTCTGTTTTTAATATATAGCTGTACAACTTTTGTCATGTCAAAGCACCAAAAACTCTAAACCTTCGTTGTACATGAGCTCCAATGAAACAGTCATGACAGCATTTTTAGAAATGGAGTCTGTAGCCCCACCGATGATAGTTTCGATATCATCTGAGTATTTGTCATCAAGGGGGTATTTCTCAGGGCAGACATCTTCAACTTTTCAGACCACAATGTCTGCTACATTAATCTAACATTGATCCATCGCCCATCAATACATGGGTTTTCTCGAGATCTAGCTAAAATATTATTTCTTACTTTGTCTACCTGTAGCTCACTTTGTCATTTCACATCCCTGATAGCGTCAAGTCTCCAACCAAACAACAGTGTCTGTATTGACACTGGTCCTTATTAAAACCAAGTCTACATTATTGATCCCTTGAATACTATCGACCACATATCCTAACCAACTGTCAACGTTTCATACCACGTAACACTACCATTCTCTTTTATTACAGCACAACCAGATTTCTGCTACTTAAGAAAATTTTCAAACCTACTGGAGATAAAGCACCTGTCACCTATCCCACTAAGCGCTTATTTAGAGAGTAACTATGGTCAGCGACCAGTATGGTCACTGTCATATAATTTTGAAGGGAGTGGGAGATCACTGTAGTGCATGCCCCATCTCTAACAAAAGAAGTAGAGCCCCATCCTCTTCTATCTTCAATAACCCCAGAATATGAACCTTGAGTTATCTGCAGGCCTCGTTCTATTAAGTATGTCTAGGAGATATAGATTATGGCCCTGGTGAGAATAATAATTACTAACTGGGAATCTGCCCCTTCTCCAATGATTCTTGTAGCTCTGGAGCCCCCTTTTTGTTTATCAAATCTGAGGAAAGTCTGGAGAATTTTCTCAGCCTGATTTAGATGAAGAAAACATGGATATTGAGCAGTTGATAGATCTAGAGTCTTCTCTCCCCCATTTTAGTAAGTCATTATGAGTGGATTTATTATTAAACAATCAAACACATAATCAATCACATTAGATTCTGACAACATGATGTACAAAGAAGTTGTTGACTCACAGATAGGTTTGAACTGATAAATTAACAGAAGGTCAATTCATGTTAATCATTTATTGACTGGGCCTGAGCCTTCTGGCCAGTACATACATCTCTATTGTGATTTAAACAAAATATTAGAAAAGTTGCACATTGGACCAGTGTGACACAGACCATCAATAAACAAGCATCAATACATGAGAGGTCAACAAGTGTGAAAACATATTAAACATTTTGATGTTGTACATATTAAGTGTGAAGATGATGAATCAACAATTAACTATCAGTTTCCTGAAATTGGGTGTGGTGTGTACCAAGGAAAATGTAATCTGGTGACTGGAAGATTAGGTAAGCCAGGGTCCATTGACTGATGGATCCACTTCAGGTATGCCCGTATAGCTCCACTGAAGGCCTCCCCATACTCTGCTCATAGCCAAGTCATCCTCCATCTCACCTGTGTTTCATCTCTTTCTCTCGGCTTCCCTCTCTCTTAGGTCTGATTTAGGTGGTTAGTTTGCTGATGTGTTGGGTGGTTGTTGGTATGTAGCCACCAAGATCACTGATGAATATTCGCATAAATATATACATTCCTACCAATACAATAATAAGAAGTAGGTCGGAAGAATCTAAATTCCTGAAGTAGGAACTAGTTCCCCTCCCCTCCTTTTCTCTCTAAGCTAGTGTTGGGTTAATTTGGGGGTGGTCAGAGTTTATCACACGGTGTACGCCTTGTATCAACTTGTTCCTGCTGTATGTAAGTTCTCATTTGACCTGGGGTCAGTGAACGTGTACAGTAAGACAGTGACAAGAGTGAGAATGTGTCAAGATGCATGTAAATAAATGACATTTCTTCCACTCAATGGTGTTTATAATGTGTATAAATACTTCTCTGTGTTTTCCCAATTAACCAACTTCTTCTTCTTCTGTGTCTAATAACTCTCTCCCATTATCTGTTGTTGTGATGTTGAGTGTTGGGTTGTGTGGTGATGAGTGGTGTTGAGTGGTGTTGTGTTTTAAGTTATGTTGAGTAATGAGTTAAGTTCACTTCGTGTGATGGAGTTCCACGAAGCACAACTCTTCTGATGCAATGCAGTTCATAAGTGCTCTTATCTAATTAAAATTTGACAAAAATATAAATATTTATTCCGTCAAACCCTATTGATTCAATAGATGAAGGAGAACGGAAAGATTGATTTCTCTTTCAGCTTTCTAGATTGTAAATAGGCATAGATAAGTCTGTTTTAGAACAAGGCACTTATTCTAGTACACGAACTGTCATTTCAGCTGTAGGTAGTGATAGCTTCTTTTATCAGTGTTTCTGGTGAAATGCACAAGATTGCTTTAGAATCATCACTTCGTACAGTTGTTCAGAATAGAATGTAGTAGTATAATGCACTTCTTAAAGTTAATAATTATCTCTAAGAATATCAGAGATTGCAGTTTCATCGAAGATAGTATTGGAGTGTCATTTTGCCCGGGAACGGCTCTGCGTCGTTAGAATCTACAGTCGAGCATTTTTACATTTCAGAGGTTTTAATTAATAATAATACATTTCAATTGACATTACAAACACGGGTTACCATTACTTGATACTTGATACATCGGGTTCTTAGTCTAATCTCGGGAATCACAAGCTTACCTCAGATCTAGACACCCCGCAATTCCATGTTTGAAAATTCGGTCACACCAGCTTCTCACATCTATTCACCAGGCTGGTTGCAGGAAAACGTGCGGGCTTACCAGATTCTGATGAAATATTAACATATGCAAATCCGGCGTTGGCGCGAAAGCGGGTCTCATGTCTCCTCCTATCCAATGTGTTTCCGAGCTTTGTCTCATGAAATCTTTCTAAGAATCCACGTCATCTGTCACTTATGCAGTTCCAGTTTCGATATTAAGTTTTAAGTCCTAGTCTCCGTTTGCGGTTGTGAAGTCAATTTCTTTTAATGTTGTTTCCTCTTCTTGCGGCATGTTTTGGTAAATGAATAATGGTGGTTAGCATTATGCCACATGGCCCCACTCCAGATTGTTCTATGGTATGGAACTATGTTTCCAACATGTTTAGTTATCAAGCTGTCCCCATTTTTCCTCCCCTGATTCTCTTCTGCATCTGATTGACCTGGTTCATCAGGCACTGGGTGTCGACTCAGGAAGTCCGCTCCCACATTCATTTTCCCAGGAACATACTCAACCTGGAACGAGTAAGGTTGAAGAAGCAGCGACCACCTCATAAGTCGGGCATTCAGAGTCTTAGATGCTGCGAGAAACATGAGTGGTTGATGGTCACATTGCACTGTGAAATGTTTGCCATATAGGTATGCCTGAAATTTCTGTACACTCCATACGAGCACAAGACATTCTCTCTCGGTAGTACTGTAATTTCTCTCTGCTGCATTCAATTTCCTGCTAGCATAGGCTACAGGGAATAGCTCTGATGGTACATCTCCCTTTCTCTGCAACAGCGTTGCCCCAATTCCTATGTTACTGGCATCGGTGCGCAGCACAAATGGTTGGTCGAGGTCTGGTAGATGTAAGACTGGATGAGCAGTTAATGCCTGCTTTAGTGCTGTGAAAGCTCTCTCACATTCAGCTGACCAAGTGACTTTCTCTGGTTTCCCCTTTTTGGTAAGATCCGTTAAAGGTGCTGACAGAGTATTGAAGTCCTTGATGTATTTTTGATAGAATCCACACAAGGATACAAATGATCTTACATCCTTCTTTGTTTTTGGACGAGGTGCTCTCTGGAGTTTGTCCACATTTCCCTCTTGTGGAGTTATCAGTCCATGAGATATCTTATGACCTAGAAAGTCCAATTCTTGGAATCCTATCTGACACTTCTTTGGTCTAGACGTCAATCCAGTTTCTCTGAGGCGCCTGAACAAAAGATGCAGGGTTTCTACATGCTCTTCAAATGTTTCAGTGGCGATCAGGATGTCATCCATGAAGTGACTGATGTCTGGATGCTGTAGTGGGTCAAGTAATTTTCTCATCATACGTGTAAAGACGCTGGGAGCATTACTTAATCCGAATGGAAGAACGTTGAACACATAGTGTCCTTTAGGCGTGCTGAAAGCTAACCATGGTCTAACTTCCGGTTTTACAGGAATCTGATAATATCCCTTACTGAGATCAATCCTAGTAAAGTACTTAGCTCGGTTGAGTGCTGTGAAGAGTTTATTCTGATCAGGCAGAGGTTCTGCTTGGAATTCAGTTATAGCATTGAGCTGTCGATAATCGATGCACAATCTATGTTCTCCACTTGGCTTTCTCAATAAGACGACGCTAGCACTGTAAGGTGATTCAGATGGTGAGATTATCCCTGCGGTGAGCAGCTGTTGTATTTCTTCCTCTAAAGTCTTTTGCTTTGCATAAGGAACTGGGTAAGTCTTGACTCGCACAGGCACTGTGTCATTTAACTTCATGTGAAATTCCTCCAAATCAGTTCTTCTTGGCTTATCAGTAAGTACTTCTGCATATTTTGCCATAAGTTCCCTAAACTGCTTTTGCTGATCCTTTGTTAAGTTGGGATTAATTTCCACATCCTTAAAGGTCTCTTTGGCTTGCAGTTGGCACTCGACTCCCATTGTTGATCCTTCTTCGACTTCAGTAGCCACACTCATGGCCATCAGATGTGCAGGTTCGGTGGTTGAAGGTCTTTCATGACATTTCTTCAAGAGGTTTATGTGAAATACTTTCATCTTGCCTTTGACTGAAATTCTGTAGTTGGTACGTGAGATCTTCTCCGTCACTACATAAGGTCCTCTCCATCCTATTTGCAGCTTATTCTGACTGGTTGGAAGCAGCAACATCACCTTCTCTCCTACCTCTAACTCTCTATCCTTTGCCTTGCGGTTGAAGTTACGAGCAATTCTTCGTCTGGCTTGACGTAGATTGACATTCGCTTGTTTCCAACTGTGTTGTAAACGATTTTTCAACTCGGCAACATATGTAGATGCAGTCACGACTGTATCATCTGTAGTATTATCAGTCCACGTTTGAAGTAACGCCTCCAGTGGTCCCCTGATCGGTCGTCCAAACAACAATGTGGCTGGAGCAAAACCTGTTGAGTGATGGGGTACCTCCCTGTAAGCGAATAAAGCTGCGGGTAAATACAAGTCCCAATCCTCTGTCTTCTCCTGGGCAATTTTGCGCAGGATACTAATCAATGTCCCGTTCCACCTTTCCACAAGTCCATTTGACTGAGGGTGATATGGTGAACTGAAGATATGGCGTGCATGAAAAAGTCTGAAGGTCTCTTCCATGAGCTTACCACGAAACTGTGAACCGTTGTCCGTCAAGATCCTTTGGGGGAATCCTAGACGTGTGAATATTCCTAATAATGCATCAGCGACGTGTTTGGAGTCACAGCTGGGCATAGGAACTGCTTCGGCCCACATGGTTGTTGTGTCCACAAGCGTTAATATGAATCGGTTTCGCCTCTTCGTTGCTGAGAGAGGTCCGATTATGTCTACAGCCACTTTCTCAAATGGAATTCCAGTGATTGGCGATTCACCCAACATTGCCGGTGGTGTCCGGTGTTTTGGTGATACTTTCTGACACTGTGGGCATGATTTTACAAACCGTTGTATGTCTGAATTCATCCCTGGCCAAAAGTAGTTAGTGGTAATCCGCTGTGTAGTAGCGTTGATACCCATGTGCCCACTGAATGGTAGACTATGACCCATCTCTAAGATCTGAGTCCTGTATTGAGTTGGTACAACAAGTTGATTAAACTCTTGTCCAGCTCGTCCTGCTTTTCTGTAAAGAAGTGCTGACTTCATGAACAGATCACCTATACGTAGAGGTAAATGTGATTTTGGCAGTTTTCTGAAGCAGGGTTCCAAGGTGCTGTCGGCTTCTTGTGCCCTCTTCAGTTCCTCCGTTCGAGGGATTGGCGTAGTTGTTTCTGGAGTTTTTGTTGCCTGGGATCGAGTGGTCATGGTCGCCATCGCCACAGGTTGAACAGGTTCTCCTAGAACGATAAATCTACGGCCGAGGATTACAGGATATATCGGATCGTCCAAGACTGCTGCCTTGATTGTCCCGGTGACATACCGCGAGGCTATGTTCACTTTTGCCACTGGAAGAGACATATTTGTTGAACTCTTCAGTGGTCCCTGTAATTCCACTATTTCCTCTGTCACCTGTTCAGGGTGAACTAAGGATGATGAGACAACACAGTCATACGATAATCCAGTATCATATAGACAGGTCGTGTTGAATCCATTTAGCAAGATGGATTGTACAACCGGAATACGAGATGATGTGTCTTGATGAGGTGTCTGTTTGGACGTTTCACCAGTGCTCACTTTTTTCTCTTTTCGGTTGGCCAAACATGCCGCTGTGTGTGGAGGTGGCTTTTTCCTGCAATTCTGAAATGTGTGACCTCTAATTTTGCAATGGGTACAGAATGGTTTGTCCTCCTTCGGCGCTGTTTGGACTGAGTTTTTAGTGTTTTTTTCTGGGATTTCCCATTTTTCTTTTTGGCTACAGTGTTTTCACCCTCTTTTGGCTGTGGAGTTTTGTTTTGAGAGGGGGTGTTGTTCGAACGTCCCTTTCCTCCCATCTCCTTCTGAGATTTCTCAAATCTCTCTGCCAGGATGATTATAGTTTCCAGGCGGTCAGCCCCGTTTTGGGTTAAGAATGCCTTCATTTCGTTCTGCATTTTCCCCTTGATCTGATCAATGATGATCATTTCACGGAGTCCTTCAAAATTTTCCTCAAATCCTCCCAAGCAAATCCATCTTTGTATGTATGACTTCAGTCTTTCGACTAGTTGCGCGTAACTCTCACCCGGTTCCTTCTTTGCGGCTTTGAACCTGAGCTTATAAGATTCGGCGTCCACTTCGAAGCGGCTCAAGAGTGCCGTCTTAAGTGTTGTGTAGTTCTGTTGTTCCTCTCTAGTGAGGCGCGAGAACACATCATACGCCGTGGATCTTAAGGCCTGCGCTAACTTCGTCGCCCATCTACTTTCTTCAAGCCCACAGCTGACAGCCATTGCCTCGAAGCGTGATAAAAATCCTTCGATGTGGTCAGTCTGTTCATTAAAGTGTTCCAGAGGAAATGACATAGCTCCTGAATTAAGGTGAGAGACGTGGGGAGGTGGTTCTGTCACTGGCGATCCTGATGAGGTTGAGGGTGTAAGACCACTCTCTTTCTCTATTCTCCGGATCTCCACTTCAATCTCCATTCTCCTCAACTCCAGTTGGTGTTGACGCTCTCTCTCCTTATCTTCCATTTCAGCCTGTAGTCGTTTCTCTTTCTCCTCCAATTCTGCTTGAAGTCGTTTTTCCCTCTCAGCCAATTCAGCCTGAAGCTGTGTTTCCTTGAGAGCCAATTCCGCTTGCAGTCTTTCTCTTTTGTCGAATGCATCTGAAACATAGTTAGCTAGCTCAAGGCCATCTAACCCGCATTCCCTACCTGTTTCTGTTATTTGGGCTCTAAACTTTGCCGTTTCCGCCATGCCTATAATTTATTGCTTTGTTCTGCCTAAAAAATATAATTGCAGTTAGTCTGATCCGCGTAAGCTTGTCAGTCCCTGATCTGCAAATATACAACAGAGCATGTGCAATATTAAAAACACCTTATGTTATGTCTGTCTGTCAATGCTGGAAAAGCCAAAGGCAGCAGGCACTGAAGTAACCAGATTTAATTCCTAGTAAAGAAAAGAATCTGAAATTAGACAGAGTTTTCCCAACGGATAAGATTTTCCGGTGGTAGATGAAATGCTGTTAAGTTCAGACTCCACAGGAAAAGAACACCTTCTCTGGAAGAGAAGTAGTGTTGGTATAGTAGATACACACTATATATTTCACCTGGAGCACCTCTCTCTGAAGTATAAGCCTATTTGAACATGGCCCCCTTCTTCAGGAGGAATGATCAGTCACCTACTCTTATTTATCTGTAAATGCCCTTCATATCATGTGGCTGTCAATCAATATAAGAAAATGACAATGTTCAAAATCTAAAGATAATTGTGTTAATGTTTTATGTAATTGTTTAAAGGTTAATATATGGGAACCATCCAGGACGTAGCCGACAATATGTCATATATTTTTGAAGGGAGTGGGAGATCACTGTAGTGCATGCCCCATCTCTAACAAAAGAAGTAGAGCCCCATCCTCTTCTATCTTCAATAACCCCAGAATATGAACCTTGAGTTATCTGCAGGCCTCGTTCTATTAAGTATGTCTAGGAGATATAGATTATGGCCCTGGTGAGAATAATAATTACTAACTGGGAATCTGCCCCTTCTCCAATGATTCTTATAGCTCTGGAGCCCCCTTTTTGTTTATCAAATCTGAGGAAAGTCTGGAGAATTTTCTCAGCCTGATTTAGATGAAGAAAACGTGGATATTGAGCAGTTGATAGATCTAGAGTCTTCTCTCCCCAATTTTAGTAAGTCAATATGAGTGGATTTATTATTAAACAATCAAATACATAATCAATCACATTAGATTCTGACAAAATGATGTACAAAGAAGTTGTTGACTCACAGATAGGTTTGAACTGATAAATTAACAGAAGGTCAATTCATGTTAATCATTTATTGACTGGGCCTGAGCCTTCTGGCCAGTACATACATCTCTATTGTGATTTACACAAAATATTAGAAAAGTTGCACATTGGACCAGTGTCACACAGACCATCAATAAACAAGCATCAATACATGAGAGGTCAACAAGTGTGAAAACATATTAAACATTTTGATGTTGTACATATTAAGTGTGAAGATGATGAATCAACAATTAACTATCAGTTTCCTGAAATTGGGTGTGGTGTGTACCAAGGAAAATGTAACCTGGTGACTGGAAGATTAGGTAAGCCAGGGTCCATTGACTGATGGATCCACTTCAGTTCTACCCGTATGGCTCCACTGAAGGCCTCCCCATACTCTGCTCATGGCCAAGTCATCTTCCATCTCACTTGTGGTTCATCTCTTTCTCTCGGCTTCCCTCTTTCAGGTCTGATTTAGGTGGTTAGTTTGCTGATGTGTTGGGTGGTTGTTGGTATGTAGCCACCAAGATCACTGATGAATATTCACATAAATATATACATTCCTACCAATACAATATTCTAGAAGTAGGTCGGAAGAAATCTAAATTCCTGAAGTAGGAACTAGTTCCCCTCCCCCTCTTTTTTCTCTAATCTAGTGTTGGGTTAATTTGGGGTGGTCAGAGTTTATCACACTGTGTACGCCTTGTATCAACTGGTTCCTGCTGTATGTAAGTTCTCATTTGACCTGGGGTCAGTGAACGTGTACAGTAAGACAGTGACAAGAGTGAGAATGTGTCAAGATGCATGTAAATAAATGACATACATTTATAACATTTCTTCCACTCAATGGTGTTTATAATGTGTATAAATACTTCTCTGTGTTTTCCAAATTAACCAACTTCTTCTTCTTCTGTGTCTAATAACTCTCTCCCATTATCTGTTGTTGTGATGTTGAGTGTTGGGTTGTGTGGTGATGAGTGGTGTTGAGTGGTGTTGTGTTTTAAGTTATGTTGAGTAATGAGTTAAGTTCACTTCGTGTGATGGAGTTCCACGAAGCACAACTCTTCTGATGCAATGCAGTTCATAAGTGCTCTTATCTAATTAAAATTTGACAAAAATATAAATATTTATTCCGTCAAACCCTATTGATTCAATAGATGAAGGAGAAAGGAAAGATTGATTTCTCTTTCAGCTTTCTAGATTGTAAATAGGCATAGATAAGTCTGTTTTAGAACAAGGCACTTATTCTAGTATACGAACTGTCATTTCAGCTGTAGGTAGTGATAGCATCTTTTATCAGTGTTTTTGGTGAAATGCACAAGATTGCTTTAGAATCATCACTTCGTACAGTTGTTCAGAATAGAATGTAGTAGTATAATGCACTTCTTAAAGTTAATAATTATCTCTAAAAATATCAAAGATTGCAGTTTCATCGAAGAGAGTATTGGAGTGTCATTTTGCCCGGGAACGGCTCTGCGTCGTTAGAATCTACAGTCGAGCATTTTTACATTTCAGAGGTTTTAATTAATAATAATACATTTCAATTGACATTACAAACACGGGTTACCATTACTTGATACTTGATACATCGGGTTCTTAGTCTAATCTCGGGAATCACAAGCTTACCTCAGATCTAGACACCCTGCAATTCCATGTTTGAAAATTTGGTCACACCAGCTTCTCACATCTATTCACCAGGCTGGTTGCAGGAAAAAGTGCGGGTTTACCAGATTCTGATGAAATATTAACATATGCAAATCCGGCGTTGGCGCGAAAGCGGGTCACATGTCTCCTCCTATCCAATGGGTTTCCGAGCTTTGTCTGATGAAATCTTTCTAAGAATCCACGTCATCTGTCACTTATGCAGTTCCAGTTTCCATGTTAAGTTTTAAGTCCTAGTCTCCGTTTGCGGTTGTGAAGTCAATTTCTTTTAATGTTGTTTCCTCTTCTTGCGGCATGTTTTGGTAAATGAATAATGGTGGTTAGCGTTATGCCACAGTCACTGTTAAGAAGGATATCAATGACAAACTGTCTTCTTTACAGATGCCTATACAATTATGATTCTACTAAAAATTATAAGTGTCAGCGACTTACTTGCGACAGGTATTTCAGGACTCCCCTACTTTTTAACCACACGAAATAATAACTCGTGCCATTTGCAAAAGGATGCAATTTATTTAGTGCTGATTACAAACAAGCTCCGCGAGCGGAATACTTCATTGACAATAAACATCATAGTACGTTACACAGATGCAATGAAGAGGTGATAATGATACTATTAATCACTGAATTGAATCTAAAGCCTAACGATCACTATTGTCTATAAACTTATAGTATTCATAAGGAACACGTCTACTCTCTAGCCGTCTCAGTCGCAGTCTGAGCCACGCTTCTAGTTGCGTGTTTAAACACGGACGTTGGATCCTCCGTGCGCTGGCGAGTCTTGCGTGCGTGGTGTCCCAGCACGCTGGTCAGTTAACTTGAGTAACCTGTACTCCATGGTTACTCGTCGAGGCGAGTTTCCTAGTGTCTTGGGAAACCCTCGCTCACTTGCACTCAATGCACTCTTGGTTGACACAAGTGTGTCCTGTTGTAAAGCTATTTATAGCGCTTGTGTCTCTTCTGTCTGGTGTTCTCTAATGGTCTTTGTCTTAGCTCTATTTCTTATATTCTTAACTCTGTAAACTCTTATCCAGATCTTTGACAATAAGGATAAGAATAAGAAAGACAATAAATGTTGAAAATTGGTGAAGAGCATTATGGATGTGTGAAAGAAAACGGGGCACAACAGGCAAGATATACATTACAAACACTAACAGAAAGATCAAAATAAAAAAGAAAAGTCTGAACCAAGTGGACAATTTTATATGCTTGGGGTCATTTATAACATCAGATGGTAGGTACACAAAAGAGCTTAAGAACAGGATTGGGCTTACACAAGCTGTATTTCAGAAAATTAAAAGTATCTTATGCAAATAGTCACTGTCACTGAATTAAAATATAAAATTTCAACAATACAATTTCAAAAATATAAAATTTCGAAAATATAATTTATAAATTAAATTTCTACATTAAACATTGAAATTGGAAACAATAAAGAAAGATTTAACCACACATACCCCACCAGTCCACACAACATGCCAGAACACACACATCCCACACCCACACAACCACAACACACAAACGCCCGCGCCAACCCACACACACAAACATCGCCCAACCACACACACACACACACACACACACACACATGCATCCCCTACGTATACAATCTCCCCACCCATACAATGTCCCCAACCACACACACACATCCCACATATCCCCAGACCCACACACAGTCGCCCACCCACACATCCTCCACCAACCCTCCCACACACCCCAATCACCAATCCCCCAAACATATAACCCCCAACCACACATCCCCCACCACACATCCCACAGCCACCCATATACACACACATTCCTCACCTCAAAGTATTTGAGTTTCAGAGGTGATCCCGATATTCGGCTGGATAACCACATGCCATATTACTAACGTTCACACATATGTGATATTTATGTCAAACTTTCGAAATGGAATCACACACGCCTAATTACGTATAGGTCGGGTCTTGTTTACTCATCGGCGTTGCCCAGGCGTTGTGGTACCATTGTAGGCCTATATGGCGACCAGTCACACACACACACACACACACACACACATTTATGTCTGTTACAGGTAAGTAAAGTATGAATCTCTGGTTAGACAACTGACATATATGTTTGTGACGTCACTCCAGAACTGTCACGGAACTTGGCCGAGTTTTACTGTGTCTTCAACGGCAACTTCAATGACAGGCAACAGGTGGAGAAAGATGGCGCCAGCCGCAGCAAGATGGACCTCAAAGTCCAACCTGTATTTGCGCCTTTACTGTCAGAGGTAAGTCTACCAACATAACTGTATACATGTATTACCAACCACAAGCTACATTAATCACACATTTTAGTAGTTAACTAATGCATGGGCATCAGAACCAACACCCCGGACCCTCCACTCATCACACACACACTCACACACACACACACATACACTCACACACACACACACACACACAGCACACACACACACACACACTCACACACACACATGTTCCGTAAGTGACGTAGCCATGGCTGAAGACAGGGGAGACATTGTCGTGTGTCATCAACATGTTCTACGAGGGCTGCACTCAGCCAAGTCCAACCACTGGCCTCAGTAAGGCGTTTCTGTTTCTACGGACACGAGCAGGGGCGAACAGCAAGTCTCTGGCAGCCCCACAAACCAGATGCATAGTAGGTGCGTTCTTTAATCCTCGTCGGCGGCCCGTCTAGGAGATGCACAACTTACTGAAGATGAAGATACCGTTAGGGAAAGCGAGTTTGAATTCCCATGCAAACACGGGATGTGTGTTCTGTGACGAACTCGCAGGTGGGTATAGCCTAGTACATGTTGATTGAAAGATCATGTGAAGTAGAAGTCACAGACTTGGTAACGACTCCAGCATCCACGGAGGTCCGAGCCATCTAATAATATGCGGTTGGCACCATATACCCTATACGCCTCATGTTGCAAACAGGGATTCCAGACTTAGTTGACATGAAGATGTAATCTGGTGTCACATCACGGCTCATGTTGCAAACATAGATTCCAGACTTAGTTGACAAGAAGATCCGTCTGGTGTCACACCATCGTCATCATCATCATATGCCATGCCGATTGACGTGGGCTGTCAAGTTTCGCCATCTCACTCGATCACCAGAGTCGTGGATCAGCACATTGTTTTTGTCTCCACCATAACACGTGACCAAGCCATCCAGGTATTCCTCTTGTACCTTGCGGTGTCGAGGTGAAGTAAAACCAGCCGGAGAGTCCCCGCTTATTGGCTTCAAGTATCGATATTCCCATGGACTCTGTTATTCCCTGCGTCCATTGTTTACGTGGTCGGCCTCTTTCTCTCCTGCCCTCTGGTCTGTACATCATTGCTTGTTGTGGTATACTGTTAGTTAGTTGTTAGTTGACTTGCTGCTTTCTAATAAAATCTAGTGCAGCAATAAACCCCCACTTTAGTCCTGACTTCTTCATTTTGATCTGATCTCCTCTTGATACGTTGAGTATTCTTCTCAGGAATCACATTTCTGTTGTGATTTGTCTTTTCCTTTTTTTACTTCTAATTTAAAATTGTCTTTATTTAATTGTTATTTAGTTAGTTAGTTAGTTAGTTAGTTAGTTACCGTAGTCGCAGTTCCAACTTCATAGCAACGGGTCATCCCCATTATGCTCCATTTCTGTGCCAGTGAATATCACACAAAACGCTCCCCAATGCCCAGTGTGAAAAGTGGAAAAGACAAGAGTCTCGACAAACAACAGGCCGCACAGATACACTGTGCATAATTGGGTAGAAAAAGATCCGAGGTGAGTCAATAAGTAAGTCACACAGTTCTCGGGGATGAAAACAGGGCACGCAGATGTATGCAGCCGGTTTGGGAGGACTGATAATACGACAGGATAAGTGCATCACTGTTGGTGGAAATTATGTTGAGAAATACAGGGACAATAGATGTATACAAATAAACAGGTCTCAAGCTGTTATCATAGTTATTTTTCTAGTCATGTGTGAATTACTTATTAACTTATCCATTTTCGGCTTTCTACATTGCATGCACAGAATGAAATATATTTCATAGCAATAAAATGTATAATTTAATGACCAGCATGGATACATAGGAAAATGAATAAAGATTCCAAATATGTAAACTTGTAAAACGTATACAGTCAAACCTCGGTTTTCGTTGCCTTCGGTTGTCGTCGATTTCGGTTTTCGTCAATTTCTTCCCCGAAAAATGTGTCTCGGGTTTCGTCGGATGCCTCGGTTTTCCTCGACCAGCCCACATTACATAGCTGCTAATTTTTCGAAAACAAAGGGACCCACGCGGTCTTCTGCGCAAAGTTGCGTTGTTTCTTATCGTGTGAGCCTCATTTGATAATACGCTAACCCATTTCCGTTAGCTTCATCATTGGACCAAAGAAAGTTCCCAGAGCCAGCAGCCCCTCGAAGAAGAAGGTCAGAAACACAATCAAATTGACGAAGGAAATTATTGAAAAATACAAGAGCGGCATTAAAATTGCTGAGATCGGCCGCATGTACTGGAAGTCGCTTTCCACAATAAACTCCATTGTGGCTAAAAAGGGAGCAATGTAGTGATTGGCGCGAACGTGCTAATGAAACAGAGATCGCAAACAAATGAAGATATCGAACACTTATTTTTACATTGGATACACCAAAAACAGTTAGATGGCGATTCTGTTCCGGAGGTAATTTGTGAAAATGTCAGTCTGTTGTATGCCGATCTCATTAAGAAAATGTCTGGGGCGAATGCCATTGTCCTATGTGATTTACAGCCAGCAGATTATGGTTTGAAAAATTCAAGAGGCGCACTAGCATACGTTGTGTTACTAGGAACGGCGAAGGTGCGAGTTCAGACACGTCTGGGACAGAAAACTAGTATTAAAACTATATATATTCTCGATATAATATGTTTTTGATCGCATTTTGGAGTGTCTATAACGAATTAAATGGATTTACATTGATTCATATGGAAATAAGTGCCTCGATTTTCGTCGGTTTCGGGTTTCGCCGATTGTCTTCAGACGAATTATCGACTGAAACCGAGGTTTGACCGTGTGTCACACTGCGTTCCTGGATTATATAGGTGGTGCGTTTCAATATATATATATATATATATATGCCCATGAGCGTTTATGACACATTGGGGTGTTCAGTGCGGACTCCATTGCTCCCGCACTCGTCGGGTTGTTTTCCTCTACTAGGGGTTATTACTTCGTTCACCATCATCATGTCATCACCCACGGCTAGTTTCTTGCATCGCAAGCTTTCTGTGTAGAACTTCTTCATCGTGTGCAATATTTAATTGTTCTTCCTCCGTTTGAGCACGTAACTTCTTCTGGTTCTGGCTCAATCCTTATCATTAATTACCTTTGCATTCTCTCGTCACTCCAACGATGACGAACAGAATGTAACTATTCAGAACACAACGTTTTCCACAGTTTATGTTCAACTAAGCACATTATACAATGCAATTAAACCTGCACATATTCAACACCTGACAGTAAACAACTAAATAGTTTACACATTCCGAAGCCTAGGATAGACTTATACAAAACAAGCCTAGCATACTCCGCAGCTCAGCTGTGGAACAGTTGTATTAAAACACCCAAAGACATAACCAATCCCTTTACTTATAATCGTAAATTATTCGAACACTATCTCAGTGCAGATTATCCCCCCCCCCTTAATAATAATAATAACAATAATAATAACAATAATAATAATAAAACCCAAGTATAACGGTCAGTGCCATTTTAGTAGACCGAATGCTCCCCGTAGCTAATAACAACTGCCACATCATTAATTAATTTTAGTGAGTCATGTAGTAGTGACTTTTGCATTTCTTGTATTCCTTTACAATACATGTCATTTATATTGTTGTTCTCAGTTAGCCTCGAGTGATGTGTGGATGAAATAATGTATGATAGAGAGTAATAGAAGGGGAAAATGCTAGACTGGCCTGGGTGCCTGTGGCATAACGGATCAGATGCCCACATTCCCAGTCCCCCACTTCCATAAAAATACTTTTAACTTTTAACGGAGACCATCCAGATAGCAGGGCTATTATTAGATTCGAAGGTTCCAGAACGCGGTGGGGTAGGGCAGCGGTATGCGCTCGCCTTTTCATTGGCTAATTGTGACAGCCCACGCTATTCACTAGGCCAAATTTGAAAAACTATTAGTTTGAGCTCGGATTCCACCCGGAGCAGTCGCTATTTGTGATGTGGGGACCCAAAATGCCCTTAAAGATTCCGTAAAATATTGTTCTCTGGAATAACAGGTACCACTTTAAAACATACTTTAATGTTGTGGTTATGCCTAGTGAACGAAAGAGAAGAATATAAGAGTATTTTGTGAAGAAAATGTGAAAGTGAAAACAGAACTCTGTGTGCCAGTATTCTGAACACTGCACCTTCAACCTGTCAGGTTTTTCACGCTGTAATACTCCAAGTGCATATCATTCCCCTGTTGTGACTGGTTGCGTATGCTTGATGATTGTAAATTACACTCAATGCAAATTCGCAAACCATTTGTGCATTCTTAATGCCTAGCATGACTCATTCGTAACCCAACTGTACACTGCTCTTGCGAGTTAGTATTTGGCAGTCTGGATTGGAATGTGTGATGTAAACATGTATAAGTCCCTTTGTAAATGCTGAGAATGTTGGAGTGAGTGAGCTGGTGATTTGATAAGTAGCCTCTCACATTAGTAGAAAGACAGATGCTTCAATATCCATATGTAAGCAGGACGTGTATGGCACGCCAGAATTGCAAAGTTCCTGTGATGCCTGGTGGCTAAATTACGCTCAAGAGAATTAATATTTCTCTCTGAAGTATTACACTGGTACCTCTACTGTTGGTTGGTTCATATAAACTAGTTCCTAAAAGGACAATAGGTGTGTGAACCTGTGTCTTAGTCGGCTGAATATAATGTATGGCTCATGCAAATTTACAAGGACTAAACATGTTTTTCCCATATGTGTTTTGGTGATTATGAGAACAATTGCTTATGCAATTTGGCTTCTTTATCTACTGTAGTAGATATGGACATTACTCAGTGGGGGAAGAACACATAATGGTGATAGTATGATGCACCTGTGATCACCACAGAAAGGGGTGAATAAAGAAAACATATCACCCACAGTACATCAGAGTGAAATACACTTCATTATCAACCAGGAGAGGTGTGCTTGGACAACACCCTCCCTTAACCTCCCCATCTCCAATCTGTGTATGTTGATGTATGATAACATTATCTTTTAACAAATGTAAAGAGATGTAGTGCCATTTTGTATATCAACAGAGAACAAAAAGGATGGTGGAGAGGCTTTCATATATCATCTGGGACAACTAACCAGAAGTCCCAGAACCCAGAACTACTCCCTATAATTGTAGTGCAGGAAAAATCACAGATGAACACAAGCTGAATTGCCAGCTTTTATTTTCATGACAATCTTTGGCCCCAGTCAAATGAAAGTAACTATTTTTAAACAGAAATCAGGAATGGTCAACATTGGTGAATCTGTCTTGGTGCACAGCGAACCATGCTCTTTAATGAGGAAGACCCCTGTCTACAATTTGTCTCGGTCATGTTCATAGAAAGTAATTCTGTGCCCCAATGAAACACTTATTCTTCTAGAATCCAAAATGTATGAATTTCTGGGAGGCTTTTATCTCAGCTCTCTAACCGCTGAATGAAAAAGGGGAGAAAAACAGTTCTGAAGCATTACATTAATGTGATTTAATGATTCTTATAAGGATCAGTACAGTGATCATTAGGTGAATCAATGTCATCTGAGAAATTAAAATCAAGTCTTTTGGTATTAACTACATTTATAGAAAACTGGTGAAGTAACTTGCAATGATTGTTCATCTGAGACTTAACTTGGAGAATAACCAGCCTGGTGCTCACACAGTAATAGATGATTTTGACTTAAAGAGTAGGTGAGGTTAGACTGAATAAGTGAGGTGCTGCAATATATTAGACTTTGTCAATAATTCTGGGTCTCTTCGACAAGTCGTGTTTTACATGTACCGAGTATACATCTCCCAATGTCAGGAGAGTGCTATCCTCAACCACCCGAAGTACCCCAGTGTCAGCTTTCACCAGCAGTCTGCTCTACAGTGAGATTCAGTACAGTACGATATCATCCCAAATTCTGTTCTCAAGAGGAAATGATCTGCCATGGAACTTATTATAGGAAGTCTGCTACCTGGAACTTTCCCAACATAAATTGCTGATGATAACAGGATGCAAACTGATCCAGAACAGTAGTCCTCCCTTAAGTTTCCCATGATAGGATTTTATAACATTCCCAAGAGACAGGAAGTGATGATAGATACTGTAAATCAGTGGTGTAGTTGGAGATTAGAGAGGAGGAGGAGAGTTTATTTGATAGGTTGGTGGAGTACTTAGGAGTTGTTGTATCATGTTTATCTGCATGCATGTTCTGCATATTTTGTACATTATGTATATATTTATTGAAGTGTAGATATGACACAAGGGTAAACCATTGGTCCTCACTCGACCCACCAGCAGCTCAATAAAGTGTATTAATGAACCAGTGTTTTAAGTACATGTCTCAGGAGAATGTCTTGTACAGCTGTTGTCAAGTATTGTCTCTGGTGAATGTCTTAAAGTTACTGTGGTTGGTTACAAATATTGTGAAAAGTCCTGTATAGATGTTATCAAGTATCTCTCATGATGTATGTCTTGTGCAATGGTTGGTGTAAACATTTCCATGTGAATGTATGTCCCACTTTTGTCAAGAACCTGTCATGTAGATGTCTTGTTCAACAGATGTTATGTACAGTTATTGTTGAGTGTGTCGACTAATATTGAATCCAACAGTCCTAAGGTATACTTGGACAACTGATATAGGTCACTTTTGACACAAATAGAATAAGGGAAGATCTAATGTGACGGACAAACAGCACACTGACAACATTATAATGAGTGAGATGGATCCTCAGTTGTACAGGGGCGAATAGTTCAGATCTCCTTTTGGCCTTGAGGGAACCTTTTTCTTCTTTTATAAATTTATGTGTAGATACTTGGTAGTCTCACAGTGGGGGTTCAGAGCCAAGGGAAAAATGGTTCTCCAAAAGGGCTATGCGGGAATGATTATCTCATTTGAGAGACCTCTAGATAAAAACGTGTAAAATCATATCCTTTATCTTGTCTATTTATTATTCAAGATATATCTCCAGAGAACACTACTAACTAGGTCCTCTGTCATCAATCTAACATGTCACAGTGCCCAATTCTTAACCCTTTGAAAATAAAGTATGTTCGTTCGTTAGTTCTCTATTTCTCTTTTTATCTATCCGCATAACCGTATTTACATGTGTATAATCACTCTCGTCTCAGCTACCAGTCTTTTACGCACAGGAGATCATATCCGGAGTGCTGGAGCGAGCCGTGTATGCTATTGTCAGACAAGGAGATGACGGCATCATCTACCTGAAGGAATACAACTTCACTGGAAACTTTCAGATCAAGTTGGTATTCGATTTTATTGTACAAGCTCTAGTCTAGTTGTTTCCTTATTCACCGCATCATCTCAACTCATATTATTCCTTTTGCACATTGCGGTGTTGAGGTTAATCGTAAACAGCGGGAGGGTGCCCTTTTATGTTCTTCATTTATCGAGTTTCCTATATTCATATATTCTCTTTGTCCATCGTTTACATAGTCGGTCACTTCTTCTGCTTCCATCGGGTCTGTACATCATTGGTTGTTGTTGTATGCTGCCAGTTGATAGCATAGTTATATGGGTAATTCATTTAAACCTGCTGTTTTTCGTGATGCATTGAGCATTTTTAACAGGAATCTCATTTCATTTGTTGTAATTATTTTTCTTTTCTCTTTTTCTGTCATTATCCAGGTTTGGCATTGGTAGCATAGATTTGGTAGAAAGATTGTGTTGTAGAGTGCTTTTATAGTTGCCCCGGACGAGCTCCCATATAATGCCATGGTGCAGAAGGTAGAGTTCAAGTATCTGATGTGGATGAATTGCTGTCGATGCTGTTAGTCGTATTGATGATAAACAACCTTGGAATAAATGACAGGACTACAGTTGTTTCACGAAATTATGTTTCTCTTTTTACGATTCACACTGCCACACATGGTCACACAAACATACTATCATTAAACTAATTCACATTAATCCTACAACTACCAGAACTAATATATTGGTGGCAATATATAGTTTGCCATTGTCAAACTCATAATTCAGAGCCATGCACCTGATACCATGATCTCCGCTCGAGTGACGTAATTTGTAACCGTTCCTTTACTGCTATGTTCATTTAAAATGCGCACTTCTTTGTGTCAGTTAATTATTCATTATTCCCGGTGACAATTATCCATTATGTTTTATCTGAACTCGTATGTTTCTCTTATCACCATCGTCTCCGTTCAATAGTTCTTATCATAGCTCTTTTCGTGGCATGGCAATAATATCTATGGATTCGTGTTTGTTCTTTAGCACTTGTGAGTTTTGGCAAATGAAGTGGTTTGCCTTATTGCATATATTTTGGACTTCTTCTTCTGATATGCCATTTGATGATATTATACGTCATACGTACTTACAGCTCTTTATTTATTTCAGGGGGTGTTCTTTTAGATTAATTTTTGTTGTTCTTTTCTTCTTTAGTTATAGTCATTACCACTGTTTTAGTAATGCTAATGTACATGTTATGTTCCTTACACACATCGTTTAGACTATTTATGTGACTTGCAGTTATGCTTCTGGTTTTGCTATTAGTGCCTGATCACCCGCAAATATGAGTTCTTTAATGGTGTAATTTCCTGTTGGTTATTCTGTGTTCTGTTTTTAATTCGGTATTGTTACGGTCTCTGTTTGGCAGTTTTCTTTACATAACTTGGCACCTTACCTTGACAAACGATATATTGTTACAATGCGCTTCAAAAAGTCATAATACCTACAACCCTTTTCGGTAGAGAATGCGACTAATCAGACCAATGTAAGCTGTAAATTTTCGTCCACAACAGATGCATGTGAACACATGGTCACTTCCACCATCACGCACCATCTTACGTCTCACGCGCACAGTGTGTGACCTATCAGCAATCATTGTTTTCCTTTATCTATATCCGATTTCTGATCTTTGTTCTCCATGCAACACGATAAGCGGCGGCTCTCAATGTGCAATATCAGTGCTTGAATCAATCACGTAGCACTTACACCATCTTTGTATTGTAGTATAGGGCAACCCCGAGATCTTTTACCCATCTGTAATTCACCACAAAATATGGCCTTTGGTATTCTACCCACATCCATCCACCTAATGTGTCCTATCCATCTAAGTCTACGAAGACTGAGCATAGGACAAACCGTCACACAACCTGATCTTTCCAATACTTCAGTATGTGTGATTTTGTCGTGCCATTTGATATCAAGTATTCTTTGCAGAAAACGCATATAAAATATGTTTGAACATTTCTCCTGGTATGAGTAATTTGACCAGGCTTCACTTCCATAAAGAAGAGTACTAAGAACACAGGCTTAATAGACAGGGACTTTTTCTTTGGCGGTAAGCTTCCTCTTGTCTCAAACACTCTTTGTTAACCTGTTCATTGTTGTTACTGCCTTACGAATCCTGATGCTGATCTCCTGGTCTAAATATATTTTGCTGTTTACATCTGATCATAGATATGTAAACTGGTTTATTATCTCCAATTCGGTGTCGTCAATAAAGATTGCATGTTCACCTTGTGACATAATCTGTGTCTTCGTTTTGCTAATTGTTAAACCAAATTTTCATTACGCATAGGAGAATGTAGATAGTAGTCATTGTAATTCTTCCTCAGAGTAGGTCGTAATTGCAGCATCATCTGCAAAAAGCAACTCTCTGATCAGTACCCTCCTAATTTTGGCCTTTGCTTTCATTCTCTGAGCATTGTAGGGGCCGTCATCTGACCATGAGTGAATGTGTACACCACCATCCTGATCGTGAGTGGCACCTTGCAGTCTTGACAGACCAAAGTATGTGAGTTGGAATGTGGCCAATATTCCATCACAATGTCTGGGCAGAGCTTCAGAAAAATGATCCCTCTCTCGGCCTAATTCTTGTGTATTCCAGAGGAATGGGTAACCAATACGTCTGGCACAAGGTAGGCTGCAGACGCTGGCGGCTCAGCGTCAATCCACCGAGACCTCACCACCACGAGCAGGTGGCGAGTGATGGCCAGACCCTGGAACCCAAGGGCCCGACTAAGAGGCGTTCAGCCAAGTCCAACAGGTAAAGGCCTCGTACGCGCCTGGACCACAGGACGCGCACATCTGTCAATCACAAATGTCCGGACCTGTGTATAGCGTGTACTACCGTCAGACTCCCCGCCTGACTTGTGCGGATCCCGCGACCACCGGGAATAGACCCGCCGGAGATATTGCTCGTTCGTTGCGAGCAAATCTGCCGCTCTTCCCCTGCGCGGATCTCGCGACCAGCAAGAATAGGCCCACCGGAGATATAGCACGTCTGTTGCGGGCAAATCTTTACCGTGACTGAATAAATAAAGAAACGATAAAAGTAGTGGTATTTCAATTGCGCTTGCGCTCCCCCTATGCTACACCCGTATGTGTCTTTGCAAAGTCGGACTAGTGTCAAGCTCAACCATCCTGATCACAAAAGGCATATTTCAGTAGAAGTGAAAAGTATATTCCAAAGAGGGTTGGAGCTAGTACACAGCCTTACTAAACTCCACTCATGATTTCAAATTCTTCTGACCATCAAACTTGATTATACCCTTCATGCCTGTGTGGAACGATTCCACAATAAACAGAAGAGTTGGTGGGCAGCCAATGTTCTTTAGTGCCTTGAACAGACCCTCACGACTAACCAAATCAAATGTCTTTGTGAGGTCGATGAAGGCAATAAACAGTGGTTGATTCTGTTCACGGCATTTTTCGTGAATGTGTCGCAATGAGAATATCACATCAGTGGTATTCCGGTTCCGTCGAAAGCCTTACTGTGATTCGGAGTTGATTTGATCTCACAGGACTTGAAGTCTGCGCTGAATAATTTTGGCAAGAACTTTCTCAACGGCATACATAAGGGAGATACCTCTATAGTTGTTACAGTCACTCCGATTCCCTTTGTTATCGTAAAGTGTTATGTTTCTTGAATGTTTGAAATCCTGTAGGACTTTACTTCTCGCCAGCATAGTTCTGTTATCTGGTAGATCTGTAGAATGAGTGTTTCTTGCCCACTCCTGATAACCTCTATTGAAATCCCATCCTTACCTGGAGCCTTGTCAGATGCAAGTTCATTTATAGCACACTAATTTCTGTTATGGTAGGAAGTGTGTCCAGGTGGTCAAGAGTTGTCAAGGTCGCTATGCCACTGAGGGCATCATCCGCGTTAGTTTTGTCTCTCGTGTGTAAAGCTCCAAACAGTTTTCTACCCTTCTATCCACCTGCTTTTATTGTGAATGTTGCTACATTATATTTATTGTATGGATGATGATCCGTTATATTTATTGTATGGAGGATGTTCCTATGATATATTTATTGCGTTTGTAGCAATATCTGTGGAGTGAACAGGGCTATTACTTCACCATGTTTCCTGGAATAGGTTCTTGGGAATAAGGATAGATGTTATCTGTCCCCTGAACCCCTCCAATCCCTGGGCACTGCTTACTCTCTATCTTTCATCCTAGGGCTCACTCCGACGACATAACACAACTCTGGTGTCATTAAGTTCATAATGCAACATTGTATTATTTACAAAAGTGAAGTAGAGAGCAGTTCCAGATTGAGGTAGAGAGTATCAGAGATCGACAGATAAAGGAGTAGCAGTTAGGTTCCAAGTTTCATCCTAGGGCGTCACTTGCCTAGTCGTCCCGTCCATATGTAGTAGTCGCCTATTAAGTAATACTACCTCGACAAGTTCAGAAATGCTGGACTGCTTGACACTGGTTGTCGACTTCTCTGAAAACAAGTTCAGGTTCTAGTACACTCCATCGTAGACGCTTCCCTTCATGTGGAAACGTGGTCTTTTCCACCATGATGCACCATCTTACGTCTCTCACGCTCTGTTTGTGCTTTATCTGCAATCATTTTCTCATTTGTCTTTATTCCATTTCTGATTGTTGCCCTCCATGCAACACGTTTAGCGGCGACTTGCTCCCAATGTGCATTATAAATGCCTGTATCAATCATGTCACGCTTACACACATCTTTGTATCGTAGTAGAGGCCGACCCTGAGATCTACCCATCTCTAATTCACCAAAAAAGATGTCCTTTGGTATTCTACCATAATCCATTCTCCTAACGTGTCCTATCCATCTAAGTCTACGAAGACTGAGCATGGAACACACCGTCACACAACCTGATCTTTCCAATACTTCAGTATTTGTGATTTTGTCTTGCCAATCTGCCCCCCGGTCTGTCCTGCCATGACATTTTGTCTTTAGGTTGCATTTCCTCGCATCAGCCCTCAGCCTAGGTACATTTCAAATATGTTCACCTGATCCTTCTCATCTGCGAAAGAGCATAGACAGCGGTAGACCTGGGACCCTCATTCGTCAGACAGCCCCTAGAACAGCTTCGTCAGTGAAGACCTTGTGGCAACTCGGATAGGTCAGATGTGTCCGTCACAGGTGACCTTTGTAACTCACCTGTACAACACTCAGTCTTTCAAACGTCTTTCATTCGTCGCTTCAGAGTGTAAGAATCTGCTTAAGACGTAGTTGTCCCGGCAGGGGACTCGTCTCCCTGATGATTCCTCTTCGGTATTACACACGAGTCAGTTTCTCCCTCTGGGTCCTCCCTCCCAGATATTGGAGAAACGCTATCTCATAGGCGGCTCGGGCTCTCATTAGAGATCGAGCGGTATGCAGCTAAGGTAGTCCTCCGTTTTAGCACGCGGGACAAGGGTAGACGAAATACCTGAGTTTGTTTCCAAGTATAATGCGATCAGTATATTCCCGTTTGGTCACCCCAGTTTAGTGGTGTGACTTGATGGCGGACCCGTTGGGATCCGCGTGTTTATTTGTAGAAAGCAGTCTGCCCTCTTTTCTATCTACAAACCATCTCTTCCCATTAGGGAGGATAGTTCCCCATTGATGCTCCAAGCAGGGAATGATAGCTTAAAGACCAGTAGAGGACAGTAGAAAAGATAGATCAATACGCCATTGGAAACTGCGGTGACGCTCCTTAGCTATTGTCGATCGTATACCTCCGCTTCGCAACTCGGGCGACGCTCCCTTCCGAGCTATCACGGTATCACGGCTCGATATCGACAATAATAACACCATCGAACTGGATCCTTTCGTCTCTCTTCGTCACAGCGATCGATTCGCCCTCGACTCCATTTGTCGGCAGCGAACATCAACCTCTTGTCCACTTGCGACAAGGAACTATGCAACGCTCTTCGAATCAACGATTTCGGAAGCTAGGTCATGCATAGCTCTTCTAATCGTGCATAATTCCATGGCCTGTCACATCTCTATTTAATTTGATAACATCTAGTTGGAGGTGGGAATGACGCGTTTTAAAAATTAATTTTAATGCACACTATTACCTGCCCCAATTTAGCTGTCTTCGATCGATAACGCCTACTGCGCATAGCTAATCAGCTTCACAGGCGACAGAGATCGCTTACTCGCTTCGACACCGTAAGAAAGAAATAGTAAATTCATTTACTTTCAGATATGAACTCCTCTTGTCCTACGGGCACTATTATATGTAGAGAATCTGTTAATTCTATTAATAGATGAAGAGCCGCATGACAGGCGTCTATACCGTGTCGAAACCAATCACACAACCGGTGAGTGATAATCGCCGACTTTGGGATACTTTTTTCGGAGAGGGAGAACTTTGCTTACAGCAAGACCATGACTTTCTCGGGAAAAGCATGCCCCAATTACATGCGACGCAATTTCGGGAGTTTAACTCGCTCCGGGGTCAAGAGAGATAACCCACAGAATAGAATTTCGAGAATGTTGGAGGACCGTCTAAACAGGGAAATTCCCTTCAGACTACCGCCGGCTAGAAATAGCGCGGTGGTCTCCAGTGTGAGAACTGGTCGAGAGGTAGAACTATGGCCGGTCAAGTGACAGTATTAGACATTGCTATACTACATTTAATATATGGGACGTTCCTATGTTATATTTATTGTATTGGACTTTGCTATGTAACATTTAATGTATTGGATAGTGCTTTGTTATATTTATTGTATGGGACATTGCACTGTTACATTTATTGTATGGATGTTTCTTTGTTTCATTTATTGTATGGATGTTGCTATGTATTATTTATTTGCATTGATGTTGCTATGTTACATTTATTGTATAGAACTTGCTATATTTTATTTATTGTGTGGACATTTCTATTTTACATTTATTTATGGATATTGCTATGTTACATTTATTTTATCGATATTGCTATGTTACATTTATCTTATGAATATTGCTATGTTACATTTATTTTATGGATATTGCTATGTTACATTTATTTTATGGATATTGCTATGTTACATTTATTTTATGGATATTGCTATGTTACATTTATTTTATGGATATTGCTATGTTACATTTATTTTATGGACGTTACCATATTATATTTATTGAATGAATGTTTCTATGTTACTTTTATTGTATAGATATTGTAATGTTACATTTATTGTATGGATGTTGCTATATTATATTTATTGTATGGAATTTTATATGTTACATTTAGTGTACGGATATTTATATGTTATATTTATTGTATGGGACCTTGCTATGTTACATTTATTGTATGGATGTTGCATTGTTACATTTATTGCATGGATGTTGCTGTGTTACATTTATTGTCTGATATGTTGCCACGTGTAATGCAATTGTAGCGTCCTTACATCTTCCTATAATCGACTGCAAGTGAATGGGAGGGAAATGCCATAGGCTTGGTCTGAATGACGTCATAAATGATATGGCCTTAGTTCAAATGCCAGCTGTGGCATGTTGGATGGAAAAGGTCAGTACCCACTAGTACATCTTTCGTTAGGCGTACAGCTAAAGAGATGGGACTGATTTATAACAGTGTGGATATGTCAGTAAATTGTAATGTGACACAAATGAGAACTAGAGTCGACTCATTAAGAACCCCCACTTGTATCCATTTTCCCTATTAGGTGAAACGATTACAAGAAATAATTTAAATATAAGAGTGAGAAATGTGAGATCTACAGTCCCGTGTCTCTCCTCTGTACTGGACCCACTCTGACTGCTAAAAGCACAACATGTATCTCTACTACCACTTCTTCTTGCCCTTGTTGTTATAGTGGTCTGAACGTGCTGGTGATCTCACACAAGATATAGACATGAGAGAAACGACAAGGCTTTATAAGTTTGACAGGAAAATAGATAATTAGGCATATTCATCAGGGCTAGGACATAGACAGTGATGGTAAGATGATGACAGCTGTAATGGCAATGATCAACCTTGTTATATGCTTATCTTCCCAAATCAGGGCTGTACGAGATTGTTTGTTGCATGTTTACAGTTTATGTTTGATTCTCGAGTGCCTTTTACTTTCCTCTCAATCTGCATTTCCTCATCTACTCTTCTGAACTGGGGTATTATAGTCTGAACGATTTATCCAGATAATGGTTAAACGTTTCAGTGCACTAACAAGCATGTAAATAAATATCTCACATTTGAGACAGTTGCAGTTATGTTCATGAAACAAGATTCATTAAAATTACAGGTGAAATGTTCACAAAAGGAGATTTACACTGATTCTCATTCATGGACCACAACACGGATACATAGATATGAGAATGACAGAGGAGAAAGTCCTCCCTCTCACATCAAATTAGTCTTCTTCTTCCCTTGCCTGAACGCATATGTTTTGTCCCTTCAGCTTAAGCTGCAGACACGAGTTTGTGTCCCTGGTCTGGTAAGATAACATGACACCAGTTCTGTCACGAATGCAAAAGGACTGTGTTCAGTCAGCAAGACGATCACTGAACGAACTGTAACCACAGCGTGGTATTCGAAGCTGGTCATTAGTGCAAGATGTTCCAGTAGTATAAAATTGATCTCATCCAACACCACGCGCAAGTAATGATAGATGAGGAGAAATAAACATTCTCTCCTTCTCTCACTCTGTGTGTGTGTTTAAGATTTGCTGCGTATCAAAAGCAGAGCTGTTGTCGGCATACAGAAAACAATGAAGGTCTTTCTAACCAGGACTCATAGCAAAAAAAGAGGTTGGCAGTTTCTGCACAGTTGCAAAATGCATGACAATGCCTAGAAAGTGTATTTCCTTCAGCACAAGTGTCAGGGTCTTAAACCTGGCTCGTTGGACCTAACATATGTGAGACAAGTACAAGTACAAAGTGATTGGACTTGACACACAATGACACTAAGTTCAATGGATTTATTCACAATTCACATGCAAGACAATCTAGTTTGGCATGTGATGATCATTACAATACATATACAATACATCAGTACACTTACAGACAAAACCCACAGCATCACAGTCTATCTCACAAGATATACAAGCACTCGACTTTCGGGCACAGAAACGATACGAAGCCTTTCTTAACCCACACGTCTTGTCTTGTCCGAGTCCCCAAGCAGTCTGCCGGTTTCCTCACACAGTGCTTGCCCTGTGGACTGGCTTCACGAGGACTGCGTGCGTCCTGCTTAGTCCTTGCCTGACCGCTGACGCTCGCGTCAGCCCGCAACCTGTGGGCAGGTAACTGGTACTCGCCTGGCGGCCGTAACGATGTTACTGCATCCTGGCTGGAGACTATTCGCCTGGCGGGCGTAACGATGTTCTTGCATCTCGGTTGGAGATAGAGATTCTGACACGCTCCCCCGGGGCTTATTCATGAAAGATTTTATATTTCATGCATAATTTACCTAGACATAGGGTTTATATTTTCCATGTCAGAATCGACCTTTCTGTTGTCATGTACATTGGCATAGAAATACATAAGAAATGCAAGTTGTATGTTAAGACATGCGGTGTTCAATCTTCACCACTTTCCAAGATTCATCCTCTCGATGGATGATCACCTGAGTTGCAATATTGACCCAGTCAGATCGGTAGCATCAGCTAAAATGCAACTACCTCGCAACCTCTAAAAAAAAAACTGAATAATATGCTTTTTTGAAACAAAAAATACCGGGTAAGACCGCAATACGACTTTTTATAAGCCGCATTCAACGCTCGAGTTCCGACCTCATTTGGCCGAGAGCTCTTCCGTTGGTCTACAACTTCGGTAACCTTATACCATACCCAGCTGATGACCTCTTGGAGTGCTGACCATCTGGCAACACAATAGCTATTTTTATACAACACATCTCTGAATACATTTCAATTTACCGCCCTTAGTGTAATAAAGTAATAACAACAAAATGAAAGGGACATAATTTCAAAAGATTTCAAATCTAAACTATTACAAGTATTATTCTATTTCTCAGCGTCATAGCTTGATGCTTTTCCATACTAGCGAAAAAATGTCGATAGTGTGAATAAGTTAATCAAGATATGATTCTAAGATTACATTAGTCGAAAAATATTAATACACAATTCGTGTATTCGAAATTGGTGTTTCATAATTATTTTAGAAGCATCATAAATTTTTAAGATTTCTGTTTATCGTCTGCTACTTTTTAGCTAAATTTACAAATCATCCGGAAGTACACACGAACAGCTGGTGTTGTTACAAATCTATCACACACTTGTTCCGCTCTGGTGTAGCAATGCGAAATTGTTCTGATAGTTAATGTGTTCGTTGTTCCGCTGGAAAACTTCTGGATTCTGATTACCTGCAGTGGTGTAAATGTCAAAGTTCAGTTCACACTTTCGTTCACGGATTAAAATGTCACTGGATATGATCCACTCGCAGATACCAATGATAACTTGATTAGTTCGCTTCAGGTAAGTTGAAAACGCATGTGGCACTGTTCTTGTTTTATAATATATACAATTAATATTGTTCGCTTTCTACCACGCACTACACAATTATTCACGACGATTACTACATTAATAATAAAATAAGAAACAATATTTACAGTGGGAATGAACCCTATCACATCATCTCATCGATGTACACAGCTTTTCTGAAGAAAAAAAAACAAATTCATTGATGGCTGTGTTGGTCTGAGTGTTTTCTAACACACTGCACTCAGACATTAGTGCTTACTGGGTCGGTCGGACAACGGGACAAAAGATCAGCAATCGTGTTGGTTGTGCCAGCGATATGTCGAACTTCAAAGCTGTAATCTGTAAGCAAAAGAGACCAGCGTGCTATCATCTGGTTTGTTGGGACCCCTGAAGTAATGAATTTTAATGGACTATTGTCGGACTCTAAGATGAAATGTCGTCCTAGGAGGAATCTGGACAACTTAGTTATACCCACCACTAGAGCAAGAGCTTCTAATTGCGGTGTGGACCAAGCGCTTTCTCTTGGTTTCAATTTTCTAGAAACGTAGTATACAGGATGTAGAGTGGTGTCATATTCCTGTAGTAGAACAGCTCCAATCGCCACGGAGCTCGCGTCTGTGCGTAATCTGAAAGGAATATGTAAATTTGGCAATTTAAGAATGGGATTCTTTAAACTATTCTCAGAAAAATAAGATAACACTTTCTGGAATGCAAATTTTAGGCATTCGTTGTTTACAATCTTTTCAGGTTGGTTTTTCGTTAGTAGGTTAGTAAATTTTTCTGTCAGTTCCGCAAAATCTGGTATGAACTGCCTATAATAATTTAGTAGACCTAATACACTTCTGACTTGTTTCTTGGTAGTCGGAAGTGAGAGTTTTAGTATTTTGGACACGATGTTATCGTCTGTCGTAACAAAGCCATTAGATATTCTATAACCCAAGAAAGATATTTCCTGATAGGCTATGTCTACTTTTGTCGGCTTCACAGTCAGTCCGTGTTGTCTAATCCGTTCAAATGTCTGTTGTAATGTCTTTATGTGGTCTGTCATCGTCTTTGTGTGAACACAAATGTCGTCCATGTAACAGATAATGTTTGTTATGTCCACAAGTAATAGTCGTGTCATATGTACGAATGTCGCTGGGGCATTGACTAGCCCAAATGGTAATTTGCAACATTCGTACAGTCCCCAAGGTGTGGCAAAAGCTGTCAGATGTCTGCTCTGATCGTCTACCGTTATCTGCCAGTAACCTTTCGTCATATCTAACTTCGTGAAGTACCTAGAGTCTGTCAGTTCTGTCAGTAGATCTTCGCAGTTGGTCATTGGTTCCAGATCTAGAAGAGTTATTTTATTTAATTTCCTATAGTCGACACAGAGTCTTATCGTGTTGTCTTTTTTTCGTACCATGACCATTGGAGATGAAAAATGTGATTGGGATCGTCTAATGATGTTGTTTTTCTCTAAGCTAATGATCTCTTGACGTAAGTTTTCTTTGTAATGTAATGGGATGGTGTAAGGTCTGCATTTTATTGGTGTGTTTGAAGTGAGCGTGATGTGATGTTGTACTAATTCTGTTTGTCCTGGGTTGTTGGAGAAGATGGTGTTGTATTGTTGTATGAGATGTTTGCAACTGTCTGTTTCTGCATGAGTTAAGTTTGGGTTTATTTTGATTTCTTTCAAGCAGTTTGTCGTGTCTAATGCAGGTGTTGGAATTTCGTCACTATCTTCGTCATCTTCATGGTCTATTATCACTGTACAAGCTGTTGTATCGTCTTGTTCGTTGTCTCTGTTGTAGTATGGTCTTAGCATATTGATGTGGAATATTTTATGTTTGTCTTTTATTTGAAACTCATAGTCCACATTCGAAACCTGTATTATAACTTTAAATGGTCCCTGCCACGAGTCAGTCAATAAGTGTCGGTCACTAGGTAAGAGAAGAAGTACGTCCTGTCCAGGTGTCAAAGTTATTGTCCTGTTACCTTTGTCTGCATATTGTCTATATGTAGCACCAGATAGCTATAGTGCTTCTTTTGCATTAGTACAAGATTTGATGATTCTTTCGCGCAATGATGTAACATACACGTATGATGATATGGTTTTAAGTACAGGGGTGGCTTCAGTTAACATTGCATGGTAGATACTCAATGGGCCACGTGGTTTGGCACCATAGATAAGTTCAAAAGGAGAGAATCCCGTACTAGAATGTGGGACCTCGCGATAAGCAAAAAGTATAGCGGGCAAATATATGTCCCAGTTTTTTGGATGTTCTTGCGTGACTTTAGCAAGCATATGCTTCAAATCACCGTTAAACTTCTCGATGATTCCCGTTGAGTGAGGATGGTATGGAAAATTGAAACATTGGTTCACCCCTAACATTTTGGTGAAAGCTTGAGTAGATGCAGCAATAAATTGACTCCCCCTATCTGATAGGATAGTGTCTGGAAATCCTATTCGTGAAAAAATGTGGAAGAACATTTCCATAATATCATTGGCAGTTATGTTCTTTAACGGAACGCTTCCGGCCAGCGGCTACATAGATCAATGATGGTAATGATGAACCTATTCCCTCTGGATGTTACTTGATTCAGAGGGCCCACTATGTCGACAGATATCTTCTCAAAAGGTCGACTGGCTAAGTCGGTAATTTGTAATTTGACCTGTGGGTTTTTACCTTTTTTCACTAGTTTTTGGCAGATGTCACAACTTCTACAATATTTCTTAATGTCATTGCAGAATCTTGGCCAATAAAACTGTGTTAATAATCTTGATCTGGTCTTAGAGTATGCCATATGCCCTGCAAGAGGTATATCATGGGCAAGATGTAAGGCTTGCGTACGGTATTCAATTGGCAACACAGTTTGCTCTGTGGTGCTGTCACCTCTGATATAATATCTGGTGAGGATGCCATTCTTTAGAGCAAAATGCCATCTTGCATTTTTGGTTACCTTTGGCTTTTGGCCGATCAGATTAAAATATTTAGATAATGAAGGATCAGCCTTTTGGGCTGTTACAAAATTCTCCTTCATGGTTTTAGGAGGTAGTATGACTGGGCTAAGCATTTTTATAGCCTCAGTTTGATTAATTTCATCTTGCACTCTCGCAGTAGATCTGGTTACTGCGTTCACACATTCAATGGTATTAGATGGTGATGAAACATTTTGGTCAATGGATTCAAGAAATGTTATTGCTCCATTAGCTACTATACATTCATCTGGTGATACTATACTTTCAATGATGACATGTGATGGTGATGATGTTGTGTTATCATCAATACAAACAGATGTAATATCATGAGGCATATTATTCACCTCTGTTAAATTACCAATGATAATATCACACACAGGGTTAGTTAATGCAGCGCATTTTACTTTCCCAGTGAGGAAAGGTGTTTGAATATATGCCCATGCTAATGGGTATTTTTCAATATTTCCAGAGAATGTTCTGCATGTTACGTGCCTGCCTGTATAGTCTGTAGGCATTATGAACTGTCTCTTTAGACCTATAAGAGATCTTCCGGTGTCACGAAGTACTGTAGCAGGCTTGCCATTCACATATCCCTGATGGATGTTTATTCTGCCTTTAGAGTCTATTACCAAATTAGCTTCTTCATTGGCAATAGGAATGGAGTGGCCGCATGTTAAAATGCCATCTTCATAAAAGGTATTACAAACTGTACATTTATGTGAATTAAACATGTCAAAGGCCCGTGCTGAGTTCACAGGGAGTTTTTCTGAATGTTCTTCATCTGATGATGAACTGTCAAATAAGGCGGCATTTGCTTTCTTGGTCATTTGTCTTCCTTTAAAATCATTACGCCAATGACCGTACGCTTTACAGAGGAAGCATTTTCGTACCTTTTTAAAGGATTTACGTTCCTTATCCTGTTTATTTATGTAGTTTTGTAAGTATGTAAGATATGCTGGGTTCTTATCGCACATTTCACCTTGGTGGTGTGACGTGTTACAAAATCTACAATGATTGTATTTCTCAGAAGTAGGCTTATACGTTCTTTGCCTATTATAGGTTTCTGATCGAGGTTTGTCATAGTTTGCAGATGCTACGAAGTTTGTATCAGTAGCTTCACTAGCAAAACAATGTTTATTGGCTGAATAGTAAGCCGACCCACGTCTCTCAATCTTTTCTACACTCGTACATTCATTCTCTAGCAAAAATTTTTAAAATGCTGGTGGAAGGGATGTGATGATTTTATCCCTGATAATGAGATCTTCTAACTTATCATAGTTCTTATTTACTTTGGCTGCTGAACTCCATTTTGCAAATACATCTCGGACTACAGAGACATAGTCAGAGAACGTCTGAGTAGATTTAGGACTCAGTTTGCTGAACTGTTCTCTGTATCCTGCCTCATCTAGCATAAAATGAGCCATAATTTTCAATTTTAGATAGTGGTAATCTTTCCTGAGGTCTTTGGGGATAGTCTCTATGACTTTCAGACAAACTCCTCATATAAATGTTCCATTCAGAAACTGGAACTTGATAATGGTCCATTAAGGTCTCAAAATTTTGGGTGAACACTGCAATGCAGTCACCTGAGGTATAATTTCTCACAATACCTTGATACTTTTTGTACTGGTTCTCTTTTTCCAGTCTTTCAGATTTCTTAGACTCTTTGTTTATGGCAGTCTCGGTGTCAAGCTGTTTAATTTTGAGTTGTAATTCAATCTCTTCGCGTTTGCTTTGAGCTGCTATTTCTGCCTTCTTCAATTCAGAATCTAACTCTGCTTGTTTTAATGCTGTTTCTGTCTTAGCCTATTTCGTTTTCGCAGCTAATTCTAGCTCAGCCTGTTTTAATGCTCTTTCAGCCGCTCTTTCCTCGCGTTCATTAACTTTTTCTCGAAGGTGTTCAGAGTATTTTGTTTCACTCCATTTTGTTAACTCGTCACCAGTTAACTTTAGCTTTAAACCCATCTCGATGAAGTCATTTAATGAAGACATGATGGAATGTTTAAATGAAAATAAGTTATCAGACACTCAATTTGTTACCAGGTGTTAGTAACATGAACAATTTTACAATATTGTTGACTTACAATTTATGCCCAAATTTGCATCCGAAAGTATATAGAAAAAAATATACTCAAGTGCACTGGATGCGATGAAGAATGGTTCAAACTAGGGCTAGGAACTGTAGGGTCGCTACTTCAAGGACAGATGACCTCTACGGGCAAGGGTTTCAGATGGCACAGAAAACCTGCTTTCTTTTTGGGAGGAAATAAATTAGAATCTCCCTTTGTGTGAGGTGTATGCTTGTCACTAAGATTTGATTAGGTTTGTATGGCGTTGAGTGTAATTGTAAGTCGTAATGTCGTCGGTCAACAATTTTTCAAATCACAAGTCACTTTCTTTCCTAAACTTTCTGCTTTCCACAACTAACTTCACAAATACAATCTAGATATCTTCGAACAATCTATGACAATGATGACACATCACTTACATCAAGATGACATTTAGTAAGGACATAGACATCATCTTCACAAGATGGCGACAAGGTCAAACTACAACAAGTTCAAAATGGCGACAAGTTTTACAATCACAGATGTTTTACACGTTTAAACAATCAAATGCATGTAATTTACGTTAGTATGTTCAATGAGGACGAGCCTTCCACGTTCACACATGTCAGGGTCTTAAACCTGGCTCGTTGGACCTAACATATGTGAGAAAAGTACAAGTACAAAGTGATTGGACTTGACACACAATGACACTAAGTTCAATGGATTTATTCACAATTCACATGCAAGACAATGTAGTTTGGCATGTGATGATCATTACAATACATATACAATACATCAGTACACTTACAGACAAAACCCACAGCATCACAGTCTATTTCACAAGATATACAAGTACTCGACTTTCGGGCACAGAAACGATACGAAGCCTTTCTTAACCCACACGTCTTGTCTTGTCCGAGTCCCCAAGCAGTCTGCCGGTTTCCTCACACAGTGCTTGCCCTGTGGACTGGCTTTACGAGGACTGCGTGCGTCCTGCTTTGTCCTTGCCTGACCGCTGACGCTCGCGTCAGCCCGCAACCTGTGGGCAGGTAACTGGTACTCGCCTGGCGGCCGTAACGATGTTACTGCATCCCGGCTGGAGACTATTCGCCTGGCGGGCGTAACGATGTTCCTGCATCTCGGTTGGAGATAGAGATTCTGACAACAAGACTTAGTGCACGAAAATGCAATTCTTAACAGCTTGAAGATTACATACTAGATAGATTAATTCAGTAGATATGAAAGAAGGATTTGCAAATGACTACAGGTTTTGGAGTAGATCATGGCGGCTGTCTTCAAAATGAAAGAAAGTATTTGTATTTCTTGGTGTAAGGACGTTGTAGACACAGAAATATCACGGACAACAAGGTTTTACCATTACTGTGCACATCTGAATACACATACACATAATCCAGAAGCATTATCTTACCAGTATATCACTAAAAGGGACACAAATAATCCGTATTGGACAGACACGTCCTGTCCCCACCAATATTTCTGAATAAGTGCGTGATAAAAAGGTTTGGGGTATACTACAAATCCTGTCGTGATGCTTACTTTCCCTCATTACACAATGAAATATTAGTTCAGGCACTCTGCCCTTACGTGTCAGACAAGATGACATATCTATTAATAGGCATGATGGCATATGTATGATACGAAATTGTATCAGGTCGTGCTTGAAAAATTTACGTTTCTGAGTTTTTGTCGCAACTGATGGGAATGAAATAGACATTATGTCACATGAGCTAGATGATTGGTCGAGTACCCGGCCAAGAAACTATAGTCTGGCTTGGCAGGGGGATAGTAGACATTTGTGTCAGAGTCTTACTTGGACATACTTCTGGCTCGCATTTCAAGACAGAGGTGAAACAATTGCATGCGTTCAATAACTACACTCTCACGTACGGCAACGATAGTTCAAACCCGTTTATTCACAAAACGCTTCACATGGGCAAACTCCCAGAAGTTGTGTTCTTGGCAACACGCAACTTGTACAACATCATTATCACAGAATGGCAATCATTCATGAGAAATAATACAATATAATAGCATAACATAGTTCTCACACTGTCTCAGCTCAAACACAGTTCGCTTCACAACTCAACCACGCCATCAATATTACAATCATATCTCAAAGCTCACGAAACACATTCACCACCCTATGTCTGTCCGTTTCGCTGTCCTGAACCCGTCTGCCCAACACAGGTACGTTTGGCCAGTTCACGGCTGCTCACATTTCTTGAGACCCGTCCGATGTGGTGTGGTGCGGTAACCATGGGCCTTAGCCTGGTTATACGTTGACTAGCGCTCGGCTACCCTGCTACAGGACGCCAGGCTATTTGCTCTGTTCTCCTGTCTCCTGTTTGTCCTTGTCATACAGGGTATTGGGACCCTGACACTCTCTCACTGTCTCCTATGAAAGGGACACCCTTTCATTATGTGTGAATAGTTATACACTGTACGTGTTTAAGGTTTCATTTACTGTCAGGACCCAATGGTGCTGTTTTTTTTCCAGACTGATAGATCATATTATTATAAAATTGCAAGGTCATTTCTGTCGGGACATGATGCATGATCTATAATTTATTCGTTGTCGCCATCTGGCTTACTCGTATCAAGCATAGTCCCCTGGTTGGGCTGGTGCTTCGTTTGTATAATGGACTCAGCACAGACCGGAAATTAACAACGATCGACGCTATGTTTCAAGCTACGCCCTCCCTCTAAAACAAAATCATGTTTGGCGTCAAGTCATCACTCTGTGCGATAACTTCAGGAATAGTATACTAGCCCATATGGCCACATATTCTACTCCTGGTTCTGTCAAATGTCAGTACCCAATGCCCATCTCTAGCTCACGAGACCTGGTACGCGGCAGTCATTTGACTCCTTTGAAAAAAAAAAGTATAGAATGTACCAGATTGCTTCCCTTGGATGCAATCATAAATACTTATGTACAGTAAGTTTTAGAAAATTTCAATAAAAAAAAAAAAGGAAAAAAAAAGTTTTACATTTGTAGTTCGGTCTAATCGTCAAAAGTTTGGCCTCAATTTATTCAAAATTGTGACACGTATGGCACAATTGAATGTTGGGGTCAATCGATGATTCTTAGATAACAAATATATTTAAATCCTTTCTCTCAAATTCTCGTATGCAAATTTAAGTGTCATATACTTCATTCACTCGCTCAGTCATTCTTAATTAATTATCTTAATTAATGAATGCGTCTGCAATATGAGGAAATCTGGAACAAATAAAAAATGTCCCTAGGTTACGCACACTGTTAAAGTAGGCAGCTTCTGGAAACGGTGTCGTTCAACTAACACAGTTCATATTTGAAATTGAAATCGTTGGCACATTGTAGTGCAATATGTACACAGGATTCTCAAATGCCGAAAAGTTGTTAACTTTCGCTAATTATATACTATATAACGCACTTGAGAAATATTGCAACTGTCATTGTCTCTGTACGCTACTTTCTTTTATTCACCACATTCACTGTTTAAAAATGTATTTGGCATATAAAACACGAAACAGTCCATATCACATTAACTTTAGTAATATAAGCGCTATCATATGACGGGGTGATATAGTGCGCTGGTATGTGATTTTGCCTTCTGAGAGCACAAAACAACTGCCTTATGCTTGAGCTCAGGCGTAGTTGGACCGTTGGTCGTCTCGTCGAGAGGAATTTTAGACAAGAGGTCAGCGATCGTGTTTTCTGTGCCACTAATATGATGTATGTCGAATCTATATTTCAGTACTAGCAGTGCCCATCTAGTGATGCGATGATTTGATGGTGTCCGTTGCATGATAACTTTTAGTGGGCTGTTATCGGATTCCACCGTGAAGTGTTTGCCCAATACATATCTGGATAATCTCGACAATGAATTCACCAGAGCTAAACATTCAAGTTCCGACGCACTGTATTTACGTTCACATGCTGATAACTAACGACTGACATATGCCACTTGATGTAGAATGTTGTAGTAAGTCTGTAGGAGGACACCAGCGAGGCCCACGCCGCTTGAATCAGTCCTAACTGTGAAAGGAAGGATCACGTTTGGTAATTTGAGGATTGGTGGAGACGAGAAATATTGCTGTCTTTTTGTAAGAGCATTTTTCAGGTCTAGACTGTTCAAACGTTTTGCAGGTTGACGTTTCGTCAAAAGGTTGGTAAAAAGTTCTGTTAGGTCTGGAAACTTTGGTATGAACTTCCTGTAATAGTTCACAAAACCTAACATGCTTCTTACTTCCTTCTTCTTTGTTGGAATAGATAAATTCAAAATTCTAGATACAATTTTATCATCACTTCTAATATTACCATCACAAATTGTATAACCCAAAAAACATATTTCTTGAAAAGCAATTTCAATTCTTGCTGGTTTCAAAGGCAGGCTGTGTTGCCTGATACGGTCAAATGTTTGTCGTAATGTTGCTGTGTGTTCTGTCATACTGTTGGTAAGTATGCATATATCGTCTATGTATGTTAGTACACGAGGTACGTCTTCCAAGAGTAGTCTTGTCATTCTGACAAACGTCGCCGGGGCATTGACTAAGCCAAATGGTAAATTGCACCAATCGTAAAGGCCCCATGGTGTATAGAATTACGACAAATAACATGTATTTTACGTACATTTGCTACATTTCAATTCTATCGAGTGTCGTTGTTACACTGAATTTCTATCACGGATAGAGTCTACCAATGAACAAGTCCTTCAAGAAACAAATGAAGATCGTAAACTGATCAGAGACATTAGACGTAGACAGTCACAATTTTTTGGGCATGTTATGAGAAGAAATGATTTGGAGAACTTGGTGACAACTGGTAAGATCGAGGGGAACAGACCAAGGGGAAGACCTAGAAACAAGTATCTGGATGGCTTGGCCTTGTGGCATGGTCGAGACAGAAACACGGAGCTGATCCACGACTCTGTTGATCGAGTGAGATGGCAGAACATGACCGCCCACGCTTACCGGCATGGCACATGATGGATGGATGGATAGAGTCTACATAACATTTCTAAATGTAGCAGATGTGATATTACATTTAAACAAATAGCAGTCCTGAAACAATATTTATATTTCTAGAGATTGAAATACTACAGTCATATAGAGATATGATGCTTGATTGCATTCAATCTTGAGTATTGCTACACGACTTTTCCGTCCCTATAGGTTGTTACATTATAATTATGTCGTGAGCAGATGCTAAATTTTATGTATGTCAACAATAGTTGATACATTACATGTCTACTGTCATCATTTGCTACATTCGCATGTCTCTACAGTACATCTGGTGGCACGGATGGTGGAGAACATCGTTGATTCCTGCATGTTAGTCAGTAACTATAGTATATGGCTTGTTGTATATCATCTTCTGAAATATAAGTGGCAACATCTGTACAGTTTTATCTACAGAGATGTATGTACGTAATGTCAGCTGTACAGTTTTATCTCTAGAGATTTAAGTGGTGGAAGCTGCACTGTTTATCTGTAGAGATATATGTGGTGTCAGTTGTACAGTTTTATCTGTAGATATGTACGTGTTGGCAGCTGTATAGTTTATCTGTAGAGATGTAAGTTGTGTCAGTTGTACATTTTTATCTGTAGCGATGTAATTGGTGTCAGTTGTATAATTTTATCTGTAGAGATGTAAGTGGTGTCAGTTGTACATTTTTATCTGTAGATATGTAAGTGGTGGCTGATGTTCAGTTTTATCTGTAGAGATGTAAGTGGTGTCAGCTGTACAGTTTTATCTGTAGAGATGTAATAGGTGTCAGCTGTACAGTTTTATCTGTAGAGATGTACGTGGTGGCAGATGTACAGTTTTATCTGTAGAGATGTAAGTGGTGTCGTGTAAGCTGTACAGTTGTTATCAATTTAGCTGAAGTAGCTTCCAGGCGGGCAACCACTTAGCCAAAATTATTTTCTCCTACTGGTGTTTAACTCTGACTGCAGTTTGAGATTCATTACTTCTACCAGAAGGAACTAATCATAGTCCCATATCCCAGAGAGAAAACGGGGAACAAATATATGTTACGCTGATTGAAGACACCGTCCCTGGCTACTCAAGAAAACAACCAAAAGTGGCTCGTTGAAGAAAACAATATAGAGTTTGCTATTCTTGGTATCACCAGAAGTAAGAAAGGAGGAGTTAAGATATGCAGAATAATCTGGTTACTTATGGGCTGCAGTGGCAAGGTACCTCCTTGACATAAATCTACTTCTGGAATGTATGTGTGAACGCAACTACATGTTCTATCAATGTTTGCACCCGATTACGCTACACAAAGAGTTATCGACATTTAGAATTTATACGCACAAACTGAGTTTAAAATACAAAAACTATGTTTATTATTGCTATTCTTGATGATAATATGATGCTGATTATAATATGACATACATAAGTTAAATGGCTAAGAGGGCACATAGGTCATGCTTCCCCTGGTGAGACGCAGTTCACTGTCAGCTTGAAGGAGTCTAAATTGGTCCTTTCACTAGAAAAATCACTCCCTGAAAATCACTCCCTGAAAATCACTCCCTGAAGTTATTGTTGACTGTGCATGGCTTCTACGAGAACTGAAATGAAAGGAACGGAGATTATATACGTCTACACATCTCAAAACACATATGTCTATACATTCATATAAACATACCCCAATCTCCTAATACACATGCATGTTACATAAACATATATCAGTTATATATATATATATATATATATATATATATATATATATATATATATATATATATATATATATATATATATATATATATAGCATTAAGAACATCTATAGCTCAAATCATATTCACCTCCAAAAATGAATGTAATGGAGTGTTTCCCATAAGCGTTCACCTCACTTACCGTCTACCTTTCTAGTTAATTCATTCTGTCTTGCTAGAAGGGATGGTCGCACAGTCCTGTCGAATATTAAAATGCCTTCCCTGAGCATGTCTGGAAAAAGTGTCCTAAGTCATGTCTGTGGTGAACTTGTGACATTTGCCCTTCCAAGAGTTTTCATACTAATCTTGGTAGGCATTCAAAGTGTTGGTGCCAATAATCAACGTTAATTTGGACGCTATCAATAGACTGTTTGCTCTCACGGATCTGTCCTAAGTAGTTATTCCCCCCAATGTGTTGACTTCATACATGATGAATCTAAATGTATCTCCTGTACATGAATAGGCCACCCACTCGTGTGGCTTGGATATTGTTGCATTTCTCCAAATTATGACATACAACAAATCAGGCAACCAAGTAGCGAAGGAAAGAAGAAGAAAACAAAGTTCACAGTGGAATAGTAAAGGCTAGAACTGGAACAATATAGACACATACAATCCACACGCTTGAAGTTTGGAAGAGAAGAAATGCGAAACTGAAAGTTAAACAGCCGACCCTAAGACAGCAGTCAAACGGAATAAATAATATTGACGTGGATAGGGCTTAGGTTCATACCAGAATACGATCGGCGTTGCCAGTAGTGGGTTGTGCTCAATATTTAAATTTCAAATCCCGAAACAACCAAATAATCAATAAATAATATGTTTGTATTACCTGTGTTTATAACTTAGGAAATCACTTCACTGGACTTAAATCTTTTAGTCAGACGGAACAAGATGTTAATATCATCACATGTAGGTATCCTGGGAATGCTATACGTGCGTCTGAAGCTTTCAGGCCATACTCGTAGTTTTATTATGTTCGTCCCTAAGATGGTTTCCGTCTTCCTGCTCGCAGTTTCCACGCGGGCTAGTTACTATGTCCCGTTAGCTCCACATATTTCCCGTATTGGACAGGTTATTGGGACCTATTAAGTCCCAAATTATGTTCACCCCTCCTCTCCTTTCACCATAGACTGTGGTTTTACCTCTCAATCAAATTGAACCCCGCTCCGCCACATGTCGGAAACAACGAAACATGCTTCGGCGGCGATGCAATGGACGTTCTACATTCCAATCTGCAGTTAACACAAGCCTTCCCGGGTTGCTGGCACAAATGTGTCAGACGTGTTCCTACTTTGCCGCCGTGTGTGTTTCACATGCCTGTCAGGCTGAGAATATTATCTCCCTGTACTGCTGCCTCTACTTCACATGTTAAGTCCGGCTCAGTGTAACGTGTGAGGTATCTGGCCCTATACGCTACCTTGTTGTGGCAACTACAGACGTTGTCCAGGTTCCGCAAAGTCTGGATGTTAGGTAGGTTTGGGCCTGCATTCAATTGTTGTCTTTAGACAACACGGGTTTTACCCATGAGTGGCGCCGCCATGTCTAGACGTCGTGTTAAGTCATGGTGTCGGCAAGGAGATAGGGCTAGCGTTTCTCGCTAACAAAATTCAAGGATTTCTGTCAGCCCAAATTTCACACTTTGCGTCTTTCTCTCCCCTTCTGCTGAAAACAATGTGAGTTTTCAGCCTTTGATGAAAAGCCGCCTGGCTCCAGTTTGTCTGGGCCTTATTTTTGATCTGGACATCAAAGTGAATATTCTTCAGATGTGGAAATATTGAAATGATAGTGAGCTGGAGCGTGGTCAAAATGTATTTTTCAATTGTTTTCAATCCTTGTTAGGTTGTCCTTATTCCTTTACTGTGAAATGAGCGATACATTCGGTGCTGCCATGACGCCTCGTCACAACAGTTTTATCTGTATAGATGTAAGTGAGATTATGTCAGATGTACATTTTATCTGTAACAATGCATGTGACAGCAGCTGTATAGTTTTACATGTATTCCCCACAGCCCTGACACTTTCGACGCTAACCAGGCCAAGAATATCACGCAGGATGATCTACAAGGAAATAACTGCAGCTCCGCCTTCACCCGTATCCAACCATTCATCTTCAATGCAGACACTGAGAACTGTAGAGAGAAAAAAGTACAAGAGGTAATATATTGTGTCCAGATCTGACTGTACCATCATCTAATTCTTACAGTAACTGATAATGGCCAGGGTGACCTAGCCAAAGATTGTCTTGCATTGCCACTAAGTTAATGGCGGGTAAAACTGACATATGAGTCTAACTCGGGCTTTGTGCATAACAACTTATCTGAGACACGCGCATCCGCCATTCACACAAATCTCCCCCACCTATACATACATTCCCCATACACCCGTCGCCCACACACCCATCCCCAAACGCAAACACACATATCCCCACAGCCCCACAAATATACACACACATCCCCACACATATACGCACACATACACATACGCACATCCAAATACATACATCCCCGCACACTAATCACCCCACACACACCCACACCCTCACAGCTAGACACATATATAATGCATCACATAATCAATGAAACTAATATTAACAAACTCCCACACTTAACCCACACATACATGACGATTATAGTGAGCATCTTAAAAAATTATAAAAATCAAATGGAGAAAAAATATACATATACATTTTGTATCGTAAAAATAGTGATGCTCCCACACACACACACACACACACACACACACACACACACACACACACACATATATATATATATATATATATATATATATATATATATATATATATATATATACACACACACACACACACATCCCCATCCACCCACACATATCTCCCACCCACATACGTGATGAAAAACATCAACATGATGAAATAAGCAGTACATGTTAAATTCAAGAGGCAGTAAATATGTTAATCTGAAAGATGAGGATGCAGAAACATGTATGGAATAGCATGTCACATGACATGCGTGCGCTCAACTCTCTTTTTTTCTCTCTCTCTCTCTCAAGCACTCTCTCACTCTCTCATGCATACTCTATCAATCTCTCTGTCACATACTCACTCTATCACTCACACTCCTTCTCACTCTTTCTCTCTCTCGCACACGCACGCACACACACACACACACACACACACACACACACACACGCGCGCGCACATAACATACATTCATGCTCACATACTTATACAAACACACAAGCACACACATGCACACATACACACACATATATTCACACCTACACACAAATACATTCACACACAGACACAACACATACACATGAACGCAATATGCGCATATACACATGTACATACACATACGCCCATGTACACACATACACAAATATACACTCACACACATATACAAACACGCATACATAGATACACATACACACATATACACATGCACATATGTCGCAAAATCACTGTGAATTAACGATCAGATGATACAAATAACAGCGACAGTCTGATTCGCAGCTGCAAGTTATTTATTACTGGAGACGGTGAGATCAAACGGTACAGCCGTCTTTGAGAGTTCCCCACAAGACAGAAAATTGTAGGCATGTTGTTGTGGTCCGATCGGGAGAATGCAGGAGACACGCTGGCTTGTTTTGGTTGTCAAAACAAGGGAGACAACTTTTGCATTGGTTGAACAAGGGGGAGAGAATAATTGTGAAATAGTTAGTTGCCCTTGAAGACACCTGTATTAACATCAAAGGAAGTCACTAGAACAATTCAAATCTGTTTGAAAAACCTAGCTTGTTACAGAGATTGTAAACAAGAGAGTTGGCCTAAGACGGACTGTGTTTTCGCTAGCTCTGTTGGAATTTGAAAAACTTCTACCGTGTGCGGGATTAATTTAATTTAATTTACACGTGCCTGTCATGGCAAATTGTAGATGTGATTCAGGAGAAAAGCAGTGTTACATAAGGTACTCCATAGATTGTATTTATGTGTAATTAATTTTGGATAGACTAGTGATAGTAGAGTTTAGGACTTTAACGTAGTGAAGTGATAATTAGCTCTGCTAGTTGAGAATAGGGTAGTGAAGTGAGAATTAGCTCTGCTAGTGAGAATAGTGTAGTGGGGTGATATTTGGAGAGATTGAGGATGGGTTGGTGTCACGGGATACTGTGAGTTTAGTGATTCCCTGATAAACTGGAATATAAAATTAATTGCAATATATGAGAATGGAAAATTATGGACCGTGAGTCAGAATGAAACTCGAGACTTCAGTCTTGAGCGAGGACAAATTGTGGGTTATTGACCGAATGATATAGAAGAAAAATACAGTTGTGATAAGGGGTCATTGACTGCCGATCTTATCGGACAAGCAACGGAGACGCGGAGACATCGGGTTGTAGAACGCACGAAGACGTGGATCAAAAGCGTTAAAACTGATTGATGTACGAGAGACGGGGAACGCGGGACTCAGCGGAGAAAAACGAGACAGAGAGGCAACGAACGAATACGTGATTTCACAGACTTTTGATGTGAAGGATCACGGCAAATTTGATTGTGGATCAAAAGTAACGGAGAATTGGAAATGGAGTATAAATAGTTGTGTACTTGTTTTTGTAGTTAGTGTGCTCCCAAACTGGACGGAGAATATCTATGCATCCTTTATGTGGAAAGAAATATACGTCCCTTATTGTTTAAAGGCGATGGGATATTAGTGCTTGTGTGCTGATGTATTTCAATTCATGGATTAACATAGATTACATAAGGTAATCTAGCCTTAGCTTAATAGTCTAGCATGGGGAATTAGGTGTCTGTGCTTGGCTTTTACCATTTCTTTCTGTTAATCGTTTAGACTGTAGTGAACTCATCTGTCTTATGTCAGAGTATCTTTCGGAAGCGTCTGAGTACGGCTGGAGAAAGGCTCTCACATAAGAATTAGTATGAAGCAGACTCATATCACCTGCTTAAATATATCTCCCACAGGTTCTACGAAAACTTCTGACATACTCAGAGATACAGTACCTGATCTTAAGAGAAGATAAGAAAATTACTTCACTTGTACAGTGAAAGTACTTCACTGGAACAACTTAAACATAGCCATTCACTAATCGTGGGTCGACATAACGAATTGCAAATAACAGGTTTTTGAGAACCATGGAAAGGACTTTCATTCTATAAAGGCAGAGCGAAATAGGCTAAATATATTTGAATTGGGTACTCACCTAAAAGAAACATTGAAGAACTCAAGAACAGTTTACATGTATTCAAAAACTGTTAAATAATTAAGAGACATTGGTGATGTGTTTCAGTGATGGATGTTATTATCTTCCAAGAAAGGGAAATATGCTGAATTCAAACTTATCATAAACGCCTGATTTTATTGTGATCAACCGGTGAACAGTTTAATTCAGAATTGGATTACGTCCAGACTCAAGCGGAACGGAGCATCCAGGGTGAGAGCTGTCCATATATGTGTGATGTCTTGTGGCTTGGCCGTATGCAGATGAGAGATGCGATACGGATCATAGACATTCAGAGTCCTATCTTGCACTCACAATAGAAGACACTACAAATTACATATACACATTCAATACATACAACTGACATAGTTTTTCAGCAATAAATATTTTATTAATTGTTGGAGGAAACTGTTGTCAGGGTATGTTATGAAGGAATCAGAGAGAGAGAGAGAGAGAGAGAGAGAGAGAGAGAGAGAGAGAGAGAGAGAGAGAGAGAGAGAGAATAGAAGACAGAACGGAGGAGTGTAGACATAAGTCTGTCAATAATTCCCAAGTATAAGGATCTTAAAGGTGTGCTTGTTGATTCCACGTTCCTTCCGGGACGACAAGCGACAGTTGGGAGATAGGGGAAATGTCCAATGGTGGGATCTTCCAGTAGGGTGCCTACTGGTGTTCTGCACTCTGTCTATTGGTATTTCCTTGTCTTAGCCTGATTCGGACCAAGGTGATGAGCTCCTTTGCTCTATGACAGAGTTTAGTTCGCTGATAAATATCTGAGCGAGACCATAGGCCTACACTCAGCTAGTAGGATCAGTGACTAGTGCTGTCACCAGGTGTGTTATTTCTCTAACAGGTTCCACGCCAGTTACGAGGAAACTCTACACTGGTTTTGAGGAAGTTCTACTCCGATGAGGAAGAACACAAGATGAACAGTCAATGTTTTTTTTTTTAAGGAAATTAATAATGTCCGAGAAGAAAGTTTGTACAATAGTGTTTACGCTGGGCCCATGATCAGGAGAGTCCACCAGAACATGGCTCAGATGAGCAAAACCATATAACGATTCCTGTGTGATAAGGTTCACCTAGGATGGGTGATGTTCGTTGATACACCACGTATCATGTGTACCTATCATATCACACGACGTCTAGATGTGGTGAGACAGGTAATTCATGTCCGACGTGTATACATATTTTTGTTTTCTCTTTCTGACGAGTCTTGGAGTATCCACGTTTCACAGGACATTGCAGTGTAATTGGATGAGTATGCTCAAAGGGAACAGAGTCGTACAATGTCTATTAACCTTGTTGCATTTTGTAGAAGGTAATGCACTAAGAGAATCCTTGCAGATCTGAAAAGATTGATTTAAGTAATTAAGTTGAGTATTAGCAGGTGAAGTTAAGGGATGGTCAATTCATCGATCAGCTAAAAATATGCTAGAGTGTCTGACAATATTGTAGCATAGATGTGGAGCTAACTTTTGTAAGACAGTAATAACCATGTAAAAAACATACATTTACAGACTCTAGTATTTTTCAGGTTCTCAAGAGAACAGAAATTCAAGATTAGTACGTATTATGATCTCGATGTATTCATATATGCATAATCGAATAAAGGTTACCATTTAGGTTACAATAGCTGAACATTATGATAGACCTAAGCAGAGAGAGAGAGAGAGAGAGAGAGAGAGAGAGAGAGAGAGAGAGAGAGAGAGAGAGAGAGCGCGGCTGGCCGAGTGGCTAGAACCCTGGACTCTCATTCAGGAGACCCGGGTTTGATCCCTCGGTAAGGTGTGGGATATTTTTTTTCTGCCGGAAGCAAAAAGAAAATCCTACCCTGCACAATTCGCGGCGACAAAACTAGCTAGGCGGCCTTAATTCTTCAGGCTCAAGGAACTGCCATACACCGCAAGGTACTATATTGGCAGTAAATGACAGTATGACAGTTTAAGCAGAGAGGACATAGACAAAACAATTGTTCGCAGGCCAATGTTTTGTGTAGATTCACGCGGTATATATGCCATGATCCAGTTTATTGAGGTAAAGATCATGGCACAGTTGGGTTAAAGTGGGGTATAGACGAGGAGACCGTTCAAAGTGACAGGCACGTGCAGTGGCACAAAAGCGTGGAAAGCGCTATGGGCGCTTCGTGAGAGGACGCCGGGTCATCTTCAGGCAGATGGACTGGAGCCATGGTCAGGGCTGGACCTGTTATTTTTTCGTTCCCATAGTACGGCCAAATAATGTGCCCCTGCATTAGTGGTTAGAGTGTGTAGAATTGCAGTCTCTAAATATTGTATTCGGGCGAAACGAGGTGTAAATGATAATTTGTATAGTATTTGGTGACAAGAGAATTATAAAACTGAACATGTGTTGTGTTAGTCGAAACGCGTTGAGTTTGTTCCAAATCGTTAGCTGTGGTGACTTGTGTAGAGTAGAAGAGTTTTAACTGAACTTAAGATAATAACAGAAACAGCTGCAGTGAGAAAATTAAAGCATCGCCAGGCAGAAAGACACTTGTACAGAAATGCGCCCACCAGTCTCATCTGGGATATGACCTCGTCTATGAGGTATGAGAATATGGGTATCAACCAATGCCAATATAATATCAAGTGTCAAGTAAACCACGTACAGGCCATGGGCGTATTCAACGAGCAATATTTCGTCTATGGCATTTGTATCCTATCATGCCGACTACTGACGATGATGGCGTCAGACGTGGTTGTTGTTTGTGTCCTATAATGTTGTCTACTGAAGGCGTTGACGTCAGACGTCATGATTGTTTTTACGCTGTTATGGTGTCTACTGATGGTGTTGACGTCAGACGTAATGGTTGTTTGTATTCTATCATAGTGTCTACTGGTGGTGTTGACTTAAGAGGTCATTTTTGTTTGTATGCTATTACAGTGTCTACTGATGGTGTTAAACTCAGACGTAATTATTATTTGCATGATATCATGGTGACTACTGGTGATGTTGACGTCAAACGTCACCTGTTGTTTGTATGCTATCATAGAGATTACTAACGATGTTGACGACAAACGTCACCTGTTGTTTGTATGCTATCAAAGAGATTACTAACGATGTTGATGTCAAACGTCACCTGTTGTTTGTATGCTATCATAGAGATTACTAACGATGTTGACGTCAAACTCACCTGTTGTTTGTATGCTATCATAGAGATTACTAACGATGTTGACGTCAAACGTCACCTGTTGTTTGTATGCTATCATAGAGATTACTAACGATGTTGACGTCAAACGTCACCTGTTGTTTGTATGCTATCATAGAGATTACTAACGATGTTGACGTCAAACGTCACCTGTTGTTAGTATGCTATCATAGAGATTACTAACGATGTTGACGTCAAACGTCACCTGTTGTTTGTATGCTATCATAGAGATTACTAACGATGTTGACGTCAAACGTCACCTGTTGTTTGTATGCTATCATAGAGATTACTAACGATGTTGACGTCAAACTCACCTGTTGTTTGTATGCTATCATAGAGATTACTAACGATGTTGACTTCAAACGTCACCTGTTGTTTGTATGTTATCATAGAGATTACTAACGATGTTGACGATAAACGTCACCTGTTGTTTGTATGCTATCATAGAATTACTAACGATGTTGACGTCAAACGTCACCTGTTGTTTGTATGCTATCATAGAGATTACTAACGATGTTGACGTCAAACGTCACCTGTTGTTTGTCTGCTATCATAGAGATTACTAACGATGTTGACGTCAAACGTCACCTGTTGTTTGCATGCTATCATAGAGGTTACTAACGATGTTGACGTCAAACGTCACCTGTTGTTTGTATGCTATCATAGAGATTACTAACGATGTTGACGTCAAACGTCACCTGTTGTTTGTATGCTATCATAGAGATTACTAACGATGTTGACGTCAAACGTTACCTGTTGTTTGTATGCTGTCATAGAGATTACTAACGATGTTGACGTCAAACGTCACCTGTTGTTTGTATGCTATCATAGAGATTACTAACGATGTTGACGTCAAACGTCACCTGTTGTTTGTATGCTATCATAGAGATTACTAACGATGTTGACGTCAAACGTCACCTGTTGTTTGTATGCTATCATAGAGATTACTAACGATGTTGACGTCAAACGTTACCTGTTGTTTGTATGCTGTCATAGAGATTACTAACGATGTTGACGTCAAACGTCACCTGTTGTTTGTATGCTATCATAGAGATTACTAACGATGTTGACGTCAAACGTTACCTGTTGTTTGTATGCTGTCATAGAGATTACTAACGATGTTGACGTCAAACGTCACCTGTTGTTTGTATGCTATCATAGAGATTACTAACGATGTTGACGTCAAACGTCACCTGTTGTTTGTATGCTATCATAGAGATTACTAACGATGTTGACGTCAAACGTCACCTGTTGTTTGTATGCTATCATAGAGATTACTAACGATGTTGACGTCAAACGTTACCTGTTGTTTGTATGCTGTCATAGAGATTACTAACGATGTTGACGTCAAACGTCACCTGTTGTTTGTATGCTATCATAGAGATTACTAACGATGTTGACGTCAAACGTCACCTGTTGTTTGAATGCTATCATAGAAATTACTAACGATGTTGACGTCAAACGTCACCTGTTGTGTGTATGCTATCATAGAGATTACTAACGATGTTGACGTCAAACGTCACCTGTTGTTTGAATGCTATCATAGAAATTACTAACGATGTTGACGTCAAACGTCACCTGTTGTTTGTATGCTATCATAGAGATTACTAACGATGTTGACGTCAAACGTCACCTGTTGTTTGTATGCTATCATAGAGATTACTAACGATGTTGACGTCAAACGTCACCTGTTGTTTGTATGCTATCATAGAGATTACTAACGATGTTGACGTCAAACGTCACCTGTTGTTTGTATGCTATCATAGAGATTACTAACGATGTTGACGTCAAACGTCACCTGTTGTTTGTATGCTATCATAGAGATTACTAACGATGTTGACGTCAAACGTCACCTGTTGTTTGTATGCTTTCATAGAGATTACTAACGATGTTGACGTCAAACGTTACCTGTTGTTTGTATGCTGTCATAGAGATTACTAACGATGTTGACGTCAAACGTCACCTGTTGTTTGTATGCTATCATAGAGATTACTAACGATGTTGACGTCAAACGTCACCTGTTGTTTGAATGCTATCATAGAAATTACTAACGATGTTGACGTCAAACGTCACCTGTTGTGTGTATGCTATCATAGAGATTACTAACGATGTTAACGTTAGACGTGATTGTTCTTCGTGTGCTAGTATCGCGACTACTGATGGTGTTGTTGTGGAGGTCGTGTATGATATTATGGTGACTACTGACAGTGATGACGTCAGATATCATGGTTTTCTTTGTATGCTATCACGGTGTCTACTGATGGTGTAGACGTCAGACGTCATTTTTTTTTTTTTTTTGGTACTGTCATGGTGTCTACTGATTGTGTTGACGTCAGGGATCACGGCGTGGTTTTTTGTATGCTATCATGGCGACTACTGGTGGTGTTGGTGTCATTTGTAACCTTTTATTTTGATATTTTGTTGGTGCTTTCGTTCGCTTTCAACTAAAGTGTAGTCCATACATGTGTTACTACTCTTAGTGTACAGGGCAAATTTTTGCGAGTGGATTAGCTTTCCCTATATCCAGTGTCCCTCGCCTTCAGGCGAACTATCTCGAACTGCTGAGATACATGTAATTTATGCTTCTAAGTCAAGGATGAGAAGTCAACATTTTAGTCCAACTGACTTGTAGAAAAGATGAAACCGTTAATTCAGCATCAGTATACAGAAAGTTTAAGAGCGAGCATTCTTATACATTGAGCGCATGCTAACCTCAGTCATGTTGATAGGGCTGAGCTTAAATGACAAGAATGCCAGGCATGTACGTTGAAAGAGCTGAGCTTAATTGGCAGTAATGCCAGGCATGTACGTTGAAAGAGCTGAGCTTGCATACAAGAATGCCAGAAATGTACGTTTATAGTGCTGAGATTAAATGACAAACATGCCAGGTATACATGTGGCAAACTGATGCCATGATGACACCTTTTTGCAGACTCGACCAGCCTACGTCACCACTCATACATGCAACAAAATGTTCTTTACCATGCCTTTGGGGGCGCATGAGAAGTCGACGCTTGTGCAGTACATTTTCAATCGGCAGGGACCCAAGTAAGCCCAGTGGTTGTGTATATTTACAATGCATTAGAATATGTCTTTGTTTCGTTCCGCGGACAACGTTAACAATCATTGAAGGTGTACTGTCTGAATTCAACAACTGGCGAACAAACAAATCATAGTAATATACCAGAACAAAGAAGACATCTTCAAGGAACACAGAACGAAAGCTTCGCCTTGTTCACAGACAGCAAGCAACACCAATGAAAGATATAGGCAATAAAATACAGGTCGAAAGAGAAAGCAGTAGACCAAAGACTTACGTGGGATTATGGTGATCGGCAAACGTAGACAAATATGAACTGGATATGTTAATGCATAAATAACTTAATAGCAATTTACAAAGCACAGATTTATACATGCTCATAAACAGATTGAATATATAAATGCGTGTAATAGCGCGAATATATAAGTGTGTGTAAGAGCGCGCGCACGTGTGAGCGTGTGCGTGTGGGGTGCGAATGTGTGTATGTGTGTGTATGCGTGTGAGCTGGCTTGAACTGGATCTCAATGGCAATGGCCTCTGGATGCGGATTCGATCGCATGTCTACAGGACAAGAGGCCAGCGTCTCCCCCCCCCTCCCCCAATGTGACCTCTGTGACCTGGATGTAGAGACGTCGTGTTGTTCCACAACTCCAGCCATACTCGTGTCCAGGTCGTGTTGTTCCACAACTCCAGCCATACTCGTGTCCAGGTCGTGTTGTTCCACAACTAACTCCAGCCCTACCCGTGTCCAGGTCGTGTTGTTCCACAACTCCAGCCATACTCGTGTCCAGGTCGTGTTGTTCCACAACTCCAGCCCTACCCGTGTCCAGGTCGTGTTGGTCCACAACTCCAGCCCTACCCGTGTCCAGGTCGTGTTGTTCCACAACTCCAGCCATACTCGTGTCCAGGTCGTGTTGTTCCACAACTAACTCCAGCCCTACCCGTGTCCAGGTCGTGTTGTTCCACAACTCCAGCCATACTCGTGTCCAGGTCGTGTTGTTCCACAACTCCAGCCATACTCGTGTCCAGGTCGTGTTGTTCCACAACTAACTCCAGCCCTACCCGTGTCCAGGTCGTGTTGTTCCACAACTCCAGCCATACTCGTGTCCAGGTCGTGTTGTTCCACAACTCCAGCCCTACCCGTGTCCAGGTCGTGTTGTTCCACAACTCCAGCCCTACCCGTGTCCAGGTCGTGTTGTTCCACAACTCCAGCCATACTCGTGTCCAGGTCGTGTTGTTCCACAACTCCAGCCATACTCGTGTCCAGGTCGTGTTGTTCCACAACTAACTCCAGCCCTACCCGTGTCCAGGTCGTGTTGTTCCACAACTCCAGCCCTACCCGTGTCCAGGTCGTGTTGGTCCACAACTCCAGCCCTACCCGTGTCCAGGTCGTGTTGGTCCACAACTCCAGCCCTACCCGTGTCCAGGTCGTGTTGGTCCACAACTCCAGCCCTACCCGTGTCCAGGTCGTGTTGGTCCACAACTCCAGCCCTACCCGTGTCCAGGTCGTGTTGGTCCACAAGTCCAGCCCTACCCGTGTCCAGGTCGTGTTGGTCCACAACTCCAGCCCTACCCGTGTCCAGGTCGTGTTGTTCCACAACTCCAGCCATACTCGTGTCCAGGTCGTGTTGTTCCACAACTCCAGCCATACTCGTGTCCAGGTCGTGTTGTTCCACAACTAACTCCAGCCCTACCCGTGTCCAGGTCGTGTTGTTCCACAACTCCAGCCCTACCCGTGTCCAGGTCGTGTTGGTCCACAACTCCAGCCCTACCCGTGTCCAGGTCGTGTTGTTCCACAACTCCAGCCCTACCCGTGTCCAGGTCGTACTCCAGCCCTACCCGTGTCCAGGTCGTGTTGTTCCACAACTCCAGCCATACTCGTGTCCAGGTCGTGTTGTTCCACAACTAACTCCAGCCCTACCCGTGTCCAGGTCGTGTTGTTCCACAACTCCAGCCCTACCCGTGTCCAGGTCGTGTTGGTCCACAACTCCAGCCCTACCCGTGTCCAGGTCGTGTTGGTCCACAACTCCAGCCCTACCCGTGTCCAGGTCGTGTTGGTCCACAACTCCAGCCCTACCCGTGTCCAGGTCGTGTTGGTCCACAACTAACGCCAGTAACAATTTATATCATTGGAAATGTGAATCACGATGTTCAATATACTTGTATTGATAACAGCAAGTGGTATATAGAAGCTGTGCTATATGCACGTGAATTATGGACAATAAGCAGACTTATTGAGAAATATCTAAGGACAGCAGAAATGTGGTTTCTAGGGACAACGCAGATGATACCATGTACATACGGAAACACGAATAAGAAAGTCCCAGAGAAAGGAGTGAACATTGTAACAGTAGATACATTACACGAAGGCGGCTACGATATTGTGGACACTGTGAAACTAAATAAAGCATAACAGTGAATGACACTTCGCAATATCTACATGACCTGTGATAGGTTCAGGCAGAGGGGTGAAACATAGAGGGCTACAGCACAAGGCATCACTGGGACAACAATACAGACCTGACTAAAGACTGGTGATAGGGGTTTCATTGATTAGTCATAGTTATCTTCAAGCGTCGTGAGGAGGAATATTTCGTGTCCCAGCGTCCCATGGTTGGCAATGTGTAGTGTCATTCCGTATCTTTGAGTTCGTCGATCCATTTTGTTTTCGAGCGTCCTCCTGCTCTCGTAGCAGATCATCCTTGATGTAGGGTCAGTGCTGGTATTTGATTTTGTTGCATTCTAAAGAGATGACAGTAACATTTAATCTTCTGTCAATTCAATTGGACATGTGTTCGATCACCCTGCGGTTTAACTACCTCGCTGTTCTGCCGATGTTGGATCTCGCGTGCAGAGGGACAGATTCTTTTACTGCTGGGGTGTGAATAGTTCTGGTTTTGTACCTAATAGCTGGAGTTGCAGCATGGCATGGGATATGATGTGTACACTGCATACATAGGTGAATGAACTACTATCTACACTAGCTGAAGTTGGACAGTAACTTGTGTTATTTCTGTTACAGGTACCCGCTGGAGAATGCTCCCAGTAACTATGTTTGTAACTGTGATAATACAAGCAACTGAGGGGAACACTGTGGACAGACAATCCACTGAAGGAGACTACTGAGATAATACTCGTAACTGAGGGAGACGCCTCCGATAAGATAACTGAGTGAGGGAGACAACTGAGTTAACACAACTGAGTGAGGGAGTGCACAAGTACATTAAAATCAGGTTCTCACTGAGTCTTGCAAGTGTACAAATAAAACAAAACATTCTATCAGAATTACATCGCGTGTGTTGATGTATTTACCTGTGTTTTGTTAAATATTTTTAAATCAATGATATCATTTATTTAATAATGAGCTGGCTCTCTGGCCAGGTTGATATGGGACTGCACTGGTCATGTCGTGGGCACGGCCGAACGTATGTTCCACCCCTGCAGTCGTCACCTGCCAAGGTGAAGTAATGATTGGCCACCTGTGGTCGGAGCATTCAGGGGCAGATATTAGTCCGCGTCACGTCACATACCCCTGGACTCGTCGCCTGGCAGGGTGAGGTAAATATTGGACATCTCTTAATCCGGGAATTTAGAGACAGATGTGAGTCGGCTTCCAATCACTGACACATATCAGTAAACTGCTTGAGGACAACCATAAACTCTCACAATTATTGATGCCGCCCTTCCTCCCCGTTGTGGCCGATATCTGCTAGTGGTGTTCAGTCTCTGAAACAATCCAGACTAAAATATGTCAGCATCTGATGACTCGTGCAGCTTGGCCACGCCCATACGTTATTATTATCTGTCAGCGATTCTCGAAACTATGTGTTTCTAGTTCTGCCCCTAGTTCTGTCGCCGGCTGGTTCCAGGACACGGACATGATAGTTTTACTACTGTCAGCGTGTCCCTGCGTGTCTCCTGTCCACAACCAGTGTGTTTGTATCATCTGTAGACACACGGCTTCTCGCTTAGTTATCACCCTGATCTCCACAACTGTCATTCTGCCATACGGGGTACTCACACAGTCCTTTACAGACACCAGTTAATGTTTTGTTCAGTCTATTGGTAACTTTTATGATCTGTTTAAGTCCCCGCTAATCATTGGTATTATGAAGGCTAATAGACTACAATGGCTGGGGCATATAGAAAGAATGGAAGACAATAGGGAAACAAAACTCGCTTATACTCAGGAAATAAATGACCGTAGACTTCGAGGTAGACCACGAAGACGGTGGAGAGATAACATACTTACAGATCTACAAGCACTTGGAATCAACGACTGGCAAGAGAAGGTCAACCAGAGTATCTGCAGCAAAGAACCTCAATGGCTCGGAACGCTGAAGAAGAAGAAGATTAGTAACTTGTCACACGTCGTTCTTGATGATAATATCAAGAAGTTCTTACGATGATATGTTCATGATATTGTCGTGTGATGGTCGTTGTCTAGGTAACGATACTCATGGTGTGTCAATGGAGATATCTAACTGTCTTGCACTATAACTCACCCCCGCAGTGCATATTCACCAGGCATTAAACAAGATTCCGTTGGCGCACATAATCCTTTATTACAGCAATAAGACGGACAAACGGAACATGTTTATACATCCAGAAACAATGTAATCCATAGAATATAAATATCCTCCTCACAATTTAACCAGCACACATCAATGCCTTCTCACGGCCTGCTTCTTATCAAATCCACAAGACAGGTAATCCAGCTACTATCCACGGCTGGATCTCCCACAATACAACCCACACATTGGGTTGGAACCACTGCTCAATTATGCAACCCACTCTGGGTTTAGGCCTGTCTTCACAACTGGGAGAACAACACAACACGGAGATCTCTAACCCCGCTTCTCCTTAGACTACCGATCAGTTCGGCATCTACACATTAACTGTCCTGAAGTCCCTTGACTTCACACAAAACTAAACTGTCCTTCCCCCATCCCCTGGGGTCCACACTCACCCTTCCCATTATTTCTTAGGACTGGCCGTTTTCTCATAGCCAGGTCAGTCACTTTACTGTCCCCCACTTTCATCTCCATTCTTTCTCATACCCGGTCACTCGCCTCAATGTCAATGACCACAGGCATGTGTCACTACCCCACCCTCAAAAGAAAACATCGTTTTTAAATGTTGGGAGACTAAAACTTATTCAATATGTGACCCAGACACATTGCCTGGGTCGTCGTAAGTATAAATCCAACTTACTCTAGCTACCAGACTAAATAATACATCAAATGCACATAGTACACTCCCATATTCCCCACACATAAATACAACCATCTTTCTATCTTGTGTACCAATGCATGAACTAATACATCACATAATAATAATACATCATAGAAAAGCTTTATACTTATGTACCCACAGGTCTATTAATATCTTTAAGAAGACACAAGCTATTTGTGTACCGACCATATATCAGGTGGTTCTTTTCTTGCATCAACCCACCTCTGATTCCTGTCGATGCTGTGTCTACCTTTCACGTACCCATGACTCATGGTATCTCTACAATTACAACATCTGTTTGCTATCCCTAGCCCTGGGTCAGTAATGTCGCGAACACTCTTTTGACCTGACCCAACTTTCCTATCTGCATATTGCACCGTTACACTTGAGTCTCTGTTTAGTCTGAACTCATTATTCAATCTTGGCCCATGTATCTGGCACCTTGCTTTCTGATGCATACGCCTTATGCCTATGTGCCCTGCACCTGCCCTATCCTGAGCTGTTCTAGTATATCGGTCTCTGTGTGCTAAAGGTACTGCTACTTGCCCACGTGCAGTTCCACTATCTGAAAACCTGCGAGTGAGAACATTGTTCTTCCTCTCGAAGCACCATCTACCTTTCTTTGACTGCCTATGTTCTACTCTACTACACCCTTGGAAACATTTGTTCAGAGTAGTATCTTGTCTCTGGGAGTCACTAGCACTATATTTGGGATCCATTCTCATCTGCTCAGCTGTACTATCCTTGTCCTGAGTTCCTGTGTCTACTTCAAGTGCCTCTTCTACCTCAGCTATACTCTCTAATTTAGGTTCTCTTGTGGTAACTACCTCATTACTGCTTACACTATATTTTTGGTCCCAATAAACTACTTCCTCTTCTGTACAATCTTTAACTCCTATAACATTTCCTATGATCAAATCAGCCACTGGTGAGTCCAAAACACACGCTGTCACTCTTCCAGTGATATATGGTGTTTTTACTGTTATTATGGCTAATGGGTAGAACTCTACTGTGCCGTTAAATGTTATGGATCTAATCTTTTTCCCTGTATAATCCGAGGGATGCACTAAATTCTTTCTCACCCTGATGGACGTACATCCGGAATCCCTAATTGTTAACGCTGGCCTCTCATTAACAAACCCATGATGCATCTTCAGACTTCCTCCTTCATGTACTGCTGATCCTGCTTTCACTGTATGACCACATATTAGGACTGGCTGACTGTCTTTTTCAAAAAGAGGTTTGCACCCACTACAATCTTCATTGTTCAGCGTCTCAATTAATTGCGCTGCATTTGAGTGCTCTGTTTCTCTCATCCTACATTGATGACTGACATGCCCCTTCCTTCCACATTTGAAACAAGTGATCTTCCTTTTACTGTTGTTCGTTGGTCCATCTGATGGTTGTGCATCACAATCTGCCATTTGGTGTCTCCAGCTCCCACAATTCCAACATCCGGCATAACTATTTGGACGTCTCTGGAAATTCCCTCTTCTATATGGGTACCGTCCTACTCTACCAACATGGTTGCCACGGAAACCATTATCTTGAGACTCTTGTTGTTCATACTTCTGTGGTGAATCCACACTTTTCGCCCTTGGTCTGATGACTGGATTCTGGTCATGTTTAGTGTACACTGCACAGACTATTTCCTCACTCATTAGTTTCCCAATAGAACTGTTAGGATGTGCAGTCATATAGTTTTGCCCTAACTGAAACAATGTGTCTATGTCCTTTGGCTTCCGTTCCTCAAAGAACGCTACTAAGTTAGAATTGCATGCAGATACTACCTTGTCTCTTAACATTAGATCTACTAATTTATTAAAATCTTTCCCTACTTCTGCAAGCTCCATCCATTTGTTAAATGCATTCTTTACAGTGTTAACAAAGTCTGTGAAATCTTGATTTGTCTCTGGCACTAACTGTCTAAACTTTGTTCTATATCCATGCTCAGTGAGTTGGAACTTTGTCAGCAAACGTTGACATAAGATAGTGTAGTTGTTTCTTTCTCCTACAGGTAAATTGAACATGGTGTCTAGTGCCTTGCCCATAAGAAACTCGCCAAGTCGCATCGCATACTCTGCTTCTGGAATGCCTAATGTTTTTACAGACGATTCGAATCTCCCAATAATCCACACTGACTGTCTGTAAAATGACCGGACACTTTTCCGTCATACAAAAAAAAAAAACATTTTCCACCCAACCTCTCAGCCCCGACACGGCTGCTCTTTTAACTTCGTGGAAATTTTCTCAGTAACTGCTTACTGTTAAACAGCCTTGCCTCCTAAGGTCAACCTTCTTTCTCTTTATCACTTTCAGTGGAAAATACACTTTACACCACTAACCCGCCCCAACTCTGGTGGTAGGGGCACTGTTCCTACCCCCTTCGGTCACCTGTCCTGGATAAACAGCGCTGACCCGATTTTTTCCGTGGAAACTCACAATTTCCACCGTCCTTCCCCGTTGTGTTCCCTTGTCGACCCGCGACCAACACAGTGCGTTGTCTTAGCACACACACACCAAATTCTCACCACGCACAGAATGTTGTGACGAAATTGCTCGCTGTCTTCAATCTTTGGTTCAATCCTGTCAAACACACACACACTAGGACTGACCGTTCTTGTTGCAAACAACTCGCTGTCCACTCGACTTTTCCTCTGTGCTGTCCGTGACCAAAACACCCCTGCTACTGCAATCGACTCTCCCGGTCGATTTGTGCTGCGTTAATTCTCCTGGCGCCCTGCCTCGTCTGTTTACGTGTGCTGACCGTCGTTAATTTACCTGTAGTGAACCTGACGTGAACTGACTGCTCGCCTGTGACCTCAGCCGCGCATTTTCCCCGCGCGCTGACAGTTTTTCTTCGATGTGGCGTCTTACACACACAAAAGAGTTGCTGTTAATCTTTTGACGCAGTACTGTCTAAATTGATGGAACGAAGTCACCCGATAATAACTCCTCTCTCAGCGAAGAGACCACAAATATCCCAGAATGACACCAATGTCTATAATGCAATGGGTTTCTTGATCGGACGAGCTCTCAGATGATCAATATATCCCCGTCGTCCTTGACCGGAGGAGACCCCAGAATGTCACACGTCGTTCTTGATGATAATATCAAGAAGTTCTTACGATGATATGTTCATGATATTGTCGTGTGATGGTCGTTGTCTATGTAACGATACTCATGGTGTGTCAATGGAGATATCTAACTGTCTTGCACTATAACTCACCCCCGCAGTGCATATTCACCAGGCATTAAACAAGATTCCGTTGGCGCACATAATCCTTTATTACAGCAATAAGACGGACAAACGGAACATGTTTATACATCCAGAAACAATGTAATCCATAGAATATAAATATCCTCCTCACAATTTAACCAGCAAACATCAATGCCTTCTCACGGCCTGCTTCTTATCAAATCCACAAGACAGGTAATCCAGCTACTATCCACGGCTGGATCTCCCACAATACAACCCACACATTGGGTTGGAGCCACTGCTCAACTATGCAACCCACTCTGGGTTTAGGCCTGTCTTCACAACTGGGAGAACAACACAACACGGAGATCTCTAACTCCGCTTCTCCTTAGATTACCGATCAGTTCGGCATCTACACATTAACTGTCCTGAAGTCCCTTGACTTCACACAAAACTAAACTGTCCTTCCCCCATCCCCTGGGGTCCACACTCACCCTTCCCATTATTTCTCAGGACTGGCCGTTTTCTCATAGCCAGGTCAGTCACTTTACTGTCCCCACTTTCATCTCCATTCTTTCTCATGCCCGGTCACTCACCTCAATGTCAATGACCACAGGCATGTGTCATAACTGTTTTAATAATCTCACATGTGTCTGGTCTATATAGCAATACCTGTTTTGCGTTGGAGTTATGTCTTCTAAATGTGGTACTACATTTGATGTCCTCTAATTCTCATACATTTTCTCAACCTTTGTGTGTTCGGCAGGACTACAATAACATCAGCAAAGACAAATCAGCATGCCTTGTTCAGCGGAGTTATTTAAAGTCAATTGCTATCTGTATTTAGTGTTTTCTTCATCATTATGTCCAAAAATTGTCTCTGTCGAGGTGATCAAAGGCAAACTACTTTCTTTACAGACGCAAAGTCAGCACAGGGCCACGAGTGGATGGTATAAGTGACCATGCATCAGTAATTGAAAACCTAAGAATAAAACTGAGGAAAGTGAATAAAGTTATAAGACATATCCAGTTATATTTGGCAACACTTGAATCACAACAGAAAATGAATGATATATACGCCACTAATTTAAAGAATATGTACAATTCAATAAATGAGGTGGTATAAACGAGCATATACAAATGTTAAAGGTATCAATACAACATAAATCAAAGTAAATCACATCAGAAATAAAATATAGTATGAATAAATGAATGACCGAGGACATTCTATAAGCGACGGACATTAGAAGAAGAAATTAGTTAGTTAGTTAGTTAGTCGACAGATCATCCTCATTGCACATCGAACCATTCAGTCCATAAGTGCTCGGATCCCCTCCTCAGCAAATCCCACAGCGTGTAGCGGCTAACGACACAAATTCTGTGTTGGTTTATCAATCTTCTTTGGCTTCCTGCGTAGTGTTCTTGTTTGGCCACCCCTCTTTTAATTTGCTGTTCTCGCAGTCTGGCCATGGTTGTAGATTTACAGTCATCACTTGGTTCACGCAAAAGTCTTACTTCTCGTAGAGCATTCAGAATGTCAGCCTGGTCCATGGCGCGTCCGCCCTCTACCGTAGCCTCACCTGCGAGCTTGTAAGACCGCTCATTTCCTTGTACTCCGGCATGCCCTGGCACGAAGATGAATCTAATCTTTGCCAGCCGAGACCGCTTCCGAGACAGCAACCACTCTTTTCGGAAGAAATTAACACTATCAAGATTAAAATAGTAGGAACATGTAAGGCATGAAAGGAGGAAATAGTCAGTGCAAAGATATTGAGGAACAATTCAAAGACACGCAATCTAAACGAATGAACTTTATTTCTTCAGGCGGCAAAGGATATGTTTTGCATATCCTTTACAGGACATCGCTGTCAACATCAGCATCTTTCAGCTGATTGTTGATTTCTTGGCATGATTACGCTCAGTAGTTTGCCATTGCTTTCAGAGCGGCCGTCTCACATACCCCGTAAGTTACCGACGCGATTCGAACCACTGCTGATTCTCACCGTCGTGCGTTACTTACGAGAGTATACGAGATTACGGAGAAAAGTCGCTAACCTCTTGGCCAGGAAGCTGGCAAAGGATATAATACTAGAAATAAAATATATTATGATGAATACATTGTGTTTTCTTCAAGCAGGAATCTCCAGCTGTTGATGCTTTACCTCGACACCACAAGGTGCAAGAGGAACCTGATGAGATGAGATAAGATGAAGAATAAATGGATGATGACCGATGACATTATATATGTGACAGACATTCATCTCATCTCATCTCATCATGTTCTTCTTGTGTGAAGTATAAACAGCGGGACGGTGCCCTCTTATGGGCTTAATTTATCGATATTCCCATGGACTCTGTTATTCCCTGCGTTCATCGTTTACGTGGTCGGCCTCTTACTCTGCTTCCCTCTGGTCTGTACATTATTGTTTGTTGTGGTATACTGTTAGTTGGTAACCTACTTGCATGGCGTGACAGGCGTATTTGTGACAGACATTAGAAGAAGAAATTAATTAACACAATCGAGATTAAATTAGTACGAACATATAAGGCAAAGAAAGAAGAAAATAGTCAATGCAAAGATATTGAGGAACAATAAACAGACACACAATCTAAACGAACGAAAGAACGAACTAACTTTATTTCTTCGGGTTCATTCATTCATTCATTCATTCATTCATTCATTCATTCATTCATTCAATCATTCATTCATTCATTCATTCGTTCATTTATTCATTCATTCAGTAGTATATCCTTTGCAGAACCTCGCTCCCATAACAACCTTCATGAAAACCTCTCGATCAGAAGCAATATGTCCCGCGTCTGATACACCCATCTGGAGATCATCCACCACATCCTGCACCCATCTTCTCTTTGGCCTACCTCTTTCTCTCTTCCCAGGCATATACCCCTCCATTATTATTCTCTCCAAACTGTCGAAACGTTTCAAGTGACCAACATATTTTAATTTTCTTTGTTTTATCATCTTTAATAGTGTGACATATTCACCAACCATCATTATACAGGCGTCAACAATTTCGCACCACGAACCAGAGAAGTCACACACTTGAAAGCACCATTTGGAATCTAACATCAGTTGACACTTTAGATAGACGGATGTCATCTAAGAATAGAAAACTACAGCGTCTGCAACTAACGAAACGAGTGGTAGGAAGAAGTCACGTGATTTAATGTTGGCCTAAGTAAGCGTCTCTATTCTCAAAAGCCGCGCACTCCTACTACTTCAGCTCTGACGACCGGTCAGATAGTTTGTGAGACCTGTCCTTTCTGAGTGCAAAGACTGCAGTTTGATTCAAGACCTGAGGTAAGCTTGGCAACCCTCATATCAGTGTGATACCCAGACATGTGCAGCGGAGGTATCCAGTGTTGTGTGTTAAAATTAAATGTATTAGTGATAAAATAAATCTCTGAAGTGTAGAATTGACGACTGCTACTTCTAGCTACACTGAGCCTTTTTCCCCGGCGAAACCGACATCTCAAACTTTCTCAAAACTGCAAAATTTGATATTCTTCATTACAACTATTGACTTTACTATGTGCATACTACATCAATCTATCACAGGAAAATGTTTGAGGTCAAAATTCAAACGCACGTTAATGCATTGCTTCAAAAACCACTTTGAATTGCTTTCTGCAGACAAGTCAGTTTGAGCACATTAACTACTGCCTCATTTGAAAACGTACATATTTCTGTCTATTTGCAATCTAAGGAGCTGAGAGATGGATTATATCTTTTCTTTCCTCTTTACGCATTAAAATAATAGTAGTTGATAGTAATTGATTGTATTTGTGTGACAGATTGTAATGAGTCAAAGCACTCACTAAACGCATTGCTTAGAAACAGGATACGTTTCACAAGACGCCATTGTGATAGACGGCCTGTTTGATCTGTCGAGACCACAAGGTGAAATAAACCTCGGTCTGTTGTCAACTAGTGATCACCAACAGAATGAACATGATGTGCACTGGTGATATTAGTGGTAGAATAAAATTAAGATGACGAGAAGGGGGAATTAGGAAAGGTACTTTACGTAATAACCTTTTTACTAATGGATTGTTGTCATGATCTAGTATAGATTACTTTGGTAAAAAATACACATCAGAAATTCGGTATGACAGACATGCATAACAATAACACACTTGATGAGTTAAACTCATATTAACTACTGATGATGGAGGGGGAAATGGTACAAACTATGAAAACCCCACACAACAGAAATTAACTCAACACAATACTGAACACAGCACTCCACCCAACACCACAACCACAACAGGAACAAGAACACGATTGATAATGGGAAGAAGAAGATAAATGATTGATTTGGGAGGTATAGATAAACATTTAAACACACCATGCAACACTGATGGAGATGATGTAGATGTAATGTATGTCATTTGTAAAAATGCCTCTTGTCCTTGTCTTGATCTTGCTTTATTTGCTTGACTTCAATGACCCAAGGAACAACACATCCTCACTTCTTATCTCTGTCTGATTGCACACTTCTCAATGACCCAAAAGTACACTGAGAGAATGCATACAGCAGGTACCAACTGATGGCAGGTGCATGCAGTGAAATGATGTCTGACCCCACACAAATTAACACAACAACACTTCTTCTGATCTTATTCTTTCTGTTATGTTGTTCTCATACTTATGACATGCTGCAAAAATTACTTTGGTAGGATTGTACATACCTCTGTAAATTTTAAACAGTGAAGTCCATGGTGGAAACCAGACCAGGAGAGGGAGGCAGATGAAAGAAGATGTCCCAAACATGAGATGGCAGAGACCTTAGGCCCTGACCAGAGAATGAGAAGCCTTCAGAATAGTTTTGGCAAGTACTGAATGGGATCCAGCAGTCGATGGACCCAGGCTCCACTCACTCCAACCACTCATAGGTGATCTTTCATATGTTTAAACCCAAAACCACCCAGACGACTGATGACAACACACACCTACCTTTTTTTATAGAGTACTAGGAATGAAATGACAATTTTAGTCTCACATAAAGATGCTTTTCTATAAGACATTGTGATCATTTCGATTATTATGTTTAATGATGGACTGATTATTGACCATGATTTGCATTGGCACATGTGTAACTATCACCATGAACTGATGTACCAAAATGTGTAATGATCAATAGGCCAAAAGAAAATCAGGCCAGTCAATAAATTTATACACTGTTATTGAAGTTCATAATTTCATTACAGTCCATCCTGTCTGTTGACATCTCTGTCTTATTTGTGTAGACAAGTCATCAATGTGTTTCATTGTTTGTGAAATAATTAATTATCTGACAAACTAGCTCAAAAATGAATTCTATAACACAATAGTAAAGAAGAGACTCTGGATCTTTTAAACTGTTCATGACCCATGTTTCCTTGCACCTGGTTCACCCTTAGGAAATCTTTTTAGACATTTTCACAGATTGAATGGGAGTTCGAGAGCCATTATATTTCAGGTGAAAGGGGCATAGTCAGATATTTGTTCATTGTTTTTCCCAAAAAAGAGGACCACTTACTCCTAGACAAAACTACCAAAAATGAGTCTGTAAATGATCAAGGGTCGTATTCTTGGTTTATTTACATAGCGGAAGAGGATGGGGCCCAGCTTCTAAAATTAGAATATGGGTGAAGCACAGCAGTGAACCCAGTCCCTTCAGAATATACGACAAATAGCCAACCTTCTTCAATATTCAACTCTTGAATTATGGATGCATTTGTTCTTTTCTTTACCCAAGATATTCTTAGAACCCGTCTATAATATTTAATTTCAAAGGCATTTATGCGCTGTTCAGCTTGTTTAGTAAGTTTCTTCGGGTATCAAAGGAAATAATGCAATAAATAAAATACATTGATGACAGAGGACATTCTGTAAGTGACGGACATTAGAAGAAGAAATTAACATTATCAAACATTGAAATAGTACCAACATGTTATATACTGATATATACAGGAATGACCGAGCATTAGCTAGCATACAGCAAAATGTTGTGTGAAAAAAAAGGTTAAATTGTCAATGGGCAAAGAACTGGTCATTGAAAGATTGACATACTATATAAAAGAGGTATATGATAATGATGGTAGATCATAACAAGTCTAAAGTCTTTTCCTATCAATTTGTAGATCTGCAAGCATCCTTATCATGTCGACATGTCTCACCTAATCTAAAGACGTTGTGTAGTTAATAAAGCAAAGGTTTATATGTTTGTTTACTTCTACAGAACGTTCAATTACTGTTCTCAGTATATACACAGCATTTACTATACCGTTGCCTTCTACAAACCCACATTGTTCCTTTCCTATTTCGGGGTGTATTTTCTTCCTAACTCTTTGCATGATAATTCTTAGCGTAATCTTCGTGATGTGACTAATAATACTAATTGTTCGACGTTGATCACATTCCAAGACTCCTGATTTCTTTGGGATTGCAATAAAAAGAGAATTACATATTTCACGAGGTATATCTCCACTATCGTATATTGTAATTAGGACTCTGGAAACTGTATCTATTCCATATTATTCCAAAGCATTAATCATTTCAGTTTTGATGCTATCTAAACCGGGGGATTTCATATTGTTAAAGGCTATCATAGACTCATATTAAATCTTACAAAAGAGTGGTCTAGGACAGATGAAAGCTTACTCTTTCGCACAATGATCGCACTCCAAGGCAGGCTCACAATTTGGTCAAATCCGGATACTTTAATCAAATGATAGCCAGTGTTACAAGATTCCACATGGATTTGTTTGCTACGAGAACGCCATTCCGACGCAACACACCAAGGTCGGAATAGATAACATATTAGTACATCATATATATATATATATATATATATATATATATATATATATATATATATATATATATATATATATATATATATATATATATATAATGGAATATTTATTTACAAACGTTCATGCTTCCGTACAGACTCGCCGTAGCATTCACCTATCATACAGTTATTCATACACTGGCTCTCTCAGTCGTACTCGCTAGCGTGCTATCAATCATACACTCGTGCTATTCTCAATCGCTATCACACGTCTGTCCCTGTCGCTAGTCAATCTCCGTCTGATTGAGTTCGGGTCTGCTCTCCCGTATCACGGGTTCTCATCCCCTCGTGATTCATGCCTGACCTGGTCTGGTCCGTTGGTCTCGGGTCTGGTCCTGAGTTACAGGCTAACTTGTCCTTAACCCTAAGTTGTCAATAGCGGTGACCTGTCTCTGTACCACTCTCTACCTGTCTTATCCCGAGGTCACTGTCACCTGCTGTCTTGCCTGTATGCTGTCCTGTCAGTACTATCTCTAGCTGGTTGGGTCTCTGGTACGTTCCCCCTCGTCTCTGTTGTTGAACTTTATTATTTCATTGGGAAAGTGACACACTGAATTTTGTGTCTGTGTGTTTTATTTAGGTAAACTATATTTATCTTTCAGAGAACCCAACGTGTCCTATAGTCTTCTGTTATGTGGTTGTATGTCGTTTAGTAGTCTTGATACTGGCGAGGTGCAAATGTAAAAAAATATGTAAAAAAGCCCGAGCAATGTGGGACAAAGCCCGGTGTAATGCAGTGGATCCTCTCGACTTCCAAGACTTAGTTTTATCGCTCTGCATCTCTGACGGCATTCACTATAGCAGCCCAGTTCAAAGATCTTCAGTTTTCCAAAGAAGCCCGGTTTGCAAGCTTATCAGATGTTTCATGTCAACTGTTACCCACGTGGACTGGCCGTCTTTAACACACCGGGAAATCAGCTCTTTGCCAAACACAACTAACATAACACATATTATATATGTATGCCGCGGACAAAGGAAATATCATGTGGACAACACTATTGATGAAGGAAATGTGAAAGACGAATTAGAATAAATATGTCTGACTCAAACAAGATGACAAGAGACAGAGATTGCTGTACATCTGCAGTAAGAGATACTGTCACGGACTATAAATATTTGCGATGAACATAATATCTTCCCATAAGCTCAAGCCTCGTCAAAGATGTGTATGATCATATTAGAACACATGAACGCAAGAAATATCAAATCGACAATTTGATAGACGAACATGGTCATATGTGCTTGAGACTTCCGCCGTACCATTCTCATTCACACCCTACAGAACTTGTATGGGATAAACTTAAAAGACAGGTGGCAGCTGACAATACTACATTCAAATTGTCTGACGTCAAGATACTAACCTAGTCCGTGCTATTAAATATTGATAAAAGCTAATGGAGGAAAATGTGAGGACCAAGTGTTGAAAGAGGAAGATAACTATTGGAGAAGGGATGGATTGAAATTTATGCAATCAAGAGCAGTCATCGACCAAGTGGAATCGTCCGACACAGATTAAGGTCTGGGCAGATCGCAAACATTAATCCACATGCACACCTGTTGGAATATTTTTGCTCCAAACATACAGAAACATTGCAGGCTCTAAACTTTACAGCATCGGCACAAACAATGCAACTTGTCAACGGCAACAGTTTGTAGTCTAAATTGATGAATTTTGAGTTCCGTAAGCAGTCAACGGTGACAAACTACTGGCATTGGAATAATAATTTTTAAAAAAATAATCTAAACTCATTGAAAGAGAAGAGTACTGTTGCGGTAGAAACTGACATATTGTAGCATAACAAGAAACGTGAGAACAAACACCCCGGAGAAAATCAAGTCCAATTAACTCGTATAGGGGTCAGCAAACCGGAAGTTGAAGAGCCAGCGATTTTATCCATTCGGCCATGCTGATCTCTGTAATGCATGTTAATTGACAGCACATTTCCTGCTGCAGGTTTTAGGCCTAGCTCAGGCCATTTGTTTGTCAAATCTGTTTCTATGGGAATTCGAGCTCATGACCACTGACAAGGGTGCTAGTCACTGATCCTTCGCGGCTATAAAAAAATAAACAAACTAAAAAACAACAACAAGCAAACAAACAAACAAACAAACAGTTTTTATACTAGACCCTCGTGTGTTTTAGTCAGGTCTTAGTAATGCGTGACTGAGTTATTGTAAGACAGTTGACGCTATTATCAGCTTTTGTTTTACCGAATGTTAGGCGCCGCTCACCAATCCCGGCACCCCACATTGCGCAAACGGCTTCGGGTTATTGAGCTCCGTCTGGAAGGTACAAGCCTTATCCTAGTTATTGAGCTCCGTCTGGAGGGTACAAGCCTTATCCTAGTTATTGAGCTCCGTCTGGAGGGTACAAGCCTTATCCTAGTTATTGAGCTCCGTCTGGAAGGTACAAGCCTTATCCTAGTTATTGAGCTCCGTCTGGAGGGTACAAGCCTTATCCTAGTTATTGAGCACCGTTGGGAGTGTATAAGCCGTATCCTAGTGTGAGCAATCGCAGTCTAAAGATTAAATGTCAAGACAGGGCGAATCATGCCCTAAGCCTTGGACGGCAACTGGTCTAGCATCAAAACATCTAGAAACAGACAGTTATAGCAATTGTTTCCTGACCAACATCGTCTGCAGTTTGTCTTGTTCCAGATACATTGGTGTTACCTTTCCTCTGGAGTAACTAGGCAGGACTATGTGTTAAGAACCTGACCAAATCAAGTGCAGATGACCACACTTTGATGTAGATTGCATGGTCAACACGTGGTCTCTACAATGCAGTCCATTAGAGAGTTATGTCTTTTAACGTGTCCGAACTATTTCTCTTGCCTTGTTTTTGTCTCTTTCGTTTTGGTGATTGAGAGAGTCATTACGGTTCGGGATTTCTTACACCGGCAATGTTCACGTCTGTGTGCACTCTTTCCTGACAGGTTGAAGATTATGGCCACACATATTCCAACGCGCCTGATGTCTTGGGGATTAGAATAAATATAGACTGACATAATTCAGGAGGTATATCTCCAGTATCACATACTATATTCAGCTGTCTAGCATACTGCAGTGAGTTAAGGGGAAACCAGTGCCAGGTCAACAGTACTGTCCCCCATCTTCTGTTGTGTTTGTAATTCTTGTAGCACAACAGATTGTTGCAGACTAGATTGATGGTTACAAGTCAATCCTATCCTACAGTTCCTCCCATATGTTGTTTTTATCTCGGTCCCTTGGCTAAGATCAGGCGCATTTGCTGCATCCCCCGCAGTAGTGCGCCTGGCCTGGTCGGGGGCCGGGTGATCAAAAAAAAAAAAAAAAACCCTCACATTAGCATCACTTTAAATGTGGGCCCGGTGGACCACTGTGGGCAATAGCTCACAGTGGGACTAAGGGTCCACGCCAAAAACAGGGGAGGCGGGGAACCAGCTAGTCTGGGATGACCGCCAAACCCTAAATTTAAAAAAAAAAAAAAAAAAAATATTTTTGTCTGGCACATGTGTATGTGCCTCAAAATGATATAAAATATGGTCATAGAGATATCTTATCGTCTCAAGGAAACTGGTGACGCTGTTCCTCTATAATACTCAAGCGGATTTAGGTCATTCGCTGATGTTTCCCTAAACGCTGCAGATATATTTCTTTCCAGTAAGATTCTTAACAACGTAGATCGTTCAGAACAACAAAATAATAAACTATTAAACGAAAACGTGCACAATAAATTACAAACAATAAGTTTTCACAGATAAAGTATCACAGCCAGTGATTCTGAAATAAATGGCACATTTTTTTCCAGTGTGTGTGTGTTCTTTTAATTGTTTTCATGTTTCCATCTTTCCGTTTCTTTCATCCAGTGCTTATACCTTAATATAGTCACTATGGTGTCTTCCATTTGTTGTATGGTTGTGTTTTGTGTATGTATTTGCTTACCGATGAAGACACACTCGTCCTATGTTATCTGTAATTATGTTTTATAAAGCTGCATTACTTTGCGGTATGTTATATTCTTAAAAAAATAATAAGGGGGTTCGCATATAATAGTCACGTATTCAGTTATTGATTACATAAAGGCTTTCGATAGAGTAAGACATGTCAACATGATAAAGATGCTTGCAGATCTACAAATTGATTGGAAGGACATTATAAAAACAAATATTGGAAACAACAAGCTGCCATAAGGATTGATAATGAAGTGGGGCAATAGCAGCCTATTAAGAGATGTGTGAGACAGGAGTGTATAATGTTTCCAGATAATTTTTCCCTTTAAAGTGAAAATACTTTCAGAAATGTAGAAGATATCAATGGAATCATAAACGGAGGACGAAATATCAATAACATTAGATATGCAGATGACACAATATTTATTGCATACAATGAGCAGGATCTGCACCAATTAGTAGATGCGGTTGTTGTACACAGTGAAAACCTAGGGTTAGAATTAAATTGTAAAAAGACACAGATTATGGTCGCCACAAGGAAGAACGAAATACCACAATTTAATATACAAGTAAAAGGGAATATTCTTAAACAAGTGAATCGGTACAGTTATCTCGGAACAGTAATAACATCTGATGGGAGATGCCTTGAAGAGATTAGAACAAGACTCGCCATGGCGAACGTAGCCTTTAGCAAGATGAAAAACATACTGACCAATACAAAGATGTCAATTGAAACGAGAAAAAAATAGAGTCGTGAGGTGCTACATAGAACCCGTACTTTTGTTTGGATGTGAAGCATAGGCAATGAGCAGTCAAGCTGAAAAACATGTGATAGCTGTAGAAATGTGGTTTCTGAGGAGAATGTAAAGAATACAATGGACAGACAGAAAAACCAATGACCAAATTCCCCCAAGAAACAAATTAAAATCGTACACTAATTAGAGAAATTAGACGTTGACACTCAAAAATTTTTTGGACATGTCATGCGAAGAAATAGATTCGAGAACTTGGTGACAACTGGCAAGATCGAGCGAAAGAGATCAAGGGGAAGATAGAGAAGTAAATACCTGAATGGCTTGGTCACGTGGCATGGTAGAGACAGGAACACTGAGCTGAACCACGACTCTGGTGATCGAGTGAAATGGTGAATCATAACCACCCACGCTTACCGGCATGGCACATGATAGATATATTCATTAAAGGAGAAATGACAACGTTTAATGAAAGTGGTGAATTTGAAGCGTTTTAAGTGAGATAAAATTAAATTGTGAATACAATGGTAATGAAGTTGGCACCATTGTCACACCCGCTGTCCATTCTGGACATCCTCGGCCAATGTAACTGAAACTGAGTGTAATGCTTCTTTGTTAGGAAGCACCATTATATATTGTTCTGATTTTGGAATATAAATATAAACAAAATGTCTAAATGAGATCTACACTATCGAGTAAATTCCTAGTGACCTATTAAAATCTATCTTTATAGCTCTGCCAAACAAATCAGTCGCTCTGAAATGCGAAGAGCATCGCACAATGTCTTATGAGTCACATGACAGAGCTATTACTGAGAATAATTATGAAAAGAGTAAGAAACAATATTAAACCAGAAATTAGCGATGAACAGTGGGATTTGTGAAGGGAAAGGGAACAAACAACGCCATACATATTCCCCGGACACTATTATTGAGAGCTATAAATGTAAAAACAGATCTATACTTGTGCTTCATAGATTAAATAAAAGCAGTTGTGCTTCCACCTTGTCGTGGTGGGTGAGCTTGAGTGTCTCAGTGACCCGTAGAGCTATGCCGGCGGTAGCGAAGCTACCAACAGGGCCTCCCAAGCCGGACAGGTCAAAGGGTAGAGAACAGACAAAGAGAAACACCCTGGTCCTACCGGTTGGGGGTTGAAGCGTTGGGTTAACATCCTCACCTTTGTAAAATCTATTTTGTAACGAAACAGATAAATAAGCGAGGAATTTGAACTGATTTATGCGGACATCGACCTTGGAACATTAAAGGACTTTTGAGATTTGAATGTACGGACACTATATCAAGCTGGAGCAGCCGAAGAACTAACCCGGGAACTAGTTGAATATCAAATGGATATAACAGCAATCCAAGAAATAAGGTGGCCAAGTGAGGGTACATTAGAACAAAATGTAATATATGGAGGAAACACCCAAAATAAACATGAATTAGGAACAGGATTTGTCATCAAAAAAGAGTTATGTGGGAACGTAAACTTTAAAGCTGTTAATGACAGGATTAGTAAAATACGAATAAATGGTAAATGGAAAAATGTAACGATGATTAATGTACATGCACATACTGAAGAGAAAGAAGATGATATTAAAGATGACTTTTTCTAATGATCTGGAAGATGTCATAGAAGAAACCCCTAAACAGGACATCCTGATTGTGCTGGGAGACTTCAATGCAAAAATAGGTAGAGAGAAAAATCATAAATATGTTGCCGGTATGGAAGGCCTACATACAACTTCACATGACAATGGATGGAGAGTCATCAACCTGGCAGAAGCCAAAGGACTGCAGATCAGCAGTAACAGACTGCAAAGAAAGGAGATACATAAACAAACTTGGAAATCATGTGACAAGAGAACCTATAATCAAATAGATAACATTTTAATTAACAACAAAAATGCATCACACATTCAACAAGTTAGAAGTTATACAGGAGCTGAGTGCCACAGAGACCACTTCCACATTGGAGTAAAATTTAAAATAAAACTTAAGAGAGCTTTCTATGCTAAACTACAAAGGTTACACCCAACATATAACAGAGAAAAGCTACAAGAAATTACAGTCAAATAGAAATTTGCAGATGAAATAAAATGTAAACATGAAATTCTACAACACCCGTTGGAGGAAAGCGTTGACCAAACTTGGTTGAACATCAAGAATACAATTCAAACTATCGCAGATGAATGTCTCGGTGTGTTAACCACGCATAGAAACAACAGATGGTTCAATCAAAAATGTGAAGAAGCCTTCAAATAAGTTAATGTAATAGTGCATATGTTCGGCTTTCTTTTTGTAACAGTATCCAATTGTCATTAAAAAAACACACTTATGTTCCCTCTGTCATAAGCCTTCACTGTACATGTCTGCATCTTCCGACTGTGAGTTTCTTCTGCCCGCCGTTACACAGACACCAATGTTACACCGGCTGCCTATTCTCGGCCAATGTTACTGTAACTTTGTGTGATGCTTCTTTGTTAGTAAGCACCATTATCAATTGCTCTCCAAGAGCTATCATTCCACACAACTAACGGTTTGTGTCTTCAGCTTGTGTCATCCAAGACTTGCTTCTCTTCAACTTACATCCTTTGGTATATTTTAAATGATCTGCGACGACAAAGACATGGAGAATATTATCAGCAGAGTTGATCCAGCTCACCAATGACTGATTTCTGTGGAAAGACATGAACGGATACGTTAGTTGTCAGGACACGTCAAGATACTGACGGTGGACACCAATTCCTTCGTGTGCTCAGACCTACATTATGTGATGGTCTCGTCTGTGTGGGCTACCCCCAGAGTAGCTGAAAGCTATGGTGCCGATAGGTTTGTCATTCCAACTAGTTGCCTAGTCTTTACTAGGATCAATATTTTCTGCAGCGTTAAAAAAGGCATCAGCCAATATCGTTCACCCACTTGTGTATTATGGATGGACGTCGGTGTCATCTGTTTATACGCACCTTATATATATAAGTCTTTATATTTTGTGGCACATGCACATCTGAACATTCTTCCCTCTCAGTTGTGAGATTCTTACATTATCCCCGCCGGTCCCCCGCAATCTCATTCTTTCCCCATACGCATTCTCAGTCTGTTCTCTTGCCTACTCCACTTGTTCCTACAGTCGCACGGCCATATCTCCCTCAACCATAGGTCCCTACCACCCAGAGACGTATTCCCCGCCATCCTATCACCCTGTTCAATTAATTCCACAACACTAAGTCTGTTTCTCACCAATGACCCATCAGTGTAGAACACTATGCCACCTTGATGTTCGTTATTTTGGATCAATTGTTGCACTTAAAACTAATAGGCTAAAAAATTTTAGTTGCATATCCTTTACATGACCTCGCAGTCAACCCCATCATTTGTAGTTCGCTTCGTTATCTATTGGCAAGTTTACGTTCAGTAGTTTGCCATTGCTGTCTGAACGATTGCTACAGATACCATTTTGTAACAAACCAACCAAAGGCGGTCTGCTGCCCAACCGCCAGCAGTTGTGTGTCAATCTGTGTCTCAAGTCAGGCTACTGCTTTAGTTAATGCCATGTCTGGTTACAATCTGTGTCTCCAGTCAGGTTACTGCTTCAGTTAATGCCATGTCTGGTTACAATCTGTGTCTCCAGTCAGGTTACTGCTTCAGTTAATGCCATGTCTGGTTACAATCTGTGTCTCCAATCAGACTACTGCTTTAGTTAATGCCATGTCTGGTTACAATCTGTGTCTACAATCAAACTATTGCTTTAGTTACTGCCATGTCTGGTTACAATCTGTGTCTCCAGTCAGGTTACTGCTTCAGTTACTGTCATGGCGTCCATAGTCAGACTACTTTTTTTAAGGCGAAGGCACCGCAGTATCCCTTTACATGTGTTCCTCCAACAAGATCTGTAAAATCCCTTGAGCTCCCCAATGTCCAACAACAGTCTCGTCTTTCTAGATGGTTACTTACCCTAAGAAGAACTCTAAAAACTAAAGGCTTGAACTTCTACCCCTAAAATTATCATTGTTGCTGTTTTCACCCGCTATCCAGTCTGATGCATAACAAAAAGAAAGTACTACACGTTGCTTGCACTTGTATCCATTCTTCAAAAGAAACTTTGTCCTCGAGGGAACAGACCTTTCGAATACTGTGCTCGGCCTTACCCTTCCAGGAGATTCCTCTGTCTAACCTGCTGCCCTTTCTCTTCTTGATCTCACCGTGCAGTGGATGCTGTGCACTCATCGACTCGCTGGTAGAAATGTGCTCATGTACATTGCTTATAAGTGTGTGTATGATCCCTTTCGTTTTTGACATGGCTCATGATGATGATGATAATGATGATGATGACGATGATGATGATGATGATGATGATGATGATGATGATGATGATAATTATGATGATGATGATGATGATACCATGTTTCAAAATATTTGCCAATTTCATGTTCGCAATAATGTGCACAGCAGAATTCAAATAAAGTTTGAAATTACTGTACCACAGGAAATGAGGCAATAAAGGGGAACAAATACAATAAAAGCCATATTAAGGGCAGAACGGGAGATAACAATAGCTATTTATTCATATAAAAGATATGATGCGTATTTAATTTCGTCAAGAATATTTGTCACAGTCTACTTGCCTCTTTTCTACGACGCTGCCGTGCTTTTATGCAATCAGTCATTTTCTTTGCTCTTTAGTGTCTTATATTATTAACCTATACATTACTTTTCTTATAGTATAATATGATATCCTTCGCTATATTATGTTACCTAAACCGTGATAGATCTGAACACAAGTAACTGATTAAGATTACGTCCGTTTCCAATATCTAAAAATATTTGGCAGGTACACGCGTGTGCCTTGTAATTGTAACTAATAGGGTAAATGAACAGAGTGTAGTGTGCAGGCCACATAGGTCACACGAGTGACCATAATTGCATAGGCAGTAAATAGTAAAGAATGTTCAGCAATATCCGCCACCTGGCGTGACACTACAGTTAGATTAGGGTAGCGGAGTAGAGGTGTCTCCTACCAAAGGAGAAGTAAGGCACTTCTTTCCTTCCGCTACCCTACGGGACACCCTCGGGCAAGATGGAGTACTCGTTAAGCGCCCCCCCCCCCACCCCCCAACAGGGTAATGTGAAGCCACGCGAACAAGTGGTGGATTGAACATACGAGCAGCCGACAGATAATTGTTGGTTATGGTTTCAAGCCATTGACGGTTGGCAGGGGATCTCTTAATAGAGACAATGGCTACGGTCATCCGATCAGCATGGTCACTGACAGGAAGGAAAAATGGTAGACATCCTTCCTTATTGATTGCCGGCCAGAGGAAGCTCTAAGAGAGGAAACTCTAAATCTCAAACCTTCCGCTGCATTACGGGTATGCCCATATGGGAAGGCTTCAGGAGCAAAGTCTGTTTCATCACTGTACTGGCCACACAACAGCACCATATCAAGGACAGAAGACCTTACCCAAATGTTGTGTCTCTCTGTCCAAGTGTCGACTTCCTCTAATAGCTCTTGGACAATCCGGATGCCTGGTCATCAATAGTGGAAACAGTCCAATATTGACTATCAATATGACACACACAGTGTAACTACTCTGTTCAGAAAAGTTCTGTAATCAGAGAATCCTAAAATAATGGTACTGTCACTTTGAAAAACTGAATGTTAGTATTTAACTTTTCGTAGGAATTCCCCAATTGTAACGCACACTGTTAATTGGTAATGAGAAGAATTCCCCAATTGTAACACACAATGTTAAGTCTCTAGGTATCTATATCTACTAGTGTTCCTGGTACAGGTGTTATTGTCAGTGTTTTGATTTTACTGTGATGTAAACTATCACTTAGGAAAACACACTTATATAATCATCGTTTCCTGCTCAGCAGAGGCCAGGTTCCTGCAGACCCTCTGTGTTATGGGCCCAGTGAAAAAGCCGCTGAGTGAAAAAACTTCCTTCAATAATCGAGCTATACTTTTCTGCTACTTCTTGGTAAACCTAGTGGAACCTGTTGAAGAAAGAACACACCTGGTGAGAGCAACCCGATTCCGACCTTTATTAGGTGAGTGTAGGCCAACGGCCGCATTCAGATATATAACAGAGAACTAAGCTCTGTCATAATGCAGAGGAGCTCATCACATTGGTCTGAGTCATGGTAAGACAAGGAAAGACTAAAGGAAAAGTGCATAAACCCAGTAGACACCCAACTGGAAGATCCTACCACTTTACATTTCATTTATCCCCTCAACCATCCTCAATCTCCCTAAACATCATCCCACTACATTGTTCTTAACTCACTGGGTTAATTGATATCTCACATTAGCTAGTTTAAGCTACACGACAGGCTACTGTTGCCGACGCTCCTATAATACATTCTCCCTACGCACATTACTACACTCGATTCCTAAGAACAATTTAATTTATGTCTATTAAATTAAATACCATATAGTTATTCCTGATTGAGATTGAGACTACGAAATCACACAATGGATCGATGTCCGCCGATATAAATCAACAATAGACTAGGAATAACGCACACGCCCGTATCGCTTCACAACATTTGGTCAACTCCCTCCAAAGTTGTTTATTCAGACGATTTTAACACTGTGTCTGAATGACGTCACAGAACTGTCTAGACACCAGGAGTCTAGAAGTTATTTTCCTCTCTCCTTTTCCCACCGGATGTCAACAACTCGCCGGCTGTCCCTTTCATCTGGGAAATTGTCTCCGGTACTTCAAAAAGTCTTACCGGTCTGTGACCTTGAGAAAATTTTCCCCCACAACAAACGATCTTGCCAACTTTTACCCAGACAGAGTGTCTCCAACTTCAAAGGATGGCGCCCGCCTGTAGACCAATGACGCGACAGTCTTTCATCGATCGACGACACATCAAAGAATGACGGCTGCTTGTAGACGCATTGGCGCGAGACTTTCATCGATCGACATCTCCAAGAATTTATGCGACAGAGTGACTTTCTGCATTGTATGTTTGTATGAGTGACTTTCTACATTGTATGTTTGTGTATATGATTGTCTACATTGTATGTTTGTATGTGTGTGACTTTCTACATTGTATGTTTGTACGTGTGACTTTCTACATTGTATGTTTGTATGTGTGACTTTCTACATTGTATGTTTGTATGTGTGACTTTCTATATTGTATGTTTGTATGTGTGACTTTCTATATTGTATGTTTGTATGTGTGTGACTTTCTACATTGTATGTTTGTATGTGTGACTTTCTACATTGTATGTTTGTATGTGTGACTTTCTATATTGTATGTGTGACTTTCTACATTGTATGTTTGTATGTGTGACTTTCTATATTGTATGTGTGACTTTCTACATTGTATGTTTGTATGTGTGACTTTCTACATTGTATGTTTGTATGTGTGACTTTCTACATTGTATGTTTGTATGTGTGACTTTCTGCATTGTATGTTTGTATGAGTGACTTTCTACATTGTATGTTTGTATGTGTGACTTTCTACATTGTATGTTTGTATGTGTGACTTTCTACATTGTATGTTTGTATATGTGACTTTCTACATTGTATGTTTGTATCTGTGACTTTCTACATTGTATGTGTGACTTTCTACATTGTATGTTTGTATATGTGACTTTCTACATTGTATGTGTGACTTTCTACATTGTATGTGTGACTTTCTACATTGTATGTGTGACTTTCTACATTGTATGTGTGACTTTCTACATTGTATGTGTGACTTTCTACATTGTATGTGTGACTTTCTACATTGTATGTGTGACTTTCTACATTGTATGTGTGACTTTCTACATTGTATGTGTGACTTTCTACATTGTATATGTGACTTTCTACATTGTATGTGTGACTTTCTACATTGTATGTTTGTATATGTGACTTTCTACATTGTATGTTTGTATGTGTGACTTTCTACATTGTATGTTTGTATGTGTGTGACTTTCTACATTGTATGTTTGTATGTGTGTGACTTTCTACATTGTATGTTTGTATGTGTGAGACTTTCTACATTGTATGTTTGTATGTGTGTGACTTTCTACATTGTATGTTTGTATGTGTGACTTTCTACATTGTATGTGTGACTTTCTACATTGTATGTGTGACTTTCTACATTGTATGTGTGACTTTCTACATTGTATGTGTGACTTTCTACATTGTATGTGTGACTTTCTACATTGTATATGTGACTTTCTACATTGTATGTGTGACTTTCTACATTGTATGTTTGTATGTGTGTGACTTTCTACATTGTATGTTTGTATGTGTGACTTTCTACATTGTATGTTTGTATGTGTGACTTTCTACATTGTATGTTTGTATGTGTGTGACTTTCTACATTGTATGTTTGTATGTGTGTGACTTTCTACATTGTATGTTTGTATGTGTGACTTTCTACATTGTATGTTTGTATGTGTGACTTTCTATATTGTATGTGTGACTTTCTACATTGTATGTTTGTATGTGTGACTTTCTACATTGTATGTTTGTATGTGTGTGACTTTCTACATTGTATGTTTGTATGTGTGTGACTTTCTACATTGTATGTTTGTATGTGTGACTTTCTACATTGTATGTTTGTATGTGTGACTTTCTATATTGTATGTGTGACTTTCTACATTGTATGTTTGTATGTGTGACTTTCTACATTGTATGTTTGTATGTGTGTGACTTTCTACATTGTATGTTTGTATGTGTGACTTTCTACATTGTATGTTTTTATGTGTGTGACTTTCTACATTGTATGTTTGTATGTGTGTGACTTTCTACATTGTATGTTTGTATGTGTGACTGTCTACATTGTATGTTTGTATGTGTGACTTTCTATATTGTATGTGTGACTTTCTACATTGTATGTTTGTATGTGTGACTTTCTACATTGTATGTTTGTATGTGTGTGACTTTCTACATTGTATGTTTGTATGTGTGACTTTCTACATTGTATGTTTGTATGTGTGTGACTTTCTACATTGTATGTTTGTATGTGTGTGACTTTCTACATTGTATGTTTGTATGTGTGACTTTCTACATTGTATGTTTGTATGTGTGACTTTCTATATTGTATGTGTGACTTCCTACATTGTATGTTTGTATGTGTGACTTTCTACATTGTATGTTTGTATGTGTGTGACTTTCTACATTGTATGTTTGTATGTGTGACTTTCTACATTGTATGTTTGTATGTGTGTGACTTTCTACATTGTATGTTTGTATGTGTGTGACTTTCTACATTGTATGTTTGTATTTGTGACTTTCTATATTGTATGTTTGTATGTGTGACTTTCTACATTGTATGTTTGTATGTGTGACTTTCTACATTGTATGTTTGTATGTGTGACTTTCTACATTGTATGTTTGTATGTGTGTGACTTTCTACATTGTATGTTTGTATGTGTGTGACTTTCTACATTGTATGTTTGTATGTGTGTGACTTTCTACATTGTATGTTTGTATGGTTGTGACTTTCTACATTGTATGTTTGTATGTGTGACTTTCTACATTGTATGTTTGTATGAGTGACTTTCTATATTGTATGTGTGACTTTCTACATTGTATGTGTTTATGTGTGACTTTCTACATTGTATGTTTGTATGTGTGACTTTCTAAATTGTATGTTTGTATGTGTGACTTTCTATATTGTATGTGTGACTTTCTACATTGTATGTTTGTATGTGTGACTTTCTAAATTGTATGTTTGTATATGTGACTTTCTATATTGTATGTGTGACTTTCTACATTGTATGTTTGTATGAGTGTGACTTTCTACATTGTATGTTTGTATGAGTGACTTTCTATATTGTATGTTTGTATATGTGACTTTCTATATTGTATGTGTGACTTTCTACATTGTATGTTTGTATGAGTGACTTTCTATATTGTATGTGTGACTTTCTACATTGTATGTTTGTATGTGTGTGACTTTCTACATTGTATGTGTGACTTTCTATATTGTATGTTTGTATATGTGACTTTCTATATTGTATGTTTGTATGAGTGACTTTCTATATTGTATGTGTGACTTTCTATATTGTATGTTTGTATATGTGACTTTCTATATTGTATGTGTGACTTTCTACATTGTATGTTTGTATATGTGACTTTCTATATTGTATGTGTGACTTTCTACATTGTATGTTTGTATGAGTGTGCCATGAGTCAGATTACTTAAGACCGGGTTAACAGCAACATAGATTGTTGAAACATTAATAGTGATAAATAATCACGAAGAGTGATAAGGAAAAAGACACCGGTAAGGGGCTAAAGATAGTGGCCAATCGAGCGGCAGGACTGAGGGCACGTGATGTGGTTTGAACACAGTGGGCGGACATTGAAGAAGGAGTTGGTCCGGGAAACACAGCCAGGTTCACATCGTGGAAATTAACAAGACCAGCGGTATCAGATGAAGATGGAGAGTGTTCAAAGGTGAAGAGGAAAACCTACGAATAAGGCGGCATGAACAGCGTTAGAGTGTTGTAGAATCGGTGTTACAGCGAGCGCGACGACTGGTACACATCAGGCCTGTAAACACACGGTAGTGCAGAAAACTGGGGGAGCCGTGTTGCTCGCTGGAGTGAGGGTCCGGTAATGACTGTAAGTTGATAAATTGTTCTAATGTATTATGAATTAATGGTGCTGTGAATAAAGTTATTTATTCGTTCGGTCGGCTTGTGGAACTGCTAGTCTTTGTGCTATTGGATGTGTTCATTCTAAAGTTGTCAGGGTGCACACAACATAACCCCTAGTAACACTCTGGCAATCATGGGGGCCGTCACGGAGCCTGAATCCAGGGAATGGAGGACGATACGAAATTGAACGATTCTCACGGAAAAAGTAATCAGCTTGGGAAGTTCTAGTAACAGATCGAAGTTAAGAAAAAATATTAGAACACGACTAGTGGAAAGCCGGCAACAGGATGAAGCTACAAAGATACCAGTGTATTAATTGTGAACTATAATATGATTTGTGATAGCAAAGATTGGTGTGGTATAAGGAATAGGTGCAACAATGAGCGATGCTCAATAATAGCGTAGAAAGAGTTATGATTAAAAACCAGAATAGAAGCTTACGAATTGTGAATCATGGCTAGTGGTAGAGCATTGCACGGTTGAACATAGCAACACGATTAGCAAGAAATTGATTCGCAGTGAGCAATACTCAGCAACTCAGGAAAGTGATTAATATCAAATAACATAGAAAATGAAAGGTGAAAAGCAAAAGTAATAATGTGTGCCGACTTGATTCAGGTTAGAGTTGCAAAGTGAGTTTGAACAATAGGACTATCACAACGATATGAGGGTGCTTGGGAAGGTGTTGGTTAACAGCAGGAGTGAAAACATTGTGTGAATACTGCTATCAACCACAGCAGTGGAACCCACATAGAGTGGCAACAGCAATGTTGGTGGCGAATTGAGCAGGGTGCCATAAAGTGCAATATTTCAAGTTCTCCAAAATTTCAAAATAAGGGGCGCAGCCACATAAATAACATTAATAGGCGGTCTACATGTGCCCAGGCACTGGAGTGATTTCAAGAACTAATCGCGTTATCAACATTGAGTATTCATTCCAGGTTTGTTGCACATGGTTTGGCAAGAGGTATCATAGGTGGTATCTACACCACGTTTGGGGACCCACCAGTTCACCTGACGACCCAGTTGAGCAAGTCCAGGCCAATTGAACCGAGTTGTAGCCAGGCTGATCCTTACCAAGTCCTGAAACAAGCGGAGCTGGAGCCGAGCAGTTGGACCAAGTCACCAGGGACACCAGCGCTAGAGATACAAGGTCATGTTTTCTTATTGATTACTGTGTATATTCTGCTGTAGTGGTCCAGAGTCATGGGACACATTTCATGAGTATATATATATCTGTACCATCATTATTAATAGGGTTGCTCACTCCACAGGTATTCAGTTTGTCAAACGGTTGATAAGTGCCGTTGGTTGTCCGGCAAAGAATTAGTGGTTTGAACAGTGTTACAGCAGGGTCAACACTGTGTCGAGGTTATCATAACAAGACAAGCAGCAACACTTGAGTGGTCTGCGTGTACAGATAGGAATAGATATACCACGCAGTAGTTACATCATATAACCATGCCTACATGGTCGGACTTCATAGGTTTAGGTGTGAGGTGTGGGTTGACAGTGACAGAGCTCAAGACAGAACTGCAGAAACGGAACAATAACCAAGGTAACGACCAGCAGAATAGACCCAAGAGTAAAGATCACCGAGCAGATTTCATAGCTTTAGGTGGAAGATGTGGGTTGACAGTGAAAGAACTTAGGACAGAACTCCAGAAACGTAAGGAGAACCAAGGTAAGGACCAGCAGAATAGACCCAAGAGTGGAGAACACCGAACTACTCAATATAGACCGGCCCTACAGAGACCAGCTAAGGTAGCTCGATCAGAGCCAGTAAGTGAAGGGACATATTGTAGTCGCCAACAAGAGTCTCTTAAAATAGGCGACAGAAACCCTAAGCACGACGCGGACATCAGAAACCGTCCTTCCAATAGAGTTGATAGGTACACAGACTACATAAGCAGTCGAAAATGCTGGGTCTGTAACAGCTTGGACCACGTAGCCAGAGAGTGTAGACTGAGACGAGTGACTAAAGAAGAACATGACCAAAAGACAAACTTAGGACACATAGCAACAGACAGACATATAAGACAACGGATCGGTAACCCTGCGTGTAGTCAAGTAGTGCCTACACGGAAGTCGAATGCGATCAGTATTCATAGCGGGACCTTAAAATCCCACAAAGCACTCGTGAACGGGAAGTTGACCACCTGCGTTAGGAATACAGGGTCGTCAATAGCGGGTGTAGATCAAAGCCTGGTAAGGAGTAGCGACTACACGGGAGAGAGCGTGACGTGCAGTACCTTCGGTGGTACAAAGGAAAAGTATGCTATAGCATGGGTTCATATATCCTGCCCGTACTATGAAGGGAGAATACGAGTAGCAGTGTTGCCTAGTCCACTTGCAGGACTAATGATAGGTAACATACCGGGAGTGACAGAGTGTACAGAAGATGAAGCCCAAAGATGGAATGGTAAAATGACACGGGAGAATACAGACTCCAGACAGCATATTAAGAAAGAAGATAACGTGGTCATACCTCGGGCTGACCAGACAGACACTAGACGGGTACTAGACATTCAAACCGAAGACCGTGCAAAGCAACAAAGAGACGACAAGACACTGCGAACTTGTTTTCAGCGGGCAAACTGCCCACCTAAACAATCGAAATTAGGCAAGTGGTCATTTGTAATGAGGAATGAAATTCTCATGAGAGAATACACGAAAGATGCAAAAGGTATCTTACAAAGGGTACTGCCAGTGAGAGAGCGCAGTAACGCTCTGGAACGAGCACACATCGCCCCGAGTGCAGACCATATGAGTTTGGCCAAGACTAGAAAGAGATTATTATCCGGGTTCTACTGGCCAGGCTGTGAGAAGGACATCAGAAGCCATGTCCGATCATGTAAATTGTGCAAACGAACAGATGTAAGAGCCTCAGACATACAGATAGGAAAAAGCAACAAACAACAGATAGAAAACACTTGTGAGAAACACTGTCAACAAGATGAAAAGAAATCAAAAACTTACCACATAGAACAGGTCACTGACAAAGAGACAGACAAACCACTGACACATGAACAGCCAACAGTCACACCGGTAGCATGTGGCTTATTAGAGTGGCAGCGTCGTCAGAAATGTGCAGAATGCATCAAACTTAGGGTTACATTATTCTTAACTCTGATGAATACTATAGTTATGGGAAAGGAAATACGTCATCGGATGGTGAAAACAGTAAATACAAGAAAAACACATACAGTTAGAAAACAACAGTATACCCCAAGATATACAAAAAACACAAGACTCACCGCTTACACTATACCACCAGGCAAATCACATCAAAAACTGGTAACAGCATATACTTACTGGGTTCGGCAGGCAGTGTCAAAGCTATTAGCATCAAACAGAAATTGCAAATTTAAGAATAATAAAACATCAATATTACCACTCACAGGATAACATCACAGGTCTCAATTTCAAACACTATTATCTTGTGATATATATGTATATATATATATATATATATATGTATATATATATGTGTGTATAGTGTAGATACTTTATAGAGTACTAGCTGACCCGGCCCGGCTTCGCCCAGTCCTTGGTGGGGAGCATCTCATTTAATTCATATAATTAGTCATATAAGCTCCCGTTCCCGTTACCGACTATCTGTCTGTCTGTCTGTCTGTCTGTCTGTCTGTCTGTCTGTCTGTCTGTCTGACCCGGCATCGCCCAGTCCTTGGTGGGGAGCATCTCATTTAATTCATATAAGTAGTCATATAAGTTCCCGTTCCCGTTACCGACTATCTGTCTGTCTGTCTGTCTGTCTGTCTGTCTGTCCGTCCCTCCCTCTCTGTCTGTCTGTCTGCCTGTCTGTCTAATCATTTATTGGTTGCAGTTAGAACAACCTTAGATAAACGAAGACCAACTTACAAAAAGCATTAGAAAGAGCACTTGAAAGATCTTTACATCTTCCCCCAACAATTAACTTGGGTAAATGGAGGGGCAGCAGCAGCATCAGCAGAAGAAGGAAAAGGAGGAGTAGACAACTGCAGCGAAAAGGTGGGTCTGTCTATCTATCTGACCCGGCGTGACTTCGCCCAGCTCCTGGCGGGTAGCGTCTCATTAAATTCATACAACAAAAAAAGTAACTTAAAAAAATGCCCTTCCACACACCATCCATTATTTTTAATGAAAACTCTTTCTAATCACCTGCATGACTACAGTAACTTCTTAAGCAAAAAAAGATGAGTTACAATGTTATGCATTGTGCATCATTTTTATGAAAACTTTGAAAATGCCTTACAGATTGTATCATTATTTATTATAACTCATATGCCGGTACATAACTATGGACAAAGAGTTTATAAATCTTCGAAAACGATGCCACAATATGACTAAGTTATACAGAAAAGTTATGCCCCTTGAAATAACTTTTACAGAGTTAGGTCCCCTGAGATATATGAAATTATGATGAAAAATGAAAAATGAAATAATACTGAGTAAGCAGGCGAATTCACACTAACAAAATATCACAGTTGTCAGCGCTGGAATAAAAGGAAGGCGTGTAGAAAATTTCATCTCAATCGGATGGGCCGTTCGCGAGCGTATAAAGGACATACAGAGATACGCACATCCTAATTTATATATAAGACTAGCTGACCCTGCTCGGCTTCGCCCAGACCCTGGTGGGGAGCATCTCATTTAATTCATATAAGTAGTCATATAAGTTCCCGTTCCCGTTACCGACTATCTGTCTGTCTGTCTGTCTGTCTGTCTGTCTGACCCGGCCCGACATCGCCCAGCTCCTGGTGTGAAGCATCTCATTTAATTTATATAAGTAGTCATATAAGTTCTCGTTCCCGATGTTATCGCGGACCTCAGAGAGAAGTGTCTATGTAGAAGACCATTTCCTGGACGTACGTATTTTGGGAAGGGGAGGAGGGAGGAGGGAGGAGGAGGAAGAAGAAAAAAAAAACTACGACAGTTGGCATCTCTGGAATGAAAGGAAGGCGTGTAGAAAATTTCATCTCAATCGGATGGGCCGTTCGCGAGCGTATAAAGGACATACGGACAGAGATACGGACGCACATCCTTTTTTATATATAAGATATAAAAGCTATATGGATGTGATTGGTATAGATAGAATTGTTGTAGTAGAATAAATGCATTGATAGGTATAAGGTTGATGAGGTAACATGATGATGTGGTAAAGTCATCAGAGGGAAAAAAAAATACAAACAGTACAGAGGTGTAATAGTGTGGTTAAAATATATACATGAAGTCTGTGAATGCTAGACATGACATGGCCTAAGAAACGTTACACCAACTATATGACAAAAGGATCTGGTCAGAAGAGGGACAGAATCCCGATAGTACAATATGGCATACGGTAATAGAAGAGGGACAGAATCCCGATAGTACAATATGGCATACGGTTATACTATCATTTAGGAAACCATGCGTTCAGACAAGGTGACTGGGCGAGTGGGTAGCACGTTGTGTTACTGACAATGATAACATGTCAATGTAGGAATTGTGATATGATTGCGGTAATATAATATGCAATTGTGAATGTAAATATGCATATGTATGTATGGATATATATACACCCAAGGCTGTTATTAATTTCAGATAGTTAAAGGGTGTAAATGACTGAGCAGAAGAGATAGTGTCGAAGGTACCTCAAAGATGTTACCTCACTAGCGGACTGAAGAGGCTGAGACAGACAGACGCAAGTGAAGATTGGGAATCTGATTGGTAGAAGATACAGTCAGCGAAGACAGATACCAGCCAGAACCAACCAAGGGAGTAATAGTTAATAACATTCACTATCATTCAATAAACAAAACTCATAATACATATAGTCAGATAAATAATATCATGTTAATGGCTGATAAGTACATATATAAACATCAATACATTCTTACGATCATAATCATCATGCCATGTATATTCATAAACAGTATGCATGTAATTGTAACAGTGTTGATTGTACTAGTACCTGATGGGAACACAGGACAGGTAAGATGAGAGGTTGGTAGAAACGACATCTGCGAAGGCAGGAAGGTTGACAGTGGGTCTAAAACCACGATACATCACAGAGGAAACCCACAACTTAAAAGCAAAAAGAAGAAGAAGGTAACTGAGACACTACTACCAATGATACATATTGATGTCACAAAAATGATAATGATGGGCGAGTGAAAGTTTGACTAGTGCTTGCAATATTACATGTGAGTCCAATTGTATATATTATTTAGGTTTTATGACAATATTGTATATTGGAGAGACAGACATGTACAATTGGTAGGAGAAATTTAGCTGATGGTGGTAACATGTACATAACATAAGAATAGGTTGAGTGACAGTGAAGTGAGAGAAAGGGGACGAGAAGACTGAGAGTAGGAACTTGTGCGAATGAGAATCAATTTGAACACAACCTGGATATGTGCACAATAGTATACAGGAAGCGTATAGGCATAGATGGAGCATTTGTATAGTAGTATGTAGTATTGTAGTATGCGGTTTGGGAGACAGAGTACATAATAAAAAATTAAACACTATTGTTTAAAAAAAAAAAAAAAAAAAAAAAAAAAAAAAAAAAAGAGAGAGAGAGAGAGAAAGACAAACGATGAAAGGATGGAGAGAGGGAATGAGAGAGAGAGAACAGAGTGCAAGTGAAATTGAAGAAAAGGATACAAGGATAGTGTAGTAGGATTATTAGTAGTACCATTGATAATAGTACCAAGTGGTAGTACTGTGTACATATAAGATTTCAACATGTAGCACTTCAGCAGGGCAGTAGATGGATATAGAGGTATATAAGGGTCATGGTATTAGGAACACTACAAGGGAAAAGGTGGTAGTAAGAACACCAGGCATAAACATAAGGCAAATGAAGGGAATAGATAGCCATAGAGCACAAGTAACTAATGGCAGCCGACCACGCACACACGTTGACAAGACAAATACAAGAGTCATAGGTACTCGCACCAAAGAGATCCACGGTCGTAGCATAGACTACTCAGGAGCAAGATAGAGCTTAAACAAAATATGGGTGAAATTGATATGTCTGCAATACACACGTTCCTGCACCCAGGGCTTAAGGGCTGGGGAGGGTGTCAGTTGCTTGTACCGAGGTATAAATGAGGAACCTTATGGGAATGTCCGGGGTGGGACATTGGGACTCATAGTAGGTTGGTCCTCAACTTGCCGAATACAAAGGGGGTTGAGGCCACACGAGGTCTATTTGGGAATAGACGGATATTCGTGTCCGACAGTATAATTTGTGTGAAGGTATGGCAGAATATCAACGTAACACAGAGGGAAGTTAAAGGGAACTGAGAAGCAAGCTCAAAGGCATGAGGCAGTAGACAGATATGTGCGACCAGGGACAGGCATGTGCGACCAAGCTGACTCATGTCAAGTATAGAGATAAGGAAGAACCCAAAAATGTAGAACATTTTTGAAATTGCGGGGGGCATATGCCATGAGTCAGATTACTTAAGACCGGGTTAACAGCAACATAGATTGTTGAAACATTAATAGTGATAAATAATCACGAAGAGTGATAAGGAAAAAGACACCGGTAAGGGGCTAAAGATAGTGGCCAATCGAGCGGCAGGACTGAGGGCACGTGATGTGGTTTGAACACAGTGGGCGGACATTGAAGAAGGAGTTGGTCCGGGAAACACAGCCAGGTTCACATCGTGGAAATTAACAAGACCAGCGGTATCAGATGAAGATGGAGAGTGTTCAAAGGTGAAGAGGAAAACCTACGAATAAGGCGGCATGAACAGCGTTAGAGTGTTGTAGAATCGGTGTTACAGCGAGCGCGACGACTGGTACACATCAGGCCTGTAAACACACGGTAGTGCAGAAAACTGGGGGAGCCGTGTTGCTCGCTGGAGTGAGGGTCCGGTAATGACTGTAAGTTGATAAATTGTTCTAATGTATTATGAATTAATGGTGCTGTGAATAAAGTTATTTATTCGTTCGGTCGGCTTGTGGAACTGCTAGTCTTTGTGCTATTGGATGTGTTCATTCTAAAGTTGTCAGGGTGCACACAACATAACCCCTAGTAACACTCTGGCAGAGTGACTTTCTATATTGTATGTTTGTATATGTGACTTTCTATATTGTATGTGTGACTTTCTACATTGTATGTTTGTATGAGTGACTTTCAATATTGTATGTGTGACTTTCTACATTGTATGTGTGTATGTGTGACTTTCTACATTGTATGTGTGACTTTCTATATTGTATGTGTGATTTTCTATATTATATGTGTGACTTTCTACATTGTATGTGTGTATGTGTGACTTTCTACATTGTATGTGTGACTTTCTATATTGTATGTGTGACTTTCTATATTGTATGTTTGTATATGTGACTTTCTATATTGTATGTGTGACTTTCTACATTGTATGTTTGTATGAGTGACTTTCTATATTGTATGTGTGACTTTCTACATTGTATGTGTGTATGTGTGACTTTCTACATTGTATGTGTGACTTTCTATATTGTATGTGTGACTTTCTATATTGTATGTGTGACTTTCTACATTGTATGTGTGTATATGTGACTTTCTACATTGTATGTGTGACTTTCTACATTGTATGAGTGACTTTCTATATTGTATGTGTGACTTTCTACATTGTATGTTTGTATATGTGACTTACTATATTGTATGTGTGACTTTCTACATTGTAGGTTTGTATGTGTGACTTTCTACATTGTATGTTTGTATGTGTGTGACTTTCTACATTGTATGTTTGTATGTGTGACTTTCTACATTGTATGTTTTTATGTGTGTGACTTTCTACATTGTATGTTTGTATGTGTGACTGTCTACATTGTATGTTTGTATGTGTGACTTTCTATATTGTATGTGTGACTTTCTACATTGTATGTTTGTATGTGTGACTTTCTACATTGTATGTTTGTATGTGTGTGACTTTCTACATTGTATGTTTGTATGTGTGACTTTCTACATTGTATGTTTGTATGTGTGTGACTTTCTACATTGTATGTTTGTATGTGTGTGACTTTCTACATTGTATGTTTGTATGTGTGACTTTCTACATTGTATGTTTGTATGTGTGACTTTCTATATTGTATGTGTGACTTCCTACATTGTATGTTTGTATGTGTGACTTTCTACATTGTATGTTTGTATGTGTGTGACTTTCTACATTGTATGTTTGTATGTGTGACTTTCTACATTGTATGTTTGTATGTGTGTGACTTTCTACATTGTATGTTTGTATGTGTGTGACTTTCTACATTGTATGTTTGTATTTGTGACTTTCTATATTGTATGTTTGTATGTGTGACTTTCTACATTGTATGTTTGTATGTGTGACTTTCTACATTGTATGTTTGTATGTGTGACTTTCTACATTGTATGTTTGTATGTGTGTGACTTTCTACATTGTATGTTTGTATGTGTGTGACTTTCTACATTGTATGTTTGTATGTGTGTGACTTTCTACATTGTATGTTTGTATGGTTGTGACTTTCTACATTGTATGTTTGTATGTGTGACTTTCTACATTGTATGTTTGTATGAGTGACTTTCTATATTGTATGTGTGACTTTCTACATTGTATGTGTTTATGTGTGACTTTCTACATTGTATGTTTGTATGTGTGACTTTCTAAATTGTATGTTTGTATGTGTGACTTTCTATATTGTATGTGTGACTTTCTACATTGTATGTTTGTATGTGTGACTTTCTAAATTGTATGTTTGTATATGTGACTTTCTATATTGTATGTGTGACTTTCTACATTGTATGTTTGTATGAGTGTGACTTTCTACATTGTATGTTTGTATGAGTGACTTTCTATATTGTATGTTTGTATATGTGACTTTCTATATTGTATGTGTGACTTTCTACATTGTATGTTTGTATGAGTGACTTTCTATATTGTATGTGTGACTTTCTACATTGTATGTTTGTATGCGTGTGACTTTCTACATTGTATGTGTGACTTTCTGTATTGTATGTTTGTATATGTGACTTTCTATATTGTATGTTTGTATGAGTGACTTTCTATATTGTATGTGTGACTTTCTATATTGTATGTTTGTATATGTGACTTTCTATATTGTATGTGTGACTTTCTACATTGTATGTTTGTATATGTGACTTTCTATATTGTATGTGTGACTTTCTACATTGTATGTTTGTATGTGTGTGACTTTCTACATTGTATGTTTGTATGAGTGACTTTCTATATTGTATGTTTGTATATGTGACTTTCTATATTGTATGTGTGACTTTCTACATTGTATGTTTGTATGAGTGACTTTCAATATTGTATGTGTGACTTTCTACATTGTATGTGTGTATGTGTGACTTTCTACATTGTATGTGTGACTTTCTATATTGTATGTGTGATTTTCTATATTATATGTGTGACTTTCTACATTGTATGTGTGTATGTGTGACTTTCTACATTGTATGTGTGACTTTCTATATTGTATGTGTGACTTTCTATATTGTATGTTTGTATATGTGACTTTCTATATTTTATGTGTGACTTTCTACATTGTATGTTTGTATGAGTGACTTTCTACATTGTATGTGTGACTTTCTACATTGTATGTGTGACTTTCTACATTGTATGTGTGACTTTCTACATTGTATGTGTGACTTTCTACATTGTATGTGTGACTTTCTACATTGTATGTGTGACTTTCTACATTGTATATGTGACTTTCTACATTGTATGTGTGACTTTCTACATTGTATGTTTGTATATGTGACTTTCTACATTGTATGTTTGTATGTGTGACTTTCTACATTGTATGTTTGTATGTGTGTGACTTTCTACATTGTATGTTTGTATGTGTGTGACTTTCTACATTGTATGTTTGTATGTGTGTGACTTTCTACATTGTATGTTTGTATGTGTGTGACTTTCTACATTGTATGTTTGTATGTGTGACTTTCTACATTGTATGTGTGACTTTCTACATTGTATGTGTGACTTTCTACATTGTATGTGTGACTTTCTACATTGTATGTGTGACTTTCTACATTGTATGTGTGACTTTCTACATTGTATATGTGACTTTCTACATTGTATGTGTGACTTTCTACATTGTATGTTTGTATGTGTGTGACTTTCTACATTGTATGTTTGTATGTGTGACTTTCTACATTGTATGTTTGTATGTGTGACTTTCTACATTGTATGTTTGTATGTGTGTGACTTTCTACATTGTATGTTTGTATGTGTGTGACTTTCTACATTGTATGTTTGTATGTGTGACTTTCTACATTGTATGTTTGTATGTGTGACTTTCTATATTGTATGTGTGACTTTCTACATTGTATGTTTGTATGTGTGACTTTCTACATTGTATGTTTGTATGTGTGTGACTTTCTACATTGTATGTTTGTATGTGTGTGACTTTCTACATTGTATGTTTGTATGTGTGACTTTCTACATTGTATGTTTGTATGTGTGACTTTCTATATTGTATGTGTGACTTTCTACATTGTATGTTTGTATGTGTGACTTTCTACATTGTATGTTTGTATGTGTGTGACTTTCTACATTGTATGTTTGTATGTGTGACTTTCTACATTGTATGTTTTTATGTGTGTGACTTTCTACATTGTATGTTTGTATGTGTGTGACTTTCTACATTGTATGTTTGTATGTGTGACTGTCTACATTGTATGTTTGTATGTGTGACTTTCTATATTGTATGTGTGACTTTCTACATTGTATGTTTGTATGTGTGACTTTCTACATTGTATGTTTGTATGTGTGTGACTTTCTACATTGTATGTTTGTATGTGTGACTTTCTACATTGTATGTTTGTATGTGTGTGACTTTCTACATTGTATGTTTGTATGTGTGTGACTTTCTACATTGTATGTTTGTATGTGTGACTTTCTACATTGTATGTTTGTATGTGTGACTTTCTATATTGTATGTGTGACTTCCTACATTGTATGTTTGTATGTGTGTGACTTTCTACATTGTATGTTTGTATGTGTGTGACTTTCTACATTGTATGTTTGTATGTGTGACTTTCTACATTGTATGTTTGTATGTGTGACTTTCTATATTGTATGTGTGACTTCCTACATTGTATGTTTGTATGTGTGACTTTCTACATTGTATGTTTGTATGTGTGTGACTTTCTACATTGTATGTTTGTATGTGTGACTTTCTACATTGTATGTTTGTATGTGTGTGACTTTCTACATTGTATGTTTGTATGTGTGTGACTTTCTACATTGTATGTTTGTATTTGTGACTTTCTATATTGTATGTTTGTATGTGTGACTTTCTACATTGTATGTTTGTATGTGTGACTTTCTACATTGTATGTTTGTATGTGTGACTTTCTACATTGTATGTTTGTATGTGTGTGACTTTCTACATTGTATGTTTGTATGTGTGTGACTTTCTACATTGTATGTTTGTATGTGTGTGACTTTCTACATTGTATGTTTGTATGGTTGTGACTTTCTACATTGTATGTTTGTATGTGTGACTTTCTACATTGTATGTTTGTATGAGTGACTTTCTATATTGTATGTGTGACTTTCTACATTGTATGTGTTTATGTGTGACTTTCTACATTGTATGTTTGTATGTGTGACTTTCTAAATTGTATGTTTGTATGTGTGACTTTCTATATTGTATGTGTGACTTTCTACATTGTATGTTTGTATGTGTGACTTTCTAAATTGTATGTTTGTATATGTGACTTTCTATATTGTATGTGTGACTTTCTACATTGTATGTTTGTATGAGTGTGACTTTCTACATTGTATGTTTGTATGAGTGACTTTCTATATTGTATGTTTGTATATGTGACTTTCTATATTGTATGTGTGACTTTCTACATTGTATGTTTGTATGAGTGACTTTCTATATTGTATGTGTGACTTTCTACATTGTATGTTTGTATGCGTGTGACTTTCTACATTGTATGTGTGACTTTCTGTATTGTATGTTTGTATATGTGACTTTCTACATTGTATGTTTGTATGAGTGACTTTCTATATTGTATGTGTGACTTTCTATATTGTATGTTTGTATATGTGACTTTCTATATTGTATGTGTGACTTTCTACATTGTATGTTTGTATATGTGACTTTCTATATTGTATGTGTGACTTTCTACATTGTATGTTTGTATGTGTGTGACTTTCTACATTGTATGTTTGTATGAGTGACTTTCTATATTGTATGTTTGTATATGTGACTTTCTATATTGTATGTGTGACTTTCTACATTGTATGTTTGTATGAGTGACTTTCAATATTGTATGTGTGACTTTCTACATTGTATGTGTGTATGTGTGACTTTCTACATTGTATGTGTGACTTTCTATATTGTATGTGTGATTTTCTATATTATATGTGTGACTTTCTACATTGTATGTGTGTATGTGTGACTTTCTACATTGTATGTGTGACTTTCTATATTGTATGTGTGACTTTCTATATTGTATGTTTGTATATGTGACTTTCTATATTTTATGTGTGACTTTCTACATTGTATGTTTGTATGAGTGACTTTCTACATTGTATGTGTGACTTTCTACATTGTATGTGTGACTTTCTACATTGTATGTGTGACTTTCTACATTGTATGTGTGACTTTCTACATTGTATGTGTGACTTTCTACATTGTATGTGTGACTTTCTACATTGTATATGTGACTTTCTACATTGTATGTGTGACTTTCTACATTGTATGTTTGTATATGTGACTTTCTACATTGTATGTTTGTATGTGTGACTTTCTACATTGTATGTTTGTATGTGTGTGACTTTCTACATTGTATGTTTGTATGTGTGTGACTTTCTACATTGTATGTTTGTATGTGTGTGACTTTCTACATTGTATGTTTGTATGTGTGTGACTTTCTACATTGTATGTTTGTATGTGTGACTTTCTACATTGTATGTGTGACTTTCTACATTGTATGTGTGACTTTCTACATTGTATGTGTGACTTTCTACATTGTATGTGTGACTTTCTACATTGTATGTGTGACTTTCTACATTGTATATGTGACTTTCTACATTGTATGTGTGACTTTCTACATTGTATGTTTGTATGTGTGTGACTTTCTACATTGTATGTTTGTATGTGTGACTTTCTACATTGTATGTTTGTATGTGTGACTTTCTACATTGTATGTTTGTATGTGTGTGACTTTCTACATTGTATGTTTGTATGTGTGTGACTTTCTACATTGTATGTTTGTATGTGTGACTTTCTACATTGTATGTTTGTATGTGTGACTTTCTATATTGTATGTGTGACTTTCTACATTGTATGTTTGTATGTGTGACTTTCTACATTGTATGTTTGTATGTGTGTGACTTTCTACATTGTATGTTTGTATGTGTGTGACTTTCTACATTGTATGTTTGTATGTGTGACTTTCTACATTGTATGTTTGTATGTGTGACTTTCTATATTGTATGTGTGACTTTCTACATTGTATGTTTGTATGTGTGACTTTCTACATTGTATGTTTGTATGTGTGTGACTTTCTACATTGTATGTTTGTATGTGTGACTTTCTACATTGTATGTTTTTATGTGTGTGACTTTCTACATTGTATGTTTGTATGTGTGTGACTTTCTACATTGTATGTTTGTATGTGTGACTGTCTACATTGTATGTTTGTATGTGTGACTTTCTATATTGTATGTGTGACTTTCTACATTGTATGTTTGTATGTGTGACTTTCTACATTGTATGTTTGTATGTGTGTGACTTTCTACATTGTATGTTTGTATGTGTGACTTTCTACATTGTATGTTTGTATGTGTGTGACTTTCTACATTGTATGTTTGTATGTGTGTGACTTTCTACATTGTATGTTTGTATGTGTGACTTTCTACATTGTATGTTTGTATGTGTGACTTTCTATATTGTATGTGTGACTTCCTACATTGTATGTTTGTATGTGTGACTTTCTACATTGTATGTTTGTATGTGTGTGACTTTCTACATTGTATGTTTGTATGTGTGACTTTCTACATTGTATGTTTGTATGTGTGTGACTTTCTACATTGTATGTTTGTATGTGTGTGACTTTCTACATTGTATGTTTGTATTTGTGACTTTCTATATTGTATGTTTGTATGTGTGACTTTCTACATTGTATGTTTGTATGTGTGACTTTCTACATTGTATGTTTGTATGTGTGACTTTCTACATTGTATGTTTGTATGTGTGTGACTTTCTACATTGTATGTTTGTATGTGTGTGACTTTCTACATTGTATGTTTGTATGTGTGTGACTTTCTACATTGTATGTTTGTATTGTTGTGACTTTCTACATTGTATGTTTGTATGTGTGACTTTCTACATTGTATGTTTGTATGAGTGACTTTCTATATTGTATGTGTGACTTTCTACATTGTATGTGTTTATGTGTGACTTTCTACATTGTATGTTTGTATGTGTGACTTTCTAAATTGTATGTTTGTATGTGTGACTTTCTATATTGTATGTGTGACTTTCTACATTGTATGTTTGTATGTGTGACTTTCTAAATTGTATGTTTGTATATGTGACTTTCTATATTGTATGTGTGACTTTCTACATTGTATGTTTGTATGAGTGTGACTTTCTACATTGTATGTTTGTATGAGTGACTTTCTATATTGTATGTTTGTATATGTGACTTTCTATATTGTATGTGTGACTTTCTACATTGTATGTTTGTATGAGTGACTTTCTATATTGTATGTGTGACTTTCTACATTGTATGTTTGTATGTGTGTGACTTTCTACATTGTATGTGTGACTTTCTATATTGTATGTTTGTATATGTGACTTTCTATATTGTATGTTTGTATGAGTGACTTTCTATATTGTATGTGTGACTTTCTATATTGTATGTTTGTATATGTGACTTTCTATATTGTATGTGTGACTTTCTACATTGTATGTTTGTATATGTGACTTTCTATATTGTATGTATGACTTTCTACATTGTATGTTTGTATGTGTGTGACTTTCTACATTGTATGTTTGTATGAGTGACTTTCTATATTGTATGTTTGTATATGTGACTTTCTATATTGTATGTGTGACTTTCTACATTGTATGTTTGTATGAGTGACTTTCAATATTGTATGTGTGACTTTCTACATTGTATGTGTGTATGTGTGACTTTCTACATTGTATGTGTGACTTTCTATATTGTATGTGTGATTTTCTATATTATATGTGTGACTTTCTACATTGTATGTGTGTATGTGTGACTTTCTACATTGTATGTGTGACTTTCTATATTGTATGTGTGACTTTCTATATTGTATGTGTGACTTTCTACATTGTATGTGTGTATGTGTGACTTTCTACATTGTATGTGTGACTTTCTACATTGTATGAGTGACTTTCTATATTGTATGTGTGACTTTCTACATTGTATGTTTGTATATGTGACTTTCTATATTGTATGTGTGACTTTCTACATTGTATGTTTGTATGTGTGTGCCTTTCTACATTGTATGTTTGTATGTGTGACTTTCTATATTGTATGTTTGTATATGTGACTTTCTATATTGTATGTGTGACTTTCTACATTGTATGTTTGTATGAGTGACTTTCTATATTGTATGTGTGACTTTCTACATTGTATGTGTGTATGTGTGACTTTCTACATTGTATGTTTGTATGTGTGACTTTCTAAATTGTATGTTTGTATATGTGACTTTCTATATTGTATGTTTGTTTATGTGCCTTTCTACATTATTTGTTTGTGTATGTGGTTTCTACATTGTATGTTTGTATATGTGTGACTCTCTACATTGTATGTGTGTATGTGTGACTTTCTACATTATATGTTTGTGTATATGACTTTCCACATTGTATATTGTGTTTGTATGTACGGCGTTCTACAATATATGACAATGTGTCAATGTCTATATTATATGTTTTTTGTGCCCATTTCCTACATTACTTTATAAATATAATAATTCGCTGAGGTCTCTAAAATGTACAGTAACATTTCAGTCGAACTGTTTCAAGAAATGTAAACCTCAACATATAATTAAATGGCATAATGTATCCTACCGACAGCGATAAACAAAACACCCTTTTACATATGTGGATATCACCCGGTAGATGTAAAGAGACTAAAATGTCTTCCTGTTTAATAATCGTGTGGGAACACATTTTTTGTAAATGTAAACCTGCACCGCCGTTCTCCCTGGTCGAGGAGATAGCAGCTTTATCCGTAACCCCGAATACTCTCGTGGTTGACGTGAGCACACGAGAATTGGAAGCGGTTCGAGTCGCGCCAGTGACTTATGAGAGTATGGATCCGGTCGCTCAGAAAGCAATGGCAAACTACTGAGCGTAATCTTGCCAAGAAATCAACAATCAGCTGAAACTGAAAAATGCTGATGTTGACATCTATGTCCTGTAAAGGATATGCAAATACATTAACCCTGTACCAGTGAAGTCAGATAACCAAAGAATGCGTGTTTCTTCGATGTTTGAACAGCAGAGGCGACCACAAGTAGGTTACATGAGTATATACGTGAGTATATATAGGTTATATTAATTGTGGAATTATTTGCTGTGACTAAGGGTGTCAGAAATATAACGACTGGTGATTTTGGGTGATATATAATGTTTAGCAAATGAGGATAAGATAGTTTAATATAGGCTACACTATTTTAATGTAAACAGTTAATGATGTCTCATTACACGCAACAAATCACACACAAACAAGGTTGAACAAGCTGGATATTTTAATTTTCTCTTGTCGTGTCACACACATTGTCACAAATGCAGTTTGTATTGGGAAAAGGCCGGTGGGGTGTTAAATACAAATGTTCATAGTTATAATTTGTATATAATCCCTGATTTACGTATTTAACAGGTTGACATGAAAACAAAGTTTTAATATTAATGGATAAATGTATAAGAACATTCCAGATGGTTAGTCTGATAGCCGATAATGCTGTCTACACCTAGAATCATTCAGCCCACTAGTGCTCGGGTTCCCTGTTCAGTATCCCCTTAAGCGTGCAGCAGTCCACGAGAGATGTTCTGTTGTTTGACTATTCTGCTTGTGTTCCCAGAATAGCGCCCTTGTATGGCTTCTGCCAGTTTGGCTTGATGCTCTTGAGTCAGGTCAAGGTTGCACATTCACAGTAATCAATCAATCAATCAATCAATCTATCTATCAATCAATCAATAAATCAATCAATCAATCATTCAATCAATTAATCAATCAATCAATCAAGCAGTCAAAGTCATCTACGTGCAACGCTTTCAGTAGACCTCCCTGTGGAAAACAGCCTGAGCAATGTGGGATAAAACCCAGTGTAATGCAGTGGATCCTCTCGACTTCCAAGACTTAGTTTTATCGCTCTGCATCTCTGACGGCATTCACTATAGCAGCCCAGTTCAAAGATCTTCAGTTTTCCAAAGAAGCCCGGTTTGCAAGCTTATCAGATGTTTCATGTCTGCTGTTACCCACGTAGAATGGCCGTCTTTAACAAACCGGGAAATCAGTTCTTTGCCAAACACAACTAACATAACACACATTATATATGTATGCCGCGGACAAAGGAAATATCATGTGGACAACACTACTGATGAAGGAAATGTGAAAGACGAATTAGAATAAATATGTCTGACTCAAACAAGATGACAAGAGACAGAGATTGCTGTACATCTGCAGTAAGAGATTCTATCACGGACTATAAATGTTTGCGATGAACTTAATATCTTCCCATAAGCCCAAGCCTCGTCAAAGATGTGTATGATCATATTAGAACACATGTACGCAAGAAATATCAAATCGATAATTTGATAGAAGAGCATGGTCATATGTGCTTGAGACTTCCGCCGTACTATTCTCATTCAAACCCTACAGAACTTGTGTGGGCTAAAATTAAAAGACAGGTGGCAGCTGACAATACTACATTCAAATTGTCTGACGTCAAGATACTAACCTAGTCCGTGCTATTAAATATTGATAAAAGCTACTGGAGGAAAATGTGAGGACCAAGTGTTGAAAGAGGAAGATAACTATTGGAGAAGGGATGGATTGAAATTTATGCAATCAAGAGCAGTCATCGACCAAGTGGAATCGTCCGACACAGATTAAAGTCTGGGCAGATCGCAAACATTAATCCACATGCACACCTGTTGGAATATTTTTGCTCCAAACATTCAGAAACATTGCAGGCTCTAAACTTTACAGCATCGGCACAAACAATGCAACTTGTCAACGGCAACAGTTTGTAGTCTAAATTGATGAATTTTGAGTTCCGTAAGCAGTCAACGGTGACAAACTACTGGCATTGGAATAATAATTTTTAAAAAAATAATCTAAACACATTGAAACAGAAGAGTAATGTTGCGGTAGAAACTGACATATTGTAGCATAACAAGAAACGTGAGAACAAACACCCCGGAGAAAATCAAGTCCAATTAACTCGTATAGGGGTCAGCAAACCGGAAGTTGAAGAGCCAGCGATTTTATCCATTCGGCCATGCTGATCTCTGTAATGCATGTTAATTGACAGCACATTTCCTGCTGCAGGTTTTAGGCCTAGCTCAGGCCATTTGTTTGTCAAATCTGTTTCTATGGGAATTCGAGCTCATGACCACTGACAAGGGTGCTAGTCACTGCACCTTCGCGGCTATAAAAAAAATAAACAAACTAAAAAACAACAACAAGCAAACAAACAAACAAACAAACAGTTTTTATACTAGACCCTCGTGTGTTTTAGTCAGGTCTTAGTCATGCGTGACTGAGTTATTGTAAGACAGTTGACGCTATTATCAGCTTTTGTTTTACCGAATGTTAGGCGCCGCTCACGAATCCCGGCACCCCACATTGCGCAAACGGCTTCGGGATATTGAGCACCGTTGGGAGTGTATAAGCCGTATCCTAGTGTGAGCAATCGCAATCTAAAGATTAAATGTCACGACAGGGCGAATCATGCCCTAAGCCTTGGACGGCAACTGGTCTAGCATCAAAACATCTAGAGACAGACAGTTATAGCAATTGTTTCCTGACCAACATCGTCTGCAGTTTGTCTTGTTCCAGATACATTGGTGTTACCTTTCCTCTGGAGTAACTAGGCAGGACTATGTGTTATGACCCTGACCAAATCAAGTGCAGATGACAACACTTTGATGTAGATTGCATGGTCAACACGTGGTCTCTACAATGCAGTCCATTAGAGAGTTATGTCTTTTAACGTGTCCGAACTATTTCTCTTGCCTTGTTTTTGTCTCTTTCGTTTTGGTGATTGAGAGAGTCATTACGGTTCGGGATTTCTTACACCGGCAATGTGCACTCTTTCCTGACAGGTTGAAGATTATGGCCACACATATTCCAACGCGCCTGATGTCTTGGGGATTAGAATAAATATAGACTGACATAATTCAGGAGGTATATCTCCAGTATCACATACTATATTCAGCTGTCTAGCATACTGCAGTGAGTTAAGGGGAAACCAGTGCCAGGTCAACAGTACTGTCCCCCATCTTCTGTTGTGTTTGTAATTCTTGTAGCACAACAGATTGTTGCAGACTAGATTGATGGTTACAAGTCAATCCTATCCTACAGTTCCTCCCATATGTTTGTTAACAGAAAGGTTTCCTCGTGATCTGCCTTCAGTATTGATGTCTCACAGAAAACAGCATGTTCCCGCGAGAGATCATTTTCTGAGAAACATGGACTCCTGTATAATAGAAAATCATTGTATCAAGGGACATAACTAGAATCGCTGTGTTAATCAACAAGGGAGACAAGCAAATTTATTTATTGGAGTGTATACATGACGGCTGTGTAATGAAAATAGTTAGATTGTATACACCATATTATGATTTCTAATTAAAAATACAACTCGTAAGATGAACTGCTGCAAAATAAAGGTAACCTGTGTCATTGTCTTAAATTTATAGAATGCGACCTCATATGTAGATAATGTTTAAAAAGAAGTGCATTCTATCAACGAGATAATATATCTTGTATAATATCTTTCTGATGAAGCTGATATGGGAACTTCAGTTTTTTTTCTGTTGTTATTTTTGTCTGGCACATGTGCATGTGCCTCAAATTGATATAAAATATGGTCATAGAGATATCTTATCGTCTCAAGGAAACTGGTGGCGCTGTTCCTCTATAATACTCAAGCGGATTTAGGTCATTCGCTGATGTTTCCCTAAACGCTGCAGGTATATTTCTTTCCAGTAAGATTCTTAACAACGAAGATCGTTCAGAACAACAAAATAATAAACTATTAAACGAAAACGTGCACAATAAATTACAAACAATAAGTTTTCACAGATAAAGTATCACAGCCATCGATTCTGAAATAAATGGCACATTTATTTCCAGTGTGTGTGTGTTCTTTTAATTGTTTTCATGTTTCCATCTTTCCGTTTCTTTCATCCAGTGCTTATACCTTAATATAGTCACTATGGTGTCTTCCATTTGTTGTATGGTTGTGTTTTGTGTATGTATTTGCTTACTGATGAAGACACACTCGTCCTATGTTATCTGTAATTATGTTTTATAAAGCTGCATTACTTTGCGGTATGTTATATTGTTAAAAAGATAATAAGGGGGTTCGCATATAATAGTCACGTATTCAGTTATTGATTACACAAAGGCTTTCGATAGAGTAAGACATGTCAACATGATAAAGATGCTTGCAGATCTACAAATTGATTGGAAGGACATTATAAAAACAAATATTGGAAACAACAAGCTGCCATAAGGATTGATAATGAAGTGGGGCAATAGCAGCCTATTAAGAGATGTGTGAGACAGGGGTGCATAATGTTTCCAGATAATTTTTCCCTTTAAAGTGAAAATACTTTCAGAAATGTAGAAGATATAAATGGAATCATAAACGGAGGACGAAATATCAATAACATTAGATATGCAGATGACACAATATTTATTGCATACAATGAGCAGGATCTGCACCAATTAGTAGATGCGGTTGTTGTACACAGTGAAAACCTAGGGTTAGAATTAAATTGTAAAAAGACACAGATTATGGTCGCCACAAGGAAGAACGAAATACCACAATTTAATATACAAGTAAAAGGGGATATTCTTAAACAAGTGAATCGGTACAGTTATCTCGGAACAGTAATAACATCTGATGGGAGATGCCTTGAAGAGATTAGAACAAGACTCGCCATGGCGAACGTAGCCTTTAGCAAGATGAAAAACATACTGACCAATACAAAGATGTCAATTGAAACGAGAAAAAAATAGAGTCGTGAGGTGCTACATAGAACCCGTACTTTTGTTTGGATGTGAAGCATAGGCAATGAGCAGTCAAGCTGAAAAACATCTGATAGCTGTAGAAATGTGGTTTCTGAGGAGAATGTAAAGAATACAATGGACAGACAGAAAAACCAATGACCAAATTCCCCCAAGAAACAAATTAAAATCGTACACTAATTAGAGAAATTAGACGTTGACACTCAAAAATTTTTTGGACATGTCATGCGAAGAAATAGATTCGAGAACTTGGTGACAACTGGCAAGATCGAGCGAAAGAGATCAAGGGGAAGATAGAGAAGTAAATACCTGAATGGCTTGGCCACGTGGCATGGTAGAGACAGGAACACTGAGCTGAACCACGACTCTGGTGATCGAGTGAAATGGCGAATCATAACCACCCACGCTTATCGGCATGGCACATGATAGATATATTCATTAAAGGAGAAATGACAACGTTTAATGAAAGTGGTGAATTTGAAGCGTTTTGAGTGAGATAAAAATAAACTGTGAATACAATGGTAATGAAGTTGGCTTCTGCCAGTCGTTATACTGACACCATTGTCACACCCGCTGTCCATTCTGGACATCCTCGGCCAATGTAACTGAAACTGAGTGTAATGCTTCTTTGTTAGGAAGCACCATTATATATTGTTCTGATTTTGGAATATAAATGTAAACAAAATGTCTAAATGAGATCTACACTATCGAGTAAATTCCTAGTGACCTATTAAAATCCATCTTTATAGCTCTGCCAAACAAATCAGTCGCTCTGAAATGCGAAGAGCATCGCACAATATCTTATGAGTCACATGACAGAGCTATTACTGAGAATAATTATGAAAAGAGTAAGAAACAATATTAAACCAGAAATTAGCGATGAACAGTGGGATTTGTGAAGGGAAAGGGAACAAACAACGCCATACATATTCCCCGGACACTATTATTAAGAGCTATAAATGTAAAAACAGATCTATACTTATGCTTCATAGATTAAATAAAAGCAGTTGTGCTTCCACCTTGTCGTGGTGGGTGAGCTTGAGTGTCTCAGTGACCCGTAGAGCTATGCCGGCGGTAGCGTAGCTACCAACAGGGCCTCCCAAGCCGGACAGGTCAAAGGGTACAGAACAGACAAAGAGAAACACCCTGGTCCTCCCGGTTGGGGGTTGAAGCGTTGGGTTAACATCCTCACCTTTGTAAAATCTATTTTGTAACGAAACAGATAAATAAGCGAGGAATTTGAACTGATTTATGTGGACATCGACCTTGGAACGTTAAAGGACTTTTGAGATTTGAATGTACGGACACTATATCAAGCTGGAGCAGCCGAAGAACTAACCCGGGAACTAGTTGAATATCAAATGGATATAACAGCAATCCAAGAAATAAGGTGGCCAGGAGAGGGTACATTAGAACAAAATGTAATATATGGAGGAAACACCCAAAATAAACATGAATTAGGAACAGGATTTGTCATCAAAAAAGAGTTATGTGGGAACGTAAACTTTAAAGCTGTTAATGACAGGATTAGTAAAATACGAATAAATGGTAAATGGAAAAATGTAACGATGATTAATGTACATGCACATACTGAAGAGAAAGAAGATGATATTAAAGATGACTTTTTCTAATGATCAGGAAGATGTCATAGAAGAAACCCTTAAACAGGACATCCTGATTGTGCTGGGAGACTTCAATGCAAAAATAGGTAGAGAGCAAAATCATAAATATGTTGCCGGTATGGAAGGCCTACATACAACTTCACATGACAATGGATGGAGAGTCATCAACCTGGCAGAAGCCAAAGCACTGCAGATCAGCAGTAACAGACTGCAAAGAAAGGATATACATAAACAAACTTGGAAATCATGTGACAAGAGAACCTATAATCAAATAGATAACATTTTAATTAACAACAAAAATGCATCACACATTCAACAAGTTAGAAGTTATACAGGAGCTGAGTGCCACAGAGACCACTTCCACATTGGAGTAAAATTTAAAATAAAACTTAAGAGAGCTTTCTATGCTAAACTACAAAGGTTACACCTAACATATAACAGAGAAAAGCTACAAGAAATTACAGTCAAATAGAAATTTGCAGATGAAATAAAATGTAAACATGAAATTCTACAAAACCCGTTGGAGGAAAGCGTTGACCAAACTTGGTTGAACATCAAGAATACAATTCAAACTATCGCAGATGAATGTCTCGGTGTGTTAACCACGCATAGAAACAACAGATGGTTCAATCAAAAATGTGAAGAAGCCTTCAATTAAGTTAATGTAATAGTGCATATGTTCGGCTTTCTTTTTCTAATAGTATCCAATTGTCATTTAAAAAAATACACCTATGTTCACTCTGTCACAAGCCTTCTCTGTGCATGTCTGCATCTTCCGACTGTGAGTTTCTTCTGCCCGCCGTTACACAGACACCAATGTTACACCGGCTGCCTATTCTCGGCCAATGTTACTGTAACTTTGTGTGATGCTTCTTTGTTAGTAAGCACCATTATCAATTGCTCTCCAAGAGCTATCATTCCACACAACTAACTGTTTGTGTCTTCAGCTTGTGTCATCCAAGACTTGCTTCTCTTCAACTTACATCCCTTGGTATATTTTAAATGATCTGCGACGACAAAGACAAGGAGAATATTATCAGCAGAGTTGATCCAGCTCACCAATGACTGATTTCTGTGGAAAGACATGAACGGATACGCTAGTTGTCAGGACACGTCAAGATACTGACGGTGGACACCAATTCCTTCGTGTGCTCAGACCTACATTATGTGATGGTCTCGTCTGTGTGGGCTACCCCCAGAGTAGCTGAAAGCTATGGTGACGATAGGTTTGTCATTCCAACTAGTTGCCTAGTCTTTACTAGGATCAATATTTTCTGCAGCGTTAAAAAAGGCATCAGCCAATATCGTTCACCCACTTGTGTATTATGGATGGACGTCGGTGTCATCTGTTTATACGCACCTTATATATATATAAGTCTTTATATTTTGTGGCACATGCACATCTGAACATTCTTCCCTCTCAGTTGTGAGATTCTTACATTATCCCCGCCGGTCCCCCGCAATCTCATTCTTTCCGCATACGGATTCTCAGTCTGTTCTCTTGCCTACTCCACTTGTTCCTACAGTCGCACGGCCATATCTCCCTCAACCATAGGTCCCTACCACCCAGAGACGTATTCCCCGCCATCATATCATCATGTTCAATTAATTCCACAACACTAAGTCTGTTTCTCACCAATGACCCATCAGTGTAGAACACTATGCCACCTTGATGTTCGTTATTTTGGATCAATTGTTGCACTTAAAACTAATAGGCTAAAAAATTTTAGTTGCATATCCTTTACATGACCTCGCAGTCAACCCCATCATTTGTAGTTCGCTTCGTTATCTATTGGCAAGTTTACGTTCAGTAGTTTGCCATTGCTGTCTGAACGATTGCTACAGATACCATTTTGTAACAAACCAACCAAAGGCGGTCTGCTGCCCAACCGCCAGCAGTTGTGTGTCAATCTGTGTCTCAAGTCAGGCTACTGCTTTAGTTAATGCCATGTCTGGTTACAATCTGTGTCTGCAGTCAGGTTACTGCTTCAGTTAATGCCATGTCTGGTTACAATCTGTGTCTCCAGTCAGGTTACTGCTTCAGTTAATGCCATGTCTGGTTACAATCTGTGTCTCCAATCAGACTACTGCTTTAGTTAATGCCATGTCTGGTTACAATCTGTGTCTACAATCAAACTATTGCTTTAGTTACTGCCATGTCTGGTTACAATCTGTGTCTCCAGTCAGGTTACTGCTTCAGTTACTGTCATGGCGTCCATAGTCAGACTACTTGTTTTAAGGCGAAGGCACCGCAGTATCCCTTTACATGTGTTCCTCCAACAAGATCTGTAAAATCCCTTGAGCTCCCCAATGTCCAACAACAGTCTCGTCTTTCTAGATGGTTACTTACCCTAAGAAGAACTCTAAAAACTAAAGGCTTGAACTTCTACCCCTAAAATTATCATTGTTGCTGTTTTCACCCGCTATCCAGTCTGATGCATAACAAAAAGAAAGTACTACACGTTGCTTGCACTTGTATCCATTCTTCAAAAGAAACTTTGTCCTCGAGGGAACAGACCTTTCGAATACTGTGCTCGATCTTACCCTTCCAGGAGATTCCTCTGTCTAACCTGCTGCCCTTTCTCTTCTTGATCTCACCGTGCAGTGGATGCTGTGCACTCATCGACTCGCTGGTAGAAATGTGCTCATGTACATTGCTTATAAGTGTGTGTATGATCCCTTTCGTTTTTGACATGGCTCATGATGATGATGATGATGATGATGATGATGATGACGACGATGATGATGATGATGATGATGATGATGATGATGATGATGATGATGATGATGATAATTATGATGATGATGATGATGATACCATATTTCAAAATATTTGCCAATTTCATGTTCGCAATAATGTGCACAGCAGAATTCAAATAAAGTTTGAAATTACTGTACCACAGGAAATGAGGCAATAAAGGGGAACAAATACAATAAAAGCCATATTAAGGGCAGCACGGGAGATAACAATAGCTATTTATTCATATAAAAGATATGATGCGTATTTAATTTCGTCTAGAATATTTGTCACAGTCTTCTTGCCTCTTTTCTACGACGCTGCCGTGCTTTTATGCAATCAGTCATTTTCTTTGCTCTTTAGTGTCTTATATTATTAACCTATACATTACTTTTCTTATAGTATAATATGATATCCTTCGCTATATTATGTTACCTAAACCGTGATAGATCTGAACACACTCAAGCCAAGTCGCCTTAAATCATCAAGAAGCCTGATACGGGGATATTGACAGCACTTTTCAGCGCTATCTAGCCAAGTCACTTTAAATCATCAAGAATCCTGATGTGGGGAGAAAATGGTTCGCAAGGCCAACACCAAGAAAACGCAGAGCCACAAGGTGTGCAGCGGGGGAGCCTCCAAAATCGCGAAGAAGACGGACGTTGAGAATCTGCCTGATAACACCCAAAAAACAGCAACTAAATCAAATGACGCTACCACAAGAAAGACCGATGACGGCCCGCCTGTAACAAGATCCATGTTAGCGGAGAAAAAGGAGGAGAAAGACACCAGAGCCGGTAAAACCGACACAAAGTCAGTCAGATGGGTCGTTAAACGGATTCATGTGGAACTAACGAACGATGAAATCCTACAGAAGTTACAGGAGGAAAATCGCAGCATCCAAGTCGTTAAAGCGGAACGAATATTAACATATGCCAAAATACCTACGACGCTGGTGGTGGTGACCAGTAAGGGAAGCGAAATGCCGATATCAGTGTCCATCAACAAGCAAGTACAATTACCAGAGAGATTTATTCCAAGAGTAACTCAGTGCTCCAGATGCCAGAGGGCCGGCCACAGCAGAGCCATATGCCGCAGCAAGACAGACATCTGCCGATACTGCGCTGAGCACCATGCCTTTAGGGAGTGTCCGCTAGCCAAGCTGGACGTGGACTTCAAGGCTCCTAACAGAAACCGTAAGTGCGCCAACTGCATGGGACATCATGGAGCACGATACCTGGGATGTCCGTACCTCCAAAGACACAGAGACGTGTTGAAACTCACCATTGTTAACAAGACATCATTCAAGGAAGCAATGAGGAGGTGTGAGACAGTCACAGGAATCTCGCAAAATGAAAGAGCACTGCTGCAGAGCCAGATTGACGAGCTAAAGCAGCAAATCAAGACACTACAAACACCGGCACTGAATAGCGACAGCGAAAAACTGCTTGAGGAACTAAAAGAGATCAAACGAAATATAACACAAGAGGTGGAGAACATGATCCAGGCGACCAAGAAAAACGAAGAAATCCTACGTGACATCAAGGCGGAAAGACAAATGCAAAAAGCTGAAAGGGAATTATCCCAAAACAAGCCACACGAACCCAATGAAAAGAACGCAGAGAAACCGCCAGATGACACTCAAGTGAAAATCATCGATAAGCTGATAACGACAATCCACAAGAAAAAAGACAAGAAGACGCAAGATGAAGCCAACTCTCTGGTCAATCAACGACAGCAAACTATTAACACCAGCTCTGTTGTGATGCCCCAAAAGAACCAGGAGAAACCGGAAACCAAACAGACTCATCAAGAAAGTGCGGAGGAAAACACCAACAAACCTGAATGTGCCTGGGGCGTATACAAGAAAGGAGGAACACACGAAGAACACAATGCGGTATCGCAGGCTGCCCCAAATCGGAAGAAAAGACAGCTGATAAAAGACATAACGACGCCTAAAAGCGGCCCCAGAGGGTACAGAGAATATCAAATCAAATCAAATCAAATGGAAAAGAAGCGCACCACACAGAAGACAAGAGAACAACGAGAAATCGAATGGGATACCCTATCAGATGAAGACTACCAATAACCATACAGGCCAGTATAATGACAGCACTCCAGCACAATAGACGAGCCAGAAGCCAACACTGACAGAAGAAACTACTTAACTAAAAAGACACAAAATGAAAACTTGCCGGCCAACGACTCCCCTATGCTGACGTTACAGACATAAGATAAGCCAGCTTTTACTGGCACACAGAGAATGGAATAATCGACGCACCATGAACCACCGCTACTATAACCGATGCCGCACGGGCTGGTTGAATCAAGGTGGAAAGTTTGGTTTTTTTTACAAATTGGAAGGAAGGAAGGAACTGATTAAGACTACGTTCGTTTCCAATATCTAAAAATATTTGGCAGGTACACGCGTGTGCCTTGTAATTGTAACTAATAGGGTAAATGAACAGAGTGTAGTGTGCAGGCCACATAGGTCAAACGAGTGACCATAATTGCATAGGCAGTAAATAGTAAAGAATGTACAGCAATATCCGCCACCTGGCGTGACACTACAGTTAGATTAGGGTAGCGGAGTAGAGGTGTCTCCTACCAAAGGAGAAGTAAGGCACTTCTTTCCTTCCACTACCCTACGGGACACCCTCGGGCAAGATGGAGTACTCGTTGAGCGCCCCCCCCCCCCACCCCACAACAGGGTAATGTGAAGCCACGCGAACAAGTGGTGGATTGAACATGCGAGCAGCCGACAGATAATTGTTGGTTATGGTTTCAAGCCATTGACGGTTGGCAGGGAATCTCTTAATAGAGACAATGGCTACGGTCATCCGATCAGCATGGTCACTGCCAGGAAGGAAAAATGGTAGACATCCTTCCTTATTGATTGCCGGCCAGAGGAAGCTCTAAGAGAGGAAACTCTAAATCTCAAACCTTCCGCTGCATTGCGGGTATGCCCATATGGGAAGGCTTCAGGAGCAAAGTCTGTTTCATCACTGTACTGGCCACACAACAGCACCATAGCAAGGACAGAAGACCTTACCCAAATGTTGTGTCTCTCTGTCCAAGTGTCGACTTCCTCTAATAGCTCTTTGACAATCCGGATGCCTGGTCATCAATAGTGGAAACAGTCCAATATTGACTATCAATATGACACGCACAGTGTAACTACTCTGTTCAGAAAAGTTCTGTAATCAGAGAATCCTAAAATAATGGTACTGTCACTTTGAAAAACTGAATGTTAGTATTTAACTTTTCGTAGGAATTCCCCAATTGTAACGCACACTGTTAATTGGTAATGATAAGAATTCCCCAATTGTAACGCACACTGTTAATTGGTAATGATAAGAATTCCCCAATTGTAACACACAATGTTAAGTCTCTAGGTATCTATATCTACTAGTGTTCCTGGTACAGGTGTTATTGTCAGTGTCTTGATTTTACTGTGATGTAAACTATCACTTAGGAAAACACACTTATATAATCATCGTTTCCTGCTCAGCAGAGGCCAGGTTCCTGCAGACCCTCTGTGTTATGGGCCCAGTGAAAAAGCCGCTGAGTGAAAAAACGTCCTTCAATAATCGAGCTATACTTTTCTGCTACTTCTTGGTAAACCTAGTGGAACCTGTTGAAGAAAGAACACACCTGGTGAGAGCAACCCGATTCCGACCTTTATTAGGTGAGTGTAGGCCAACGGCCGCATTCAGATATATAACAGAGAACTAAGCTCTGTCATAATGCAGAGGAGCTCATCACATTGGTCTGAGTCATGGTAAGACAAGGAAAGACTAAAGGAAAAGTGCATAAACCCAGTAGACACCCAACTGGAAGATCCTACCACTTTACATTTCATTTATCCCCTCAACCATCCTCAATCTCCCTAAACATCATCCCACTACATTGTTCTTAACTCACTGGGTTAATTGATATCTCACATTAGCTAGTTTAAGCTACGCGACAGGCTACTGTTGCCGACGCTCCTATAATACATTCTCCCTACGCACATTACTACACTCGATTCCTAAGAACAATTTAATTTATGTCTATTAAATTAAATACCATATAGTTATTCCTGATTGAGATTGAGACTACGAAATCACACAATGGATCGATGTCCGTCGATATAAATCAACAATAGATTAGGAATAACGCACACGCCCGTATCGCTTCACAACATTTGGTCAACTCCCTCCAAAGTTGTTTATTCAGACGATTTTAACACTGTGTCTGAATGACGTCACAGAACTGTCTAGACACCAGGAGTCTAGAAGTTATTTTCCTCTCTCCTTTTCCGACCGGATGTCAACAACTCGCCGGCTGTCCCTTTCATCTGGGAAATTGTCTCCGGTACTTCAAAAAGTCTTACCGGTCTGTGACCTTGAGAAAATTTTCCCCCACAACAAAAGATCTTGCCAACTTTTACCCAGACAGAGTGTCTCCAACTTCAAAGGATGGCGACCGCCTGTAGACCAATGACGCGACAGTCTTTCATCGATCGACGACACATCAAAGAATGACGGCTGCTTGTAGACGCATTGGCGCGAGACTTTCATCGATCGACATCTCCAAGAATTTATGCGACAGAGTGACTTTCTGCATTGTATGTTTGTATGAGTGACTTTCTACATTGTATGTTTGTGTATATGATTGTCTACATTGTATGTTTGTATGTGTGACTTTCTACATTGTATGTTTATATACGTGACTTTCTACATTGTATGTTTGTATGTGTGACTTTCTACATTGAATGTTTGTATGTGTGTGACTTTCTACATTGTATGTTTGTATGTGTGACTTTCTACATTGAATGTTTGTATGTGTGGCTTTCTACATTGTATGTTTGTATGTGTGACTTTCTACATTGTATGTTTGTATGTGTGACTTTCTACATTGAATATTTGTATGTATGTGACTTTCTACATTGTATGTTTGTATGTGTGACTTTCTACATTGAATGTTTGTGTATATGATTGTCTACATTGTATGTTTGTATGAGTGACTTTCTACATTGTATGTTTTTGTATATGATTGTCTACATTGTATGTTTGTATGTGTGACTTTCTACATTGTATGTTTATATACGTGACTTTCTACATTGTATGTTTGTATGAGTGACTTTCTACATTGTATGTTTGTGTATATGATTGTCTACATTGTATGTTTGTATATGTGACTTTCTACATTGTATGTTTATATACGTGACTTTCTACATTGTATGTTTATATACGTGACTTTCTACATTGTATGTTTATATATGTGACTTTCTACATTGTATGATTGTATGTGTGACTTTCTACATTGTATGTTTGTATATGTGTGACTTTCTACATTGTATGATTGTATGTGTGTGACTTTCTACATTGTATGTTTGTGTATATGATTGTCTACATTGTATGTTTGTATGTGTGACTTTCTACATTGTATGTTTATATACGTGACTTTCTACATTGTATGTTAATATACGTGATTTCCTACATTGTATGTTTATATACGTGACTTTCTACATTGTATGATTGTATGTGTGACTTTCTACATTGTATGTTTGTATGGGTTACTTTCTACATTGTATGTTTGTATGTGTGTGACTTTCTACATTGTATGTTTGTGTATATGATTGTCTACATTGTATGTTTGTATGTGTGACTTTCTACATTGTATGTTTATATACGCGACTTTCTACATTGTATGTTAATATACGTGATTTCCTACATTGTATGTTTATATACGTGACTTTCTACATTGTATGATTGTATGTGTGACTTTCTACATTGTATGTTTGTATGTGTTACTTTCTACATTGTATGTTTGTATATGTGACTGTCTACATTGTATGTTTGTATGTGTTACTTTCTACATTGTATGTTTGTATGTGTTACTTTCTACATTGTATGTTTGTATGTGTTACTTTCTACATTGTATGTTTGTATGTGTGACTTTCTAAATTGTATGTTTGTATATGTGGCTTTCTACATTGTATGTTTGTATGTGTGACTTTCTACATTGTATGTTTGTATGTGTGACTATCTACATTGTATGTTTGTATATGTGACTGTCTACATTGTATGTTTGTATGTGTTACTTTCTACATTGTATGTTTGTATGTGTTACTTTCTACATTGTATGTTTGTATGTGTTACTTTCTACATTGTATGTTTGTATGTGTGACTTTCTAAATTGTATGTTTGTATATGTGGCTTTCTACATTGTATGTTTGTATGTGTGACTTTCTACATTGTATGTTTGTATGTGTGACTGTCTACATTGTATGTTTGTATGTGTGACTGTCTAAATTGTATGTTTGTATGTGTTACTTTCTACATTGTATGTTTGTATGTGTGACTGTCTACATTGTATGTTTGTATGTGTGTGACTTTCTACATTGTATGTTTGTATGTGTGACTGTCTACATTGTATGTTTGTATGTGTTACTTTCTACATTGTATGTTTGTATGTGTGACTTTCTACATTGTATGTTTGTATGTGTGACTTTCTACATTGTATGTTTGTATATGTGACTTTCTACATTGTATGTTTGTATGTGTGACTGTCTAAATTGTATGTTTGTATGTGTGACTTTCTACATTGTATGTTTGTATGTGTGACTTTCTACATTGTATGTTTGTATGTGTGTGACCTTCTACATTGTATGTTTGTATATGTGACTTTCTACATTGTATGTTTGTTTATGTGCCTTTCTACATTATTTGTTTGTGTATGTGGTTTCTACATTGTATGTTTGTATGTGTGACTTTCTACATTGTATGTTTGTATGTGTGACTGTCTACATTGTATGTTTGTATGTGTGACTGTCTAAATTGTATGTTTGTATGTGTTACTTTCTACATTGTATGTTTGTATGTGTGACTGTCTAAATTGTATGTTTGTATGTGTGACTTTCTACATTGTATGTTTGTATGTGTGACTTTCTACATTGTATGTTTGTATGTGTGACTTTCTACATTGTATGTTTGTATGTGTGACTGTCTAAATTGTATGTTTGTATGTGTGACTTTCTACATTGTATGTTTGTATGTGTGACTTTCTACACTGTGTGTTTGTATGTGTGACTTTCTACATTGTATGTTTGTGTGAGTGGCTTTCTACATTGTATGTTTGTATGAGTGGCTTTCTACATTGTATGTTTGTATATGTGACTTTCTACATTGTATGTTTGTTTATGTGCCTTTCTACATTATTTGTTTGTGTATGTGGTTTCTACATTGTATGTTTGTATATGTGTGACTCTCTACATTGTATGTTTGTATGTGTGACCTTCTACCTTGTATGTTTGTATATGTGACTTTCTACATTGTATGTTTGTTTATGTGCCTTTCTACATTATTTGTTTGTGTATGTGGTTTCTACATTGTATGTTTGTATATGTGTGACTCTCTACATTGTATGTTTGTATGTGTGACTCTCTACATTGTATGTGTGTATGTGTGACTGTCTACATTATATGTTTGTATATGTGTGACTCTCTACATTGTATGTGTGTATGTGTGACTCTCTACATTGTATGTGTGTATGTGTGACTCTCTACATTGTATGTGTATATGTGTGACTCTCTACATTGTATGTGTATATGTGTGACTCTCTACATTGTATGTGTGTATGTGTGACTTTCTACATTATATGTCTGTGTATATGACTTTCTACATTGTATACTGTGTTTGTATGTACGGCGTTCTACAATATATGACAATGTGTCAATGTCTATATTATATGTTTTTTGTGCCCATTTCCTACATTACTTTATAAATATAATAATTCGCTGAGGTCTCTAAAATGTACAGTAACATTTCAGTCGAACTGTTTCAAGAAATGTAAACCTCAACATATAATTAAATGGCATAATGTATCCTACCGACAGCGATAAACAAAACACCCTGTTACATATGTGGATATCACCCGGTAGATGTAAAGAGACTAAAATGTCTTCCTGTTTAATAATCGTGTGGGAACACATTTTTTGTAAATGTAAACCTGCACCGCCGTTCTCCCTGGTCGAGGAGATAGCAGCTTTATCCGTAACCCCGAATACTCTCGTGGTTGACGTGAGCACACGAGAATTGGAAGCGGTTCGAGTCGCGCCAGTGACTTATGAGAGTATGGAGCCGGTCGCTCAGAAAGCAATGGCAAACTACTGAGCGTAATCTTGCCAAGAAATCAACAATCAGCTGAAACTGAAAAATGCTGATGTTGACATCTATGTCCTGTAAAGGATATGCAAATACATTAACCCTGTACCAGTGAAGTCAGATAACCAAAGAATGCGTGTTTCTTCGATGTTTGAACAGCAGAGGCGACCACAAGTAGGTTAAATGAGTATATACGTGAGTATATATTCTTCTTCTTCTTCTTCAACGTTCCGAGCCATTGAGGTTCTTTGCTACAAATATAATCTGTCTCCATTCGTCTCTCTGGTGGACCTTCTCTTGCCAGTCGTTGATTCCAAGTGCTTGTAGGTCTGTACATGTATTATCTCTCCACCGTCTTCTTGGTCTACCTCGGGGTGAGTATATATAGGTTATATTAATTGTGGAATTATTTGCTGTGACTAATGGTGACAGAACTATAACGACTGGTGATTTTGGGTGATATATAATGTTTAGCAAATGAGGATAAGATAGTTTAATATAGGCTACACTATTTTAATGTAAACAGTTAATGATGTCTCATTACACGCAACAAATCACACACAAACAAGGTTGAACAAGCTGGATATTTTAATTTTCTCTTGTCGTGTCACACACATTGTCACAAATGCAGTTTGTATTGGGAAAAGGGCGGTGGGGTGTTAAATACAAATGTTCATAGTTATAATTTGTATATAATCCCTGATTTACGTATTTAACAGGTTGACATGAAAACAAAGTTTTAATATTAATGGATAAATGTATAAGAACATTCCAGATGGTTAGTCTGATAGCCGATAATGCTGTCTACACCTAGAATCATTCAGCCCACTAGTGCTCGGGTTCCCTGTTCAGTATCCCCTTAAGCGTGCAGCAGTCCACGAGAGATGTTCTGTTGTTTGACTATTCTGCTTGTGTTCCCAGAATAGCGCCCTTGTATGGCTTCTGCCAGTTTGGCTTGATGCTCTTGAGTCAGGTCAAGGTTGCACATTCACAGTAATCAATCAATCAATCAATCAATCAATCAATCAATCAATAAATCAATCAATCAATCATTCAATCAATTAATCAATCAATCAATCAATCAATCAAGCAGTCAAAGTCATCTACGTGCAACGCTTTCAGTAGACCTCCCTGTGGAAAGCAGCCTGAGCAATGTGGGATAAAACCCAGTGTAATGCAGTGGATCCTCTCGACTTCCAAGACTTAGTTTTATCGCTCTGCATCTCTGACGGCATTCACTATAGCAGCCCAGTTCAAAGATCTTCAGTTTTCCAAAGAAGCCCGGTTTGCAAGCTTATCAGATGTTTCATGTCTACTGTTACCCACGTAGAATGGCCGTCTTTAACAAACCGGGAAATCAGCTCATTGCCAAACACAACTAACATAACACACATTATATATGTATGCCGTGGACAAAGGAAATAGCATGTGGACAACACTACTGATGAAGGAAATGTGAAAGACGAATTAGAATAAATATGTCTGACTCAAACAAGATGACAAGAGACAGAGATTGCTGTACATCTGCAGTAAGAGATTCTATCACGGACTATAAATGTTTGCGATGAACTTAATATCTTCCCATAAGCCCAAGCCTCGTCCAAGATTTGTGTGATCATATTAGAACACATGTACGCAAGAAATATCAAATCGACAATTTGATAGAAGAGCATGGTCATATGTGCTTGAGACTTCCGCCGTACCATTCTCATTCAAACCCTACAGAACTTGTGTGGGCTAAAATTAAAAGACAGGTGGCAGCTGACAATACTACATTCAAATTGTCTGACGTCAAGATACTAACCTACTCCGTGCTATTAAATATTGATAAAAGCTACTGGAGGAAAATGTGAGGACCAAGTGTTGAAAGAGGAAGATAACTATTGGAGAAGGGATGGATTGAAATTTATGCAATCAAGAGCAGTCATCGACCAAGTGGAATCGTCCGACACAGATTAATGTCTGGGCAGATCGCAAACATTAATCCACATGCACACCTGTTGGAATATTTTTGCTCCAAACATTCAGAAACATTGCAGGCTCTAAACTTTACAGCATCGGCACAAACAATGCAACTTGTCAACGGCAACAGTTTGTAGTCTAAATTGATGAATTTTGAGTTCCGCAAGCAGTCAACGGTGACAAACTACTGGCATTGGAATAATAATTTAAAAAAAAAAATAATCTAAACGCATTGAAACAGAAGAGTAATGTTGCGGTAGAAACTGACATATTGTAGCATAACAAGAAACGTGAGAACAAACATCCCGGAGAAAATCAAGTCCAATTAACTCGTATAGGGGTCAGCAAACCGGAAGTTGAAGAGCCAGCGATTTTATCCATTCGGCCATGCTGATCTCTGTAATGCATGTTAATTGACAGCACATTTCCTGCTGCAGGTTTTAGGCCTAGCTCAGGCCATTTGTTTGTCAAATCTGTTTCTATGGGAATTCGAGCTCATGACCACTGACAAGGGTGCTAGTCACTGCACCTTCGCGGCTATAAAAAAATAAACAAACTAAAAAACAACAACAAGCAAACAAACAAACAAACAAACAAACAGTTTTTATACTAGACCCTCGTGTGTTTTAGTCAGGTCTTAGTCATGCGTGACTGAGTTATTGTAAGACAGTTGACGCTATTATCAGCTTTTGTTTTACCGAATGTTAGGCGCCGCTCACGAATCCCGGCACCCCACATTGCGCAAACGGCTTCGGGATATTGAGCACCGTTGGGAGTGTATGAGCCGTATCCTAGTGTGAGCAATCGCAATCTAAAGATTAAATGTCACGACAGGGCGAATCATGCCCTAAGCCTTGGACGGCAACTGGTCTAGCATCAAAACATCTAGAGACAGACAGTTATAGCAATTGTTTCCTGACCAACATCGTCTGCAGTTTGTCTTGTTCCAGATACATTGGTGTTACCTTTCCTCTGGAGTAACTAGGCAGGACTATGTGTTATGACCCTGACCAAATCAAGTGCAGATGACCACACTTTGATGTAGATTGCATGGTCAACACGTGGTCTCTACAATGCAGTCCATTAGAGAGTTATGTCTTTTAACGTGTCCGAACTATTTCTCTTGCCTTGTTTTTGTCTCTTTCGTTTTGGTGATTGAGAGAGTCATTACGGTTCGGGATTTCTTACACCGGCAATGTTCACGTCTGTGTGCACTCTTTCCTGACAGGTTGAAGATTATGGCCACACATATTCCAACGCGCCTGATGTCTTGGGGATTAGAATAAATATAGACTGACATAATTCAGGAGGTATATCTCCAGTATCACATACTATATTCAGCTGTCTAGCATACTGCAGTGAGTTAAGGGGAAACCAGTGCCAGGTCAACAGTACTGTCCCCCATCTTCTGTTGTGTTTGTAATTCTTGTAGCACAACAGATTGTTGCAGACTAGATTGATGGTTACAAGTCAATCCTATCCTACAGTTCCTCCCATATGTTTGTTAACAGAAAGGTTTCCTCGTGATCTGCCTTCAGTATTGATGTCTCACAGAAAAAAACATGTTCCCGCGAGAGATCATTTTCTGAGAAACATGGACTCCTGTATAATAGAAAATCATTGTATCAAGGGACATAACTAGAATCGCTGTGTTAATCAACAAGGGAGACAAGCAAATTTATTTATTGGAGTGTATTCATGACGGCTGTGTAATGAAAATAGTTAGATTGTATACACCATATTATGATTTCTAATTAAAAATACAACTCGTAAGATGAACCGCTGCAAAATAAAGGTAACCTGTATCATTGTCTTAGATTTATAGAATGCGACCTCATATGTAGATAATGTTTAAAAAGAAGTGCATTCTATCAACGAGATAATATATCTTGTATAATATCTTTCTGATGAAGCTGATATGGGAAGTTCAGCTTTTATAGTATTGTTATTTTTGGCTGGCACATGTGCATGTGCCTCAAAATGATATAAAATATGGTCATAGAGATATCTTATCGTCTCAAGGAAACTGGTGACGCTGTTCCTCTATAATACTCAAGCGGATTTAGGTCATTCGCTGATGTTTCCCTAAACGCTGCAGGTATATTTCTTTCCAGTAAGATTCTTAACAACGTAGATCGTTCAGAAAAACAAAATAATAAACTATTAAACGAAAACGTGCACAATAAATTACAAACAATAAGTTTTCACAGATAAAGTATCACAGCCATCGATTCTGAAATAAATGGCACATTTATTTCCAGTGTGTGTGTGTTCTTTTAATTGTTTTCATGTTTCCATCTTTCCGTTTCTTTCATCCAGTGCTTATACCTTAATATAGTCACTATGGTGTCTTCCATTTGTTGTATGGTTGTGTTTTGTGTATGTATTTGCTTACTGATGAAGACACACTCGTCCTATGTTATCTGTAATTATGTTTTATAAAGCTGCATTACTTTGCGGTATGTTATATTGTTAAAAAGATAATAAGGGGGTTCGCATATAATAGTCACGTATTCAGTTATTGATTACACAAAGGCTTTCGATAGAGTAAGACATGTCAACATGATAAAGATGCTTGCAGATCTACAAATTGATTGGAAGGACATTATAAAAACAAATATTGGAAACAACAAGCTGCCATAAGGATTGATAATGAAGTGGGGCAATAGCAGCCTATTAAGAGATGTGTGAGACAGGGGTGTATAATGTTTCCAGATAATTTTTCCCTTTAAAGTGAAAATACTTTCAGAAATGTAGAAGATATAAATGGAATCATAAACGGAGGGCGAAATATCAATAACATTAGATATGCAGATGACACAATATTTATTGCATACAATGAGCAGGATCTGCACCAATTAGTAGATGCGGTTGTTGTACACAGTGAAAACCTAGGGTTAGAATTAAATTGTAAAAAGACACAGATTATGGTCGCCACAAGGAAGAACGAAATACCACAATTTAATATACAAGTAAAAGGGAATATTCTTAAACAAGTGAATCGGTACAGTTATCTCGGAACAGTAATAACATCTGATGGGAGATGCCTTGAAGAGATTAGAACAAGACTCGCCATGGCGAACGTAGTCTTTAGCAAGATGAAAAACATACTGACCAATACAAAGATGTCAATTGAAACGAGAAAAAAATAGAGTCGTGAGGTGCTACATAGAACCCGTACTTTTGTTTGGATGTGAAGCATAGGCAATGAGCAGTCAAGCTGAAAAACATCTGATAGCTGTAGAAATGTGGTTTCTGAGGAGAATGTAAAGAATACAATGGACAGACAGAAAAACCAATGACCAAATTCCCCCAAGAAACAAATTAAAATCGTACACTAATTAGAGAAATTAGACGTTGACACTCAAAAATTTTTTGGGCATGTCATGCGAAGAAATAGATTCGAGAACTTGGTGACAACTGGCAAGATCGAGCGAAAGAGATCAAGGGGAAGATAGAGAAGTAAATACCTGAATGGCTTGGCCACGTGGCATGGTAGAGACAGGAACACTGAGCTGAACCACGACTCTGGTGATCGAGTGAAATGGCGAATCATAACCACCCACGCTTATCGGCATGGCACATGATAGATATATTCATTAAAGGAGAAATGACAACGTTTAATGAAAGTGGTGAATTTGAAGCGTTTTAAGTGAGATAAAAATAAATTGTGAATACAATGGTAATGAAGTTGGCACCATTGTCACACCCGCTGTCCATTCTGGACATCCTCGGCCAATGTAACTGAAACTGAGTGTAATGCTTCTTTGTTAGGAAGCACCATTATATATTGTTCTGATTTTGGAATATAAATATAAACAAAATGTCTAAATGAGATCTACACTATCGAGTAAATTCCTAGTGACCTATTAAAATCCATCTTTATAGCTCTGCCAAACAAATCAGTCGCCCTGATATGCGAAGAGCATCGCACAATGTCTTATGAGTCACATGACAGAGCTATTACTGAGAATAATTATGAAAAGAGTAAGAAACAATATTAAACCAGAAATTAGCGATGAACAGTGGGATTTGTGAAGGGAAAGGGAACAAACAACGCCATACATATTCCCCGGACACTATTATTAAGAGCTATAAATGTAAAAACAGATCTATACTTGTGCTTCATAGATTAAATAAAAGCAGTTGTGCTTCCACCTTGTCGTGGTGGGTGAGCTTGAGTGTCTCAGTGACCCGTAGAGCTATGCCGGCGGTAGCGAAGCTACCAACAGGGCCTCCCAAGCCGGACAGGTCAAAGGGTAGAGAACAGACAAAGAGAAACACCCTGGTCCTACCGGTTGGGGGTTGAAGCGTTGGGTTAACATCCTCACCTTTGTAAAATCTATTTTGTAACGAAACAGATAAATAAGCGAGGAATTTGAACTGATTTATGCGGACATCGACCTTGGAACATTAAAGGACTTTTGAGATTTGAATGTACGGACACTATATCAAGCTGGAGCATCCGAAGAACTAACCCGGGAACTAGTTGAATATCAAATGGATATAACAGCAATCCAAGAAATAAGGTGGCCAAGTGAGGGTACATTAGAACAAAATGTAATATATGGAGGAAACACCCAAAATAAACATGAATTAGGAACAGGATTTGTCATCAAAAAAGAGTTATGTGGGAACGTAAACTTTAAAGCTGTTAATGACAGGATTAGTAAAATACGAATAAATGGTAAATGGAAAAATGTAACGATGATTAATGTACATGCACATACTGAAGAGAAAGAAGATGATATTAAAGATGACTTTTTCTAATGATCTGGAAGATGTCATAGAAGAAACCCCTAAACAGGACATCCTGATTGTGCTGGGAGACTTCAATGCAAAAATAGGTAGAGAGAAAAATCATAAATATGTTGCCGGTATGGAAGGCCTACATACAACTTCACATGACAATGGATGGAGAGTCATCAACCTGGCAGAAGCCAAAGGACTGCAGATCAGCAGTAACAGACTGCAAAGAAAGGATATACATAAACAAACTTGGAAATCATGTGACAAGAGAACCTATAATCAAATAGATAACATTTTAATTAACAACAAAAATGCATCACACATTCAACAAGTTAGAAGTTATACAGGAGCTGAGTGCCACAGAGACCACTTCCACATTGGAGTAAAATTTAAAATAAAACTTAAGAGAGCTTTCTATGCTAAACTACAAAGGTTACACCCAACATATAACAGAGAAAAGCTACAAGAAATTACAGTCAAATAGAAATTTGCAGATGAAATAAAATGTAAACATGAAATTCTACAACACCCGTTGGAGGAAAGCGTTGACCAAACTTGGTTGAACATCAAGAATACAATTCAAACTATCGCAGATGAATGTCTCGGTGTGTTAACCACGCATAGAAACAACAGATGGTTCAATCAAAAATGTGAAGAAGCCTTCAAATAAGTTAATGTAATAGTGCATATGTTCGGCTTTCTTTTTGTAACAGTATCCAATTGTCATTAAAAAAACACACTTATGTTCCCTCTGTCATAAGCCTTCACTGTACATGTCTGCATCTTCCGACTGTGAGTTTCTTCTGCCCGCCGTTACACAGACACCAATGTTACACCGGCTGCCTATTCTCGGCCAATGTTACTGTAACTTTGTTTGATGCTTCTTTGTTAGTAAGCACCATTATCAATTGCTCTCCAAGAGCTATCATTCCACACAACTAACGGTTTGTGTCTTCAGCTTGTGTCATCCAAGACTTGCTTCTCTTCAACTTACATCCCTTGATATATTTTAAATGATCTGCGACGACAAAGACATGGAGAATATTATCAGCAGAGTTGATCCAGCTCACCAATGACTGATTTCTATGGAAAGACATGAACGGATACGTTAGTTTCAGGACACGTCAAGATACTGACGGTGGACACCAATTCCTTCGTGTGCTCAGACCTACATTATGTGATGGTCTCGTCTGTGTGGGCTACCCCCAGAGTAGCTGAAAGCTATGGTGCCGATAGGTTTGTCATTCCAACTAGTTGCCTAGTCTTTACTAGGATCAATATTTTCTGCAGCGTTAAAAAAGGCATCAGCCAATATCGTTCACCCACTTGTGTATTATGGATGGACGTCGGTGTCATCTGTTTATACGCACCTTATATATATAAGTCTTTATATTTTGTGGCACATGCACTTCTGAACATTCTTCCCTCTCAGTTGTGAGATTCTTGCATTATCCCCGCCGGCCACCCGCAATCTCATTCTTTCCGCATACGGATTCTCAGTCTGTTCCCTTGCCTACTCCACTTGTTCCTACAGTCGCACGGCCATATCTCCCTCAACCATAGGTCCCTACCACCCAGAGACGTATTCCCCGCCAGCCTATCATACTGTTCAATTAATTCCACAACACTACGTCTGTTTCTCACCAATGACCCATCAGTGTAGAACACTATGCCACCTTGATGTTCGTTATTTTGGATCAATTGTTGCACTTAAAACTAATAGGCTAAAAAATTTTAGTTGCATATCCTTTACATGACTTCGCAGTCAACCCCATCATTTGTAGTTCGCTTCGTTATCTATTGGCAAGTTTACGTTCAGTAGTTTGCCATTGCTGTCTGAACGATTGCTATAGATACCATTTTGTAACAAACCAACCAAAGGCGGTCTGCTGCCCAACCGCCAGCAGTTGTGTGTCAATCTGTGTCTCAAGTCAGGCTACTGCTTTAGTTAATGCCATGTCTGGTTACAATCTGTGTCTGCAGTCAGGTTACTGCTTCAGTTAATGCCATGTCTGGTTACAATCTGTGTCTCCAGTCAGGTTACTGCTTCAGTTAATGCCATGTCTGGTTACAATCTGTGTCTCCAATCAGACTACTGCTTTAGTTAATGCCATGTCTGGTTACAATCTGTGTCTACAATCAAACTATTGCTTTAGTTACTGCCATGTCTGGTTACAATCTGTGTCTCCAGTCAGGTTACTGCTTCAGTTACTGTCATGGCGTCCATAGTCAGACTACTTGTTTTAAGGCGAAGGCACCGCAGTATCCCTTTACATGTGTTCCTCCAACAAGATCTGTAAAATCCCTTGAGCTCCCAAATGTCCAACAACAGTCTCGTCTTTCTAGATGGTTACTTACCCTAAGAAGAACTCTAAAAACTAAAGGCTTGAACTTCTACCCCTAAAATTATCATTGTTGCTGTTTTCACCCGCTATCCAGTCTGATGCATAACAAAAAGAAAGTACTACACGTTGCTTGCACTTGTATCCATTCTTCAAAAGAAACTTTGTCCTCGAGGGAACAGACCTTTCGAATACTGTGCTCGATCTTACCCTTCCAGGAGATTCCTCTGTCTAACCTGCTGCCCTTTCTCTTCTTGATCTCACCGTGCAGTGGATGCTGTGCACTCATCGACTCGCTGGTAGAAATGTGCTCATGTACATTGCTTATAAGTGTGTGTATGATCCCTTTCGTTTTTGACATGGCTCATGATGATGATGATGATGATGATGATGATGACGATGATGATGATGATGATGATGATGATGATGATGATGATGATAATTATGATGATGATGATGATGATACCATATTTCAAAATATTTGCCAATTTCATGTTCGCAATAATGTGCACAGCAGAATTCAAATAAAGTTTGAAATTACTGTACCACAGGAAATGAGGCAATAAAGGGGAACAAATACAATAAAAGCCATATTAAGGGCAGCACGGGAGATAACAATAGCTATTTATTCATATAAAAGATATGATGCGTATTTAATTTCGTCTAGAATATTTGTCAAAGTCTACTTGCCTCTTTTCTACGACGCTGCCGTGCTTTTATGCAATCAGTCATTTTCTTTGCTCTTTAGTGTCTTATATTATTAACCTATACATTACTTTTCTTATAGTATAATATGATATCCTTCGCTATATTATGTTACCTAAACCGTGATAGATCTGAACACAAGTAATACGTCCGTTTCCAATATCTAAAAATATTTGGCAGGTACACGCGTGTGCCTTGTAATTGTAACTGATAGGGTTAATGAACAGAGTGTGTGAGCGTGAGAGTGAGTGAATGTGTGTGTGAGAGAGGGAGAGAGAGAGAGAGAGAGAGAGAGAGCATCACTATTTTTACGTCACATACATTTTATGTACACATTTTTCTCCATGTTTAACATTTTTATGAGACTGCTCATGACAAGTGTCAGTGTATATGTGTGAGTAAAGTGTGGGAGTTTCTTCATACTAGTTTCAATACTAACGTGAGACATTTTGTATGTGTCTAGATGTGAGGAAGTGTGAGTGTATGTGGAGGATGTGTGTGAGTGTGGGGATATGTGTGGGTAGTGGGTGTGTGGGTGCGGGGGGTGTGGGGGGGGGGGGGGGGTATGCGTTTGGATGGGTTGGGGTGTGTGGGTTTTGGTGGGTAGTGGTATTTATGGATGTTGGTGGGATGTGTGGATGGATGTGTGGGGGTGAAAGTAGGGGTGTTGGAATGGGTGTGGGGGATGTGTGTATGGGTGGAGGATATGTGTATGGGACGGATGCAGGGGATGTGTGTTTATGTGGGTGGAGATGTGTGGACGGTTTGAGGAAGTATGTGTAGGAGGCGGGGTTGTGTGGGTAGGGGATTGTGTTGGGTGGATTGGGGATGCAAGGGCGGGTGGGGAGAAGTGTATGGTGTGTGGGTTTGAGATATGTGTGCGGTGTGTTGGTGGGGGATGTGTGAATGATGTGTGGGTGGAGGGTATGTTTGCGGTGGTATGGGTGGAGGATAGTGTGTGGTGTGGGGGATGCGTGTGATGGGTGCGGGGAATGTGCGTATGGGTGGGGTATATGTATGGGTGAGTAGGGGATTGTGGTGGTTGGGGGAAGTATGTGGGGGAGTGTTGGTGGGAGATGTGTGTGTTGGATGGGGAATGTGTGGGTGGGGGTGTGTGAGTGGCTTAGGGATGTGTAAGTGGGTGAGGGAGTTGTATGTGTCGGGGTGGGATGTGTGAGTGGGTGGAGGAGGTGTGTGGGGTAGGGGTATTGTGATCGAGAGATGTTTGGTTGGGGGGGTGTGGGTGCGTAGTGGAGGATGTATTCGTGAGTGAGTGTGTGTTGGTGGACGGGTAGGGAATGCGTGTGTGGGTGGGGAGAGGTGTGTGGTGTGTTGGTTGGGGATATTGTGTGGGTGAGGTATGTGTGTGTGGGTGGGGGATTTTTGTGGTGTGTGAGTGGGGGTATGTGGGGTGGATGGGTAAGGGTATCTGTGTGGGTCTGGGTGTGGGTGGGAATATTGTGTGGTATCTGGGTGGGGGATATGTGTGTGGTGTGTAAGTGGGGATGTGTTGGTGAGGGATATGTGTGTGTGTGGTGCGTGGGTTGGGAATAGTGCATGGTAGGAGGTGTATGTGATGTGCGGGTGGGGGATTGTGTGGTGGGGGATTAGGTTAAGGCATGTGTGGGTGGGTGGAAGTTGTATGTGTGGGTGGTGGGGTGTATGTTAGTGGATTGGGGATGTATGGGTGGTTAGAGAGATGTGTGTGTGTGTGTGTGGGGTGGGGGTAGGGACATGTCAGTTGGTGGGGATGTGTGTGTATGGTTTGGGAATGTGTGAGTGGATGTGCGATGTGTGGGTTGGTGGGGGATTGTGTGCATGGGTGGGGAATATGTTGTCGATGGAGATGTGGCTGGGGGATGGGTGGTTTGAGGTGTGGGTGGGGAGAGGATGTGTGGGGTAGTATGTGTATGTGGTTGGGCGTGGGATGTGTGGGTTGGTGGGGGAATGTTTGTGGGTGGCGAGTGTGTTTTGGTTGGGGGATCAGGTGAGGGCAGTGTGTGTGGGTGGGGGATGTGCGGGAGGGGGATGGATCGGTTGGTGGGGTATGTATGTGTCCCTTGGTGTGCGTGTGTGTCGGTAGGTGGGGGTGTGTATGTGTCCCTTGGTGCGCGTGTGTGTGGGTAGGTGGGGGTGTTGTGTGGGTGGGGTGATGTATGGATAGGCGGGAGATGGGCTTCATAACATGGTAATTAGCCTTGTTTATGTTTACAACATTCATTTCACAATGTTTATTTTATCTTCCTATGTAAATGTATAATGCTCTTGATGAACGAAAGACGAGTGATTGGAAGGGCCGAATGTAAGACGGGCGTGCGCGCCCAATTTGTGACCCTAATAAAGTTGATTTGATTTGATTTGATTTGAGTGTAGTGTGCAGGCCACATAGGTCACACGAGTGACCATAATTGCATAGGCAGTAAATAGTAAAGAATGTACAGCAATATCCGCCACCTGGCGTGACACTACAGTTAGATTAGGGTAGCGGGGTAGGAGTGTCTCCTACCAAAGGAGAAGTAAGGCACTTCTTTCCTTCCGCTACCCTACGGGACACCCTCGGGCAAGATGGAGTACTCGTTGAGCGCCCCCCCCCCCCCCCCACAACAGGGTAATGTGAAGCCACGCGAACAAGTGGTGGATTGAACATGCGAGCAGCCGACAGATAATTGTTGGTTATGGTTTCAAGCCATTGACGGTTGGCAGGGGATCTCTTAATAGAGACAATGGCTACGGTCATCCGATCAGCATGGTCACTGCCAGGAAGGAAAAATGGTAGACATCCTTCCTTATTGATTGCCGGCCAGAGGAAGCTCTAAGAGAGGAAACTCTACATCTCAAACCTTCCGCTGCATTACGGGTATGCCCATGTGGGGCAGGCGTTGGGAGTAAACCCTGAGATCGAGTCAACACAGTTCTGGCAACTCCTGCGACTGCACCGATGCCAAGTTGCATTGGCTACAGCCTTTCCCTTGGCCAACATCGGCGACGTGGAGAGGGGGAAATTTGCTACTGAGCAACAGCTGGTTCTCTTAATTGAATTGCCCAGGGGTGTGCACTGAAGAGGTCCCGCCCGCACCGCGTAACCAGCGGTGACACATACGGGAAGCAGAAGTTACCGGTTATATGTCTTAATGCTCGATTGGCGTAGAGCAGGGGGGGGGGGAGGGGTAGGGGGGTCACCAAACTGCGGCCCACGACGTCATTTCATCCGTCCCAAGTCTTTCTTCCTGGACAGCGATGTGGATTCACTGACGTCAATGTCCTCTGTTCACACCATATCTTTAAGGACGTTAATAACATCGGCACGATCCATGGGCTGGCCATCTACAGGGGGTGCAGAGCCAGCCAGTTTATCAGCTCGTTCGTTTCCCTCGACTCCCGCATGTCCCGGGACGAAGATGAAGGTGACTTTACAGACAACAGGCTTCCGCAGCGACTCAGTCCACTGTCTACGTACAGATCCAACTTCGCCCTTCCGAATTGTGCTCATTCTATCACTTAGTACACACATGTTAGTATAATGCTGTGATTCCAGTTTTCGAAACATTATCTACCATGTGAAGTCGTATTATAGACATCTAAGACAGTGCTATAACTTACATTTATGTTAGCAGTAATTCATCTTACGGGTTGTATATTCACTAGAAATCATACTAAACTATCTTCAAACTAACTATTTTCATTATACACCCTTCTTGTATACACTCCAGTAAATTAAAATCCTTGTCTTCCTTGTTGATTAAGACAGCGATTCCATTTATGTCCCTTGATACTATGATTTTCTATTATACAGGTGTCTACGTTTCTTAGTGAAATGTTCGGTCGCGGGGAACATGCCATTTTCTGAGGGATATCAATAATAAAGGCAGATCATGGGGAAACATTTCTTTTAACAAACAAATGGAAGGAGCTGTACATTGGCACCTTGCCGTCTTGACAGACGATAGTTTGTGCTTTAAAAAGGCATAATAACTTTTAACTATGGCGGTAGCGAGTGTGACTGATAAGGCCAATTTGCGCTGTAAATGTCCGTTCACAGTGGGTGCATGTGAACACGTGGTCATTTCCACCATCATGCACCATCTTACGTCTCAAACGCTTGGTGTGTGACTTTTCTGCAATAATTTTCTCCTTTGACTTTATTCCATTTCTGATATTTGCCCTCCATGCAACACGTTCAGCGGCGACTTGCTCCCAATGTGCATTATCAATGCCTGTATCAATCATGTCCCGCTTACACACATCTTTGTATCGTAGTAGAGGCCGACCCTGAGATCTCTTACCCATCTGTAATTCACCAAAAAAGATATCCTTTGGTATTCTACCATCATCCATCCGCCTAAGATGTCCTATCCATCTAAGTCTACGAAGATTGAGCATGGAATAAACTGTCACACAACCTGATCTTTCCAATACTTCAGTATTTGTGATTTTGTCTTGCCACTTAATACCAAGAATTCTTCGCAGACACCGCATATGAAAGCTGTTTAAATTGTTCTCTTGGTGTGAGTAAGTTGTCCAGGTTTCACTGCCATAGAGAAGAGTACTAAGGACACAGGCTTGATAGACAAGGACTTTTGTTTTGGCAGTAAGCTTCCTGTTCTCCCAGACTCTTTTTCTTAACCTGTTCATTGTTGTTGCTGCCTTTCCAATCCGGATGTTGATTTCCTGATCTAGGGATAATTTGCTATTTACCACCGATCCCAGATATGTAAAATGGTCTACTATCTCTAGTTCGGCGTCGTCAATAAAGATTGATGGTACCCCATGTGCACCTTGTGACATAATCTGTGTCTTCTTTTTGCTAATTGTTAAACCAAATTCAGAACAAGCATTGGAGAATGCAGATAGTAGACATTGCAATTCTTCCTCAGAGTGGGTCGTAACTGCAGCATCATCTGCAAAAAGCAACTCTCTGATCAGTACCCTCCTAATTTTGGTCTTAGCCTTCAATCTCTGAGCATTGTAGAGGCCGCCATCTGAGCGTGAGTGAATGTATATACCACCATCCTGATCACGAAATGCATATTTCAGTAGAAGTGAAAAGTATATTCCAAAGAGGGTGGGAGCTAGTACACAACCTTGCTTAACTCCACTATTGATTTCAAATTCTTCAGAAGTTGCACCATCAAACTTGATTATACCCTTCATGCCTGTGTGGAACGATTCCACAATGGACAGAAGAGTTGGTGGGCAGCCAATCTTCTTTAGTGCCTTGAACAGACCCTCACGACTGACCAAATCAAATGCCTTTGTGAAGTCGATGAAGGCAATAAACAGTGGTTGATTCTGTTCACGGCATTTTTCTTGCATTTGTCGCAATGAGAATATCATATCAGTGGTAGACCGGTTCTGTCGAAAGCCACACTGTGATTCGGGAGCTGTAGGAGCTGTAGGATAGACATTAAACCATCAACCGTGTCTGCATCGACAGTGATTGTGTTACCGAGTAGGAGATGCGACCAGTACTATTGACCTGGCACTGGTTTTCCCACCACTCACTACAGTAGGCCAGACTGCTGAATATAATATATGATACTGGAGACATACCGCCTGAATGATATCAGTATGTATTTATTGCAATCCCTAAGACACTAGACGCGTTGGAATGTATGCGATCATAATCTTCAAGCAGCCATGAAAGAGTGCACACAGACGTGAACATAGCCAGTGTTGGAAATACCCAACTGTAATGACTCTCTCAATCACCAAAAGCAAAGACGAGGTAGGTGCAATATTTCGCCACGTTAAAAGACATAATTCTCTTATGGGCTGCATTCTACAGACCAAGCGTGTTCAAAATAAAAAAATAGAAATGCATAGCTATCCGAGAGCGCGTTTTTATGAGTTTGAAAGTAAAATTTGGTTCTTGGGTATAAAATACAAAACCTGCCTCAAATGTTCTTTACAGTGTCACATGCACAAGTTTAAGCAAAGTTTGGATATTGCAGGAAAACAACGTCACCCTAGCATTGCCTGCTTACTGGGGAAGGGACAGGGGATGTCCCTCAGGAGTCCATACGCCTGGCGCCGCTCCGCCCGCATACCAGACGTTCCACATTCACGACCAACTCACCCGTGGCCATTCAATCCTCGGCACGTCGGTCCACCTTAAACTTAGGGGATTCCCATTTACTTGTATATTACATCGTGGTAATTCCTTCTAATCAGTGACATCCATTATCTGTGTCTTCTTACTATTCAATTCTAAACCTAGTTGTTCACTGTGTGCAACAACCGCATCTACTAAATGTTTCACGTTGCTTGTCTGCAATCAAGACTGTATCATCTGCATATCTAATGTTATTGATGTATCTTCCCCCAATGATGATTCCTTCCATATCTTCTATATTGCTGAAAATATTTTCACTGTATAGGAAAAAAGATCTGGAGACATTACACATCCCTGTCTCACACCTCTCTTAATAGGCTGATAATGACCTGCTACATTATCAATTCTGATGGCAGCTTGTTACCAATATATCTGTGTGTTTTTTTTACAATTCTAAGGTCGTTTCCATCTATATGTAGATCTTCGGGCATCCTTATAATTCGACATGTCTCACTTTATCGAAATTCTTTGTGTAGTCATTAAAGCAAAAGTGTAGATCTTTGTTTACTTCTATAGAACATTCAACTATTGTTCTCAGTATATAAACAACATTTACCGTACAATTGCCTTCTACAAACCCAGATTCTTCTTCTCCTATTTCAGGTTGTATTTTCTTCCTAACTCGTTGCACGATAATTCTTACCATTATCTTGGTAAAATAAAAGCACCCTTACTACTGCAACCAAACATCAGAAATAAATACCGGTCTCTGTGGCTAAGAGCTTGGGAACGTGGTTTGTGAGCCCGCATACCCGGGTTCGAAACGCAGCAGTGCTGATATTTTCGAAAAAAGGTATAGGAGCCGGTCGTTCAGAAAGCAACGGCAACCTACAGAACGTAACACTTACCTAGTACATCAGCAGCTGCTGAAAATGCTGGTGTTGACTGCAACGTCCCGCAAGGGATACGCAACACATTTTTTTTTATTTAAACAGCATAATTATAGTGATTACAAATATTACAAATACAAATACAAATATTACAAATTAAAAAAATTACAATATTACAAATACAAATACAAATATTACAGTGCTGTTCTGTAGAAATGATAAAATGTTAAGAAATCTGTAAAACTAACACATATCTTACACCTAACTTATATCTTTATATATAAAGGATATCTTTACACATATGTTTATACCTAACACATATCATCTTTACATCAAACATATCTTTACAACTAACACAAACTTGTACATCTAACACATATCTTTACACTTAACATATCTGTGCAACTACCACATATCGTACAAGTAACACAGATCTTTGCAATCTCAAATCGCTACCATGATTATCTTATATAACAGTCGTGAGCTTTTGGTAAATTGCAAACCTAGAATTGTGCGTGTATCTAATTCTCTATGGATGTGTACAGTTATTAACTATTGTGTGTTCGTTCACTCACCATATCATCTGAGTACAGCAATAAGAGCCAGAAATACAGATTCTGAGAAGCTGCATGTTATCCAGTGTTCTCTCCGATTCAGAAAAACGGCAACTGGAGACAGATGATAAATATAACGAACCTTTCTTTGGGTATGCATGTTACATCACATCGGTCTCTGGACGATCGCATCAAATCTCATTTCGTATTCTATACACATATGTTAAAAAACAGAAATAACAGATACTGCTCGGACAGTCGTGCGATGTATTCAATCGACAGGGTATACTTGGATGTGTATGTGTAATAATAATAATAATAATAATAATAATAATAATAATAATAATAATAATAATAATAATAATAATAGCCGGCTGCCTGGCCAAGGGGTTAGCAGCTTTCTCCGTTAACCCCGAATACTCTTGTAATTGACGTGAGCGCACGAGAATTAGAAGTGGTTCGAGACGCTCTAGTGACTTATGAGAGTATGGAGCCGGTCGCTCAGAAAGTCGTGGGGTGCTGATGAGCGTAATCTAGCCTAGGAATCAACATACAGCTGAAAGATGCTGGTGTTGACCGCAATATCCTGAAACAGGATGGAAACGCGGGAAAAATAATAATAATAATAATAATAATAATAATAATAATAATAATAATAATAATAATAATAATAATGGCATGAAGCCAACTCTATGTGTATATAAACGGCATCAGTCGCAGCTGCAATTACTTGAATCTTTGAAGTACAATATTACATACTAACAAATTGGATGACCTGAGGCAGATGACCTGGCTACCTGACACTAACATCACCCCAAGCTGTTACATAACTGGTTGTCGTAAATGCTGGGTTTCATCTGTATATTGCTTGTGTCTTTGATGTTCCAATCATGTTTTGGTGGATATAATTATTTTGTTTGGTAACTAAAAACATGTTCATCATATGAACATGCTTGGTTTTATACACAATATGTCAGAAAAGGAAAGGAATGACTACTACACAAGTCGTACGTCTTATTACAATGAATGGCTAATGTTTCTTACCGTAGACCTGCTTGCTATATTTGCTCACTTTAAGACTATAGCCTGTCCGGAAATGAATGCCGTCATTCACGATCAATTATTTTGAAAACTGTCTGTTGCATCGTTATGACATTTTTCCTGCCGTCTTATATTTACCCCCACCCAAGGAATATGTCTTTGATAGGTCCAAAAACAACTTATATCATCGAAAGCGGCAACATTTCTTTGATGTTTTGGTGAAAAACTAGTGATTTCTCGCTAACAAACTTGCTTTACAGAAATGAATGCCCCGCAAATTCAGATGGCGACACAAGGCGTATCCGGATTCGTTTGGGAGTGGGTGCAATAAAAGAAGTAGCTTAAAAGTCGACAAGGTCGACAGCATTGCACCAGGTTTTTATCCCATATGGCTCAGTCTCTTTCCGCAGCACGGAAAGCGTCGCACAAAGCACGAACTCCGTAGCTCCAGTGACGACCCTCGGGAGTCTCCGAAAAATGCACTCGCGAAATAAAGGACGCGGCCCGGAATCCAACATAAAATCTTCGGAGCCAGAGTCAGAAGGCTTGACCACTTCGCCACGGAGACTCCCGAGAGGGATGCAATGTGTAATATTAGTAAAGACAGAATTTACAGAGGCATGGGGTAAATAATGTGTAAATTGACAGGAAAGTAGAAGGAATATATTTCTTACCTTATTTTTCCTTTCCTTATTGTTTCTTCAGCTGCTGTTTAATAATTGTATACAAGTATTCATGTTACTAGTATGCATTTAGCTTTTTATATTGACTTCGTGAAAGCTTCCAAATAGCCGTGCGTTAATGTGCGTATGGAGTGACCAGAAATGATACCACAATTTAGTCATCATGTGTCTATTTTTAAGGATCTGTTCAGCTGTCTATGTAGTTTGTTCACACGTACACATGGGTGACAGACCTGTTTTGAGTCTTCGTGAAAGATTGTCTACTCTGCTTTTTACTGTTCAGAGACGGAACATGATTACCTGTTTTGCACTATGAAAATAGTTGTCAGTGTCTCTGTAGTGGGCTTTCTTCTTAACGACCAAGATGTTGGTCCTCTTTTCATTGAAGTTTATACAATGATTCGTATGCACGTGTGTTGTCCCCTAATTTGACAACGTGTTTGCTCTCACGTTTCTTGTTATGCCACAATATGTCAGTTTCCACCGCAATATTACTCTTCTGTTGGTATTCAATGCGTTTAGTGTGTGTTTGTGTGTGTGTGTGTGTGTGTGTGTGTGTTTCAATACCAGTTGTTTGTCACCGCTGAGGGCTTGCGGAATTGAAAATTCATCACCGTGGAATACAAATTGTTGCCATTGACATTGTGCTGATGCTGTAATGTTTAGGGCCTGCAATTCGTCTGAATAGTTGGAGCAAATTATCCCAGTAAGCGTGCATGTGGAGTAAGGTCTGCGATCAGTTCAGACCTTAATCTGTGTCGGACGATTCCAGTATGTCGATGACTGCTCTCTGTTGCATAAATTTCAATCCATCCTTTCTCCAATAGTCCCCTTCCTCTTTCAACACATGGTCCTCACATTTTTCCAGTAACTTTTATCAATATTTAATAGCGCGGACTGGATTAGTATCTTGACGTTTCTTGCTTCTTGGCGTCTGTTTTACAAGGGGCAACAATTCTAGCTAGGAAAGGTATGTTTTCCATTCGGAGCCATATCTTTATTGCTCCCTTTGTGCTCGATGCTTTAGGTATTTTGTCTTCTTGGGCAACAACATTGATATCATGCTTTGTCCATAATTGGACACGACGGTCTATCTAGGGATGGAAGCACAGTATACTCGAGCCAATCTCTAAACAATTACCATTCATCTTATTATGATAATACCTATTGTCTGTATGCTTTGATACGAACACGAGCCCAGCATTCTGTTGCAAGTCATTATGCGTATTATCAGCATGGGCCATGACCAAAAGCTGTCCTATACTACTGGGCACATATTGCTTTATCTGTCCATTCACTGATTGCCATTCCTTATCACTTGTGTGGTGCGCATTGATCCACATTTCATCCAAGTACACTATGCCATCATTTTCTTTGCGCATTCCCCTTATTTCACATAGGTACCTGCTTCTCATGGCTCCTAAATGCGGTTGATCGCAAAGAATATTTCTATTCCCCCCCCCCCCTTGTACTTTCTAAAAGTGAAGATAATGTCCTTATAATTGTCCATAAAGTTGTTTTCGATATCTCTATGTTATTGTTATGGCAGGTCAGACCAGGCCCTAAGCCTTGGTTGGCAGCTGGTCTAGGATCGAAGCTCCAACAGACGGAAAACTAGCGCATTGCTTTGATGATCCGGCAACTTCTGCAGCTTATCTTGTTCCAGATGTATAGGTGTTACCTTTTTTCTGGAGTGAACTAGGCAGACCGAGAGAGGGATCATGCTGCATGGGTAACACACTATCTCTATATTTTAGCCAAGGTTTTGTGCTATGAAGAGGCAATAACACCATCCCTGGTCTTAACCGGTCTCGGAATCAAAGCGAGAGGTAACTGTTACAGGTTATAAGTCCTTGTCAATTGGCGTAGACATGGGGCGCCACGATTTGCCTCTGAAGGAGGGAGACACCTACAGGTGTCACTGATCAGCTACCGCCCGCCTCAAGCTGGGCAGCCCCCGGCCAATTGGGTGCTGATTAGTCACAACCTGCCTGCTTTAATGGGTGCTTGGGGCTAGGACAAAATATGAATCTCAGACTGTTAAACTATGCACCAGGTACTAATAAACAGAAAAAAATAGAAACCTCAAGATTGCAACCTGGAACGTGAGAACCATGTGTCCAGGATTCTCCACAGACTTGACTAATATTGACGATGTAAGAAAAACGGCTGTGATTGATGCCAAACTCCATCGTCTTAAAATTGATATTGCTGGCCTGCAGGAGACTCGCATTGCTGAGGAAGGGTCACTCAGGGAAAACAATTACACCGTTTTTGGAAGGGTTGTGTGCAGGCAGAAAAAAAGGCAACATGGTGTGGGCTTTGCAGTGAAGAATTTGCTGATGGGAGTTATTGATATCCCAGCTGGGGGTAATGAAAGACTATTATCCCTACGCTTGGTAACCTCTTGTGGTTTGCCACCATTATCACAGCATATGCACCGACACTCGCTTCCTCTGATGATGTGAAGCATACGTTCTATGAGAAGCTAGACTCTGTGATTAAGGTAGTTCCAACATACGACTACATTTATATGCTCGGTTATTTCAATGCACGTGTGGGCAAGGACTTGGAAAATACAATATCGGTCGCATGAATGAAAATGGGCAAAGGCTGCTGGAGCATTGCACTAGAAATGACCTATGTATTACAAACTCCTTTTTTAAAACAAAAGAGATTCATAAGGTCGCATGGAAACATCCAAGATTCGGCCACTGGCATCAGCTGGATTTCATAATCACACAACATCTGAACCATATGTCATTAACTCGAAGTAAACACAGTTCTGACTGTGATACGGATCACTCTTTGTTGCAAGGGATTAGACTGAGACCAATGAGAATCTACACAGCTAAACACAAATCTAGCCCCAGGATTAATATTATTAACACTCACGATCCTGGAAAGTGCTTTGAGCTTCAACAGCAACTTGAAGACGCTTCCACTAATACATCAGAAAGTTGTACAGTAAGTAACATGTGGAGTAAACTTAAGGAAACTATTTACAAAACAGCGGTCGGGGATTACAGCACTGTGGATCATAAGAGGCAGGACTGGTTTTCTTCAAACAGACAGATACTGCATCCATTTATTGATAAAATATAAGATAGCTCTCTTACTAAACAAGGAAAGAACAACGCGTAACACTCTGAGTGAGATGAAGCAAGCTATTAAGGATGTGCAAAAGGCTGCAAGAAAGTGTGCGAATGACTATTCAGTCAAGTTATGTGAATCCATTCAAATCGCAAGGGAAGCATCAGAAGAATGTATGAAGTGATAAGAAAAGCCTGTGGTCCAATGACCAAAAGAAGTGTACCACAGAAAACCTTGACTGGAGAAATCATCACTGATAAGTAACAGCAGATGGATAGATGAGTAGAGCACTATTTAGAGCTTTACTCAAGTGAGACCAAGCTAGCCGATGAAGTCCTCAACGGCATAGAGGCCCTGCCAACTCTTGACCACCTGGACACATTTCCCACCATAACAGACCGTGTGCTATAAATGAACTTGCATCTTGCAAGGCTCCAGGTAAGTATGGGATTCCAACAGAGGTGATCAGGAGAGGGCAAGACACACTGTACAGATCCACCAGCTAATAGAGCTATGCTGGCGAGAAGGACAAGTCGAACAAGATTTCAAAGATTCAAGCATCATAACGCTGTACAAGAACAAAGGCGATCGGAGCGACTGTAACAACTATAGGGGTATCTCACTTCTGTGTATTGTTGGGAAAGTATTTGCCAGAATTTTTCTGCGCAGACTTCAAGTCCTGGGAGATCAAATCTACCCCGAATCACAGTCTGGCTTTCGTCAGAACCGGTCTACCATTGATATGATATTCTCATTGCGACAAATGCAAGAAAAATGCAGGGAACAAAATTAACCACTGTTTATTGCTTTCATCGACCTCGCAAAAGCATTTGATTTGGTCAGTCATGAGGATCTGTTCAAAGCACTAAAGAAGATTGGCTGCCTACCAACTCTTCTGTCCATTCTGGAATCGTTCCACACAGGCATGAAGGGTATAATCAAGTTTGATCGTGCATCTTCAGAAGAGTTTGAAATCAAGAGTGGAGTTAAGCAAGGTTGTGTACTATCCCCCCACTTTTTGGGGATATACTTTTCACTTCTACTGAAATATGCCTTTCGTGATCAGGATGCCAGTATATACATTCACTCACGCTCAGATGGCGGCCTCTATAATGCTCAGAGATTGAAGGCCAAGACCAAAATTAGGAGGGTGCATTTTGCGGATGACGGTGCAATTACGACGCACTCTGAGGAAGAATTGCAAAGTCTACTATCTGCCATCTTCTGTGATCATGCTTCCAAGATATTTGAATTCTTTAACTTGTTTCAGAGTTGTGCTATTTATCTGTATACTTAATGGGCCCGGCGATCTGCTAACTTGCATTACGATGTGTGTGTGTGTGTGTGTGTGTGTGTGTGGGTTGGGAGATATCAGATGGTGGGGAGGTTTGTGTATGGTTTGGAGATGTGTAAGTTGATGTGCGATGTGTGGGTTGGGGGAGGATGTATGTGCGTAAGTGGGGAATATGTGGTCGATGGAGATGTGGTTGGGGGATGGATGGTTGGAGGGAGGGGATAGGATGTGTGGGTGGGGGTTGGGTGGTTGGAGGTGTGGGTGAAGACAGGATGTGTGGGTGGGGGATGGGTGTGTGGGTTAAATGTGTATGTGGGTGGGCGAGGGATGTGTGGGTTGGTGGGGGATGTTTGTGTGGGTGGCGAGTGTGTTTAAGTTGGGGGAACAGGTGAGGGCAGTGTGTGTGGGTGGGAGATGTGCGGAAGGGGGTTGGGTCGATTGGTAGGGTATGTATGTGTCCCTGGGTGTGGGTGGGTGGGGGGTTGTGTGGGTGGGGTGATGATTGGGTGGGGTGATGTGTGGGTAGGTGGGAGATGGGCCTCATAACATGGTAATTTGGCTTGTTTATGTTTACAACATTCAATTCACAATGTTTTTTTCTTCTCATGTGAATGTATAATGCTCTTGATAGACGAACTTTGAGTGATTGGAAGGGCCGGATGTAAGACGGGCCTACGTGTCCAATTTGTGGCCCTCTTAAAATAAAGTTGATTTGATTGGATTTGATTTACTTCGGTTTTGGCTGTGTTTATATTCATATTGTATCTGGTGCAGGTTGAACTCAGTTTATTAATATGATGTTGTAGTCTGCCCCCATCGCTGTAAAACAGGCACTGATCGTCTGCAAATAGAAAGAAGTTCATTTATTTCCTGTTGATCAGTTGTTTCATCTGGAGTAAAGCGTTCTAAATTTTTTGAATCTGTTCTGTCAAGACTTGCTTCTGTGTATAATGTGAGGAATAACGTCCGAAAACAACTATCTGTGTCATAACTGATAGCACTACAACAGAATAGCGAAGCCAACTTGAGGACATCGTGTGAAAGTACTGGGTCAACACGAACACACGGTGATACGACAATGGTCCAGCTCAGCTAGCGGGTCATGTTAACATTATTAACACTGCTATCGACATGATCCAACTATTCTGGGTCATGTCACCCATCGCATAGGACAATGTTCATTAAGAGTACACTAAACGACCCTTGGAGCTGTTTACCTCATTGCTCATTTTTAACGCATACATTTAGAGAAGCTCTTGCACAAAATGACGTAATTTCAGGGACTGTTGTGATGTACAAAAGCCATGAATACATAATTATACCCCTTGGCTGGCTGGTTTATTTATCAGCTATCTCCCGTTGTTTGTCTCATTCGGAGAGAAAACTGGACAACATGCAGCCTTTCAGACTTTGTGTGTTTCTGGCTTGTATTGCTGTACTCAGATGTTATGGTGAGTGAACGAACGTGAGTTCAAAATGTACAGCTATGAAAACAGACATGCATACACGCACAATTCCAGGCGCGTTGGATAATTATCACATCGGCATGTCAGCCACACACGAGGGGTGGGAGAAAGATGTTGGATGTGAGTGTGAGGTAGGCAGGTTGGTACCTAGAACTAGCTGTGAGCTCTTATTCATCTCTACGAGTGAACTCTTGAAGTCGATGGGCTACACACATCTTGTCATCTCCAGTCTGATGCACTGATTTTAGACTTCAGTCACAACAACTCCGTCGCCGAGGAGCTAACACGTCAGGAGCTGTCCGATCATCAGACGTGGTCCCACTTTCTCCAGATCTTTCAGCGTCTGTACCTCCTTAACACTTTCTAGGGACCGGCCCAACCAGGTCACGGACTGCGGCTGTCGTTCTCCTGTTGTAATTTGGCAAACTTCCTTTCATAGTCGATACATTCTAGTCGCTGTCCTCACTGACCCCATAGATACGAAGTGTACCTGCCCTGCCCACAGGCTACCCGCCCTCAGGGAGCAAAAATCATGTCACCGATGATTCGTAATTTGCCACAATAAGTGTCCTCTTCTCCTAGACTATTTTTGTTAGCCTGTTCATTGATGTTGCTGCTTTACCAATCATAATATTGTTTTCCTGATAAATGGTTAATTGACTGACCACGGATGTAATTATACCTCTCCATAACACAAAGCCTTGGTCGATGTACAGAGACCGTGTGTTGCCCGTGCAGCATGATCCCTTTCTCGGCCAGTCTAGTTTACTCCAGAGACCGTGTGTTGCCCGTGCAGCATGATCCCTTTCTCGGCCAGTCTAGTTTACTCCAGAGACCGTGTGTTGCCCGTGCAGCATGATCCCTTTCTCGGCCAGTCTAGTTTACTCCAGAGACCGTGTGTTGCCCGTGCAGCATGATCCCTTTCTCGGCCAGTCTAGTTTACTCCAGAGACCGTGTGTTGCCCGTGCAGCATGATCCCTTTCTCGGCCAGTCTAGTTTACTCCAGAGACCGTGTGTTGCCCGTGCAGCATGATCCCTTTCTCGGCCAGTCTAGTTTACTCCAGAGACCGTGTGTTGCCCGTGCAGCATGATCCCTTTCTCGGCCAGTCTAGTTTACTCCAGAGACCGTGTGTTGCCCGTGCAGCATGATCCCTTTCTCGGCCAGTCTAGTTTACTCCAGAGACCGTGTGTTGCCCGTGCAGCATGATCCCTTTCTCGGCCAGTCTAGTTTACTCCAGAGACCGTGTGTTGCCCGTGCAGCATGATCCCTTTCTCGGCCTGTCTAGTTTACTCCAGAGACCGTGTGTTGTCCATGCAGCATGATCCCTTTCTCGGCCTGTCTAGTTTACTCCAGAGACCGTGTGTTGCCCGTGCAGCATGATCCCTCTCTCGGCCTGTCTAGTTTACTCCAGAGACCGTGTGTTGCCCGTGCAGCATGATCCCTCTCTCGGCCTGTCTAGTTTACTTTAGAGAGAAAAAATAACACTCTTACCTCTGGAAAAAGACAGGTTGTAGAAGCTGCCAGATCAGCAAGGCAATACTCTAACTGTCCGCCTGTCTGAGCTTCCACCCTAGACTAGCTGCCGAACAAGGCTTAGAGCCTGGTTTGTCTTACCATGACATTTAGTGATATGCTGCATTTCGACGCACCGAATTAGGTTTGTACCCTCCCAATTTCGCTCTTCCTCCCGAAGCCGTTGGCACAATGTTGGTTGTGAGATGTGGTGAGTGCCACTCAACATTCGGAGCTAACAGAAAACAGATAGTACCTGCCGTGACTCAACTTGGCATTGTAGCAATGTCATTGGTTGTAGTATACAGTTGACAAGACTTAGGTTTGCCACGTACTGACTTAGAGTGTGTCTTGTTCGTTAGAAGTGGAATTAACTGTTTGCATCGTATCAAGCTGACATGCCTCATTAGATGATTGAGAAGGCCATATTAATGCTGGTTAAGTTCTGGGAGACTCGTTGAATGTTATCTTTTGGCAGACATTATACGACGATTACCACAACTCCACAATTAACTATTATAACACAAGGTCGATGCAGTTTTTGATACTTTATATTGTCACTCTATTCGTAAGCATGCTGAGGAGGGTGAGGACGGGCAGGCTTCGTGGCTTGCTTCGCTTAGGAGGTCTCGAGTGTCAATCGTCACCTGGATCTTTTCTCCGGGGCATGCTGGTGTGCTGGGGAATTAACAGGCGGACAGATTGGCTGGCTCGGCAAAACTTGGTGGAGTATTGATGCATGGCGGGGCAGACGTGGTTGCGGCATTGTGGGGGAGCGTGTGCACCTCGGAGGAGCAAATGGATCACCATAATCTGACAATAAATAAGGCAGCGAGGAGTGACGAGGGAATCTGGCCGACGCTCGGCGGAAGGGCGAGATGGACATATAGTCCGATAGCTACTGGAACGATTGGTGTTGGAACTCTTCGCTGGCTGCTGAGGATGAGGATAGAGCGCTTATGGGAATGCCCCGAATGATGTGACGTCGGTTCCTAAATCAATCAATCAATCAATCAATCTATCTATTCGCAACACTTCGTACACTTTATATTAAAACAAAGTCAATTTAAAATACTTTCGAACAAGATTACATTCAAACTACAAATGGTGACAGGGTAAAATTCTGCATGATCATTGTTCGTCTTCGACAAGACCTACCCGAACCTCGTGAAGCTTGTTTGTCCACAGTTGATTCTTCCTCGGTCAATTACTCGCGTGGTTTCCACAGTTGATTGTTAACTATATATTGCTCGTCGTGGGATTCGCCTGACTTTTCCTTCTTATCTGACTGTCAGTCCTGTGCGGACCCCAATCAAAGTGTGTCCTCTTGGCAAGCTTTCGTCCTGTACGAATTTTGCTAATTATGGCGATTTGACAGTGGTTCCCTTAGCCAGCAGTCCAACTAAAATATCTTCCTTCCACTTTGTGACCCTTGGAATCTGCCTCTCCTCGCCTTCTTTGGCTTAATTGCCTTGGTCGATTCCATCCACAGATCCTTTGACCATCCTCTTCTTTTGGTGGTCCAGACGAAACTTTGATATGTGCATCTATTCGCATTTGAAATCACCTTCTCGTCCTCTGGGGCATTTCCACCATGGGATATTGAGAAATCACCATCTTCGAAGTCCCGTACTCATTCCTTTGGGTCGAGCAAGAGCTCAGCCCACGGCTCCTTGAGCCCTGCTGCTAAAACTGTCGTCTCACTCTCCGGCTCGACTTGTCAACTCACTGGATTTCGTCGAATATATACCTTCTACCAATGCTAGGGCCGCTCAGCGCCCTACCGTCACGCGGCTTTCCCTTCCCTGCGTCTCACAGAGTACTCTCCAATCGGCTCGCCGCACGTAGCCTGGCTAATCTGCATACCTATTTAGCATCTATCAGTTTATCTAGCCCGCTACGTCTTAATCTGGGTTCATTGCTTCTCGAAGTACATTTCTCACTGCCATAAATCTGCCACCTCCAGGTTAATTCTGACCTCGTTTGCACCCGTAAATTCTGCGGCATCTGTTGTTTACCTTGGCCACTTGACAGTTCCAGACAGATTTATGTTACTTTTAGACCTAACCTGACTGGAAAACATACTTCGTTAACAACGAAAGATTAACTCGAGTTTATGGGGAAGCCTATCATCCAAGTTTTGAACTTTCGTTAAAACAAATAATACCCTGGTCAACGTCCTTAGTTAACAATTGGCGGTTGTGGAAAACAATTACGCAGACTGCCACACACACACACACACACACACAGATATATATATATATATATATATATATATATATATATATATATATATATATATCTGAATGTGTGTGTGTGTGTGTGTGTGTGTGTGTGTGTGTGTGTGTGTGTGCGTGCGTGCTTGTGTTTGATACAGCTAAGTAAAGTATGATGTACTGGTAAAACAACTAACAGATGCGTATGCGACATTAATCCAGAACTGTCGCAGAACTTGGTCGAGTTTTACTGTGTCCTCAACGGCAACTACAATGACAGGCAACAGGCGGAGAAAGATAGTGCCAGCCGCAACAAGATTGACGTCATATACCAGCCTGTATTCGCGCCGTCGCTGTCCAAGGTAAGTGTACCCACACAACTGATTGCCCGCATCACCAACCGCAAGCTAAATGACCCACACAACTGTTTACCCGCATTACCAACCGATAAAGACTAAATTTCATGGCAGGCTAGACCAGACCCTAAGCCTTGGTTGGCAGCTGGTCTAGGATCGAACCTCCGACAGGCAGACAGTTAGAGCATTGCTTTGCTGATCCGGCAGCTTCTGCAGCTTGTCGTTTTCCAGATGTATAGGTGCAACCTTTCCTCTGGAGTAAACTAGGCAGGTCGAGAGAGGGATCATGCTGCATGGGCAACACGGTCTCTTTATTTAAGCCTAGGCTTTGTGCTATGGAGAGGCAATAACTCCATCCCTGGTCTCAACCGGTCTCGGAATCAAAGAAAAAATATATAATTTTTTTTATATATTATATATGTGTGTGTGTCTGTGTGTGTGTGTCTGTGTGTGTGTGTGTGTGTGTGTGTGTGTGTGTGTGTGTGTGTGTGTGTGTGTGCACGCGCGCGCCCGCACGAATTTGTTTTTGCAGAGACATAGACACATACAGTACCCTTAGCTATGTGAACACTATCGTAAGGTAGAATACATGCTGCCTTTATTAAATGAATAAGTATAAATTCAAATGTACCTAATGGCGTACGTGTATAGTATCTCCGTAGCCTTAATAACAACAATAATTATGATAAATACAATGATAATAATAATAATAATATTAATAATAATAATAATATTAATAATAATAATATTAATAATACGAATCGCTTAATTATGCTGAATGATTGTTGGATATTGCATTGTGTTTACAATGTCAGTGTAATTGTCGTTGCCTTAGATCAGGGGTGGGCAAACTGTTATAGGTTATTAAGCAGTATAAATAACTAATTATTGCAATTATATTTTACATATACACTTATACATTATATTTGACAATATGGACAAAAACATTTACTAATTAGTTAACAAGATTGTACAACTTGTTATTATGACAAATATTCTTTATTATGAATCAATCGCTTTAATTTAGACAAAAAGCGACTGCATTGTCACTATAATTGTTGATTATTAATGAGATTATGTAACTGCTCGCACTTTTTGACAATATTCTTGAAATCTGGAGCAAGTTTACTTGTTGAAATTCGCATGACAGCATGCAAGTTGCAGTCCGACAATAAGACCTATTCTTAGATTTTTTGATCTTCAAGCAAGAGAATGCTTGTTCGCAAATGTATATTGATTCAAACAATGATAACAGTTTCGCTGCAAAGTTTTTCAAGTTTCGAAATGATTCTTGCGATAAAGATCGATAGAAATCCAGCAAACCATCTGACTTTAATTTCTCTTTCATGTCATGATCTGCTTGTAAGTCAAGCAGCTCCAACTGTATGTCCTCTGTGGCTGTATCAGCTTCTGCACTAAAAGGGGAACTGAGAATATTGAACTATGGCTCTAATCTCTTGAAATCTTGGAATCTCCATCCAAATTCTTCAATCAATGCATCTAATTCGGCTTTGTACTTTTCAGTCATTTCACCAGAAATGGTTTCTTGTTTCAACAAAGGGAAGTGACAAAATCTTTTTTCACTTGCTTGTCTGGAGAACAGTGAGAGCTTTGCCTGAAATGATTTTACATGTACATACAATTCATGTGCAAACACACCATTGCCCTGAAGTTTGACATTCAGTTCATTTAACTTTTCCATAATATCAATGGCAAACATAAAGTCTATCTGTCACTCATTATTGACAATGTTAGTTTTAAAGTCACATTCAATGCCCTTCATCTCTAGGAACATCACTATTTCTTCTCTGAGTTCCCACACTCGTCTCAACACATTGCCGAGACTCAGCCATCGAACACTGGTGTGGTACAGGACATCGGAATGTTCAGTTTCCAAATAGACAAGAAATGCCTTGAACTGTCTGTGGTATAATCCTCTTGATCTGATGAGGTTGATGGCACTGACAACTGGGTCAATAACATGATTGACATTAAAAACAGTTTTACACAGACTTTCTTGATGAATCACACAGTGAAGTGGTAATAATGTGTGGTCTGGATATTCTGCTATAATCTTATCACTTATCAACTTTACTAGACCTACATTTTTCCAGCCAAAACACGAGGTCTGTCAGTTGTAACACTTGACATCTTGTTCCAAACCAACCCAATTCTTTCAATACAGTTAGTAACATGATTGAATACATCATTCATTTGGTTGTATCTTTGAGTGACTAAACAGGCAGTAACTCTTCAGTGAGTTTGAAAGAAGTGTTTATTCCACTTATAAATATCAATAACTGGGCAGAATCATGTACGTCGGTACTGTAATCCAATACAAGAGATAACCACAAACATTGTTTACTTGCATCTTGACGTTTATGCATCAAATTGTCACATATCTTGTCAACACGTATGACCACAGTTCTCCTTGATTAAGAAATGTTGTCAAATCTGTTTTAGTTTTTTTTTTTTTTTGTGTTCTGGACACGTAATGTTTTTTGCATCTAGCGAACATTCCTTGATGAACTCGCAATCAGAAAATGGCTTGTTGTGTTTTACAATTATGTGTGACAGCACAAGACCAGCTTCAGCTGCGGCATCTTGAATTGAAGACTGTTTAGTGAAAACAGTTTGCTGTTTCTCAAATTTTCCACCAACTCCAGGCATTTCTTTTCCCTCCCTTCGGTGGTTACATTGAGTCCGAAATCGGAATGATCAGTTATCAGTTATCAGTTATCAGTTGGGGTATCTTCGTTGCACTCCGGACATGTCCATAGGTGCTCAGATCCTTCCCCAGCATATGCATCAGCGTCCGGTGGCTAATAGTGCCAGTTCTGTGTTGGTTGACGAGGCACTTTGTTTTCCCGATGTACCTCTCGCGTCTGGCTGTGCCGATTCTTACTCCCAGGTCTTTCATCCTGGACAGCGATGTGGAATCACTGACGTCAAAATCGTCTGTTCTCGCCAAATTTTTAAGGACGTTAATAACATCGGCACGATCCATGGGCTGGCCATCTACAGGGGGTGCAGAGCCAGCCAGTTTGTCAGCTCGTTCATTTCCTTCGACTCCCGCATGTCCCGAAGATGAAGGTGACTTTACGGACAACAGACTTCCGCAGCGATTCAGTCCACTGTCTACGTACAGATCCAGCTTCGACTTTCTGAATCATACTCATTGAATCACTTAGTACACACACGTTTGTATAATGCTGTGATTCCAGCCATATGAAAGCCTGTGTAACTGCCATCACCTCCATCGTCATGCTGCTCGTGGTCATAGAGTGGGCACCACTGGATTCTTGAACGGTTCGGCCCGCTGAACGGGCTGTAAATGCCCACGCACTTCTCTGCTGCTTTACAACAGATCCATCTGTATAGATGAGCACTTCGGGGCTATCTGAGTGTTCAAAGATGAGCGCGTTAACCTCTGAATTGACAGCGGCAGGGTTCTGCTCTCTGCACCGTCTGTCGAGTGTGATAATGCAGGAGAAAGTGCACTTAAAGGCTGGAGGCACCGGCACCCATTCCTTGCCGGGGTTGATACTGGTAAGACTGCAGACCTGTCTGACATCTTCCGCCCGACCCATCCATGATTTGCCCCTCTTTAGCCTGTCACCCTTTTCTCTGAATATAGCGTCATGCAGAGGGTGCTGCTCATCTGCACTTATTTTTAAGTATGCACGAGCTCTCGAGATCTTGATCCTGTGTTCCATTGTCGGGAAGTCAAGGAGGTATCTCATTGCTACACAGCTGGTGTCTCTCGTGCAGCCCAAAATGATGCGCATGGCTTCGTTTTGTACCTTTTCGAGTCTTCCAATCTGTGTAGGGCTGACAGTGAGGATGGCCAGGGCATACTCGATGCGTAGGAATGATGTGTATGATAATGGTTTTTAAAAATTTTATTCCTTGATGACAGCCACTGACTCACGACACAACAAGCAAACTAATTTGCTACCAATTTTTTATAAAACAGTATCTATTTGTCCACTAATCATTAAAACACTACATTTATCATAAATTTTACGTTTGTTATTGACACTCATTGTTTTAATAAAATTCGAACAGTTAGAATTGTACAAAACTTTAAAACTGAAATGAAACAAAACCTACAATCGGCTGTGTGTGAAAATAAAATATTCAGAAAACAAGCAGTAAACTCAGAATAAATTTCAGAAATATATCAAGACTACTACAACAAATAAATTAACTTGAACATTGTAAGTATGGAAATAATTTATAACAGCAAAGAACTTTGAAATTTAATATTTTATTGCAAAATAAATCATTTTTTTTTTCATCGGAGAAATATCTGTTGTTCATAAAATCATCCTTATTAAATTTTTACATGTCCATACATATTTCTCTATATGAACATCGATAAATTCGCATTTTAACATGACATCGTCCCAAATGTTGCTGTATGTAGCCGGGGTTGGGGTTGGGGTGAGCGCCCAACCTTGCATAAATACCCCAATAGCTCGTGTATTCATCACCTATGCAGCAAAAGTTTAACGCCTGGCCTTCTCGTGGCGGGACTGTTTTAACTAACAGGAGAAGGGGCGACGGCGAGTCACAGGCGCCGAGAAATAACCAGAACGCTCTAGACGTGTATGCACGTGCATGCATGTGCAGTCATGTTTTTGCGTGCCTGCACACCTAAACTCGAGTAAGACCACAGTCTGCTGCAAACAAAAGAAAGGTGCTGAAGACGGAGGCAATCAGCCAGGAGGCACAAAACTGAAATCAGGATGCCACGCAATCACGCGTAATAAAATATGCCGAATACTGCTAAATGTTATGGTGCTAGCTCTGCTTTGGACCTACAGGCAGGTGCAGTACCGGGCCCTATGCCTCGAAAGGGTCAAACCTCCGCTATTGGAGGTCCATCTCAGATGTCCTGTGTTGCTAGGGGACCTGAGAAATGAGCGTTTGGCCATACCAAACAAAGACTAAAACTAATGCACTTGAATGCGGAGGGAGTCGGCAACATCAAATAGAACTAGAAAACATCTTGGACCACGAAAAGGTAAGCGTATGTTGCAAACTCACCTCAACGAACACGAAATGATATCTGGGAAATTAAAAGTACTAAGGACACTACTTTCTGAACTTAGCAGTCTGCATAATGGCACCATATAATGGATAACATCCTACTGTGGAGTACCCGGAAACGACAGAACTGCTCGATTGGCTAATGAAGGAGCAAAAGATGAACAGCCTGATGTGACCGTTACATACCACCAAAACAAAAGAATGATCAAATCATTCAGAGATATCAGCCACCAAGACCTGCTCAAGACGACTCCCACGTTATGGATAGACCAGAACAAGTCATTATTCTGCGCCTCAGAACAGGACACAATAGATTACGCAGCCACATGTACACAAGATTCACAATTTGTGAATCAGCCACGTGCACATGTGGATTGGCGTCGCAGACAGCAGAGCACATACTCAAAGACTGCCAGAATTACAACATGTCTTGTCAAACCGTCTGGCCTAGAGAGACGACAGAGGAAGATAAACTCTATGGAATGCTGAGTGAACTAAAAAGGAAAGTTAAATTCATACAAGAGGCAACATTGCAGTTATAGACATATTTAAAGCTAGCGAAAGAAGAAGAAGAAGAAGCATTACATTACGAAGGTCAAGGACTGTTTACAAAAATAGATAATTAGAAAGAAAGTTTATTAAACATGTTAAAACAATCATAACGGTACATGAAATTATGTAAAATTCAACAAAATAGCTTCATAACGAAATAAAAATGTTATTTCTAAATGCCCTTGTGGGTCGCATAAAATCAGTTGCTGGGCCGCCTTCGGCCCGCGTGCCGTAGTTTGCCCAATCCTGCCTTAGTTAATCGAATAAATAACGTATGTATACGCACTGTATGACAGGAGTTGGTGATGGAGAGTGGTATGTTAAATGGGAGTCGAGCTCAATTCTTAGCCGCTTGACATTAAACATCTTTCGCGTGTACATTATCTCTCTCTCTCTCTCTCTCTCTCTCTCTCTCTCTCTCTCTCTCTCTCTCTCTCTCTCTCTCTCTCTCTTTCTTTCTTTCTTTCGCCCTCTATTTCTTTCTCTGTCTCTCTATCAGCATAACTGCATTTACAAGAGGCATAACCACTCTCTTCTCAGCTACCAGTCGTGTACGTCCAGGAGGTCCTGTCCGGAGTGCTAGAGCGAGCCTTCGTTTTGACTGTGAGACAAGTAGACGACGGTACTATCTACATGAAGGAAAACAACTTCACGGGAAACTCTCAGATCAAGTTTGTGTTGGCTTGTATTGTAAAAGCTCTACTCTAATCTCATTAATCTCATCATCTCAACTCATATTGTTGCTCTTGTACGTTGATGTTAAGCATAAACATTGGGATAATACGAGTTTATAGTAGTAGTAAGAACTCCGACGCGGAGCGATCACGGCAGGGGGGTTCTGATCTTCAGAAGCATACCCCTTTCTTCAATTATTTCGGCCCTTTACATTCTTGACACTCTCTTGGGGGGGGGGGGGGGGGGGGGGCTACCCGGGTCATGACTCCTGGCGTCTGTCCCCTGCCGTGCAGACGTTTGGTCACGTTTTAGTTATCCCTGATTATTTATTAGATGTGACGCTTTTCCCTTAGCTGATGTTACATTGTCCGCTCTCCAGCCTCTCCCCTTTCGGTGGGGAAAGTCCGTGCAACCTGTATTCGCCCCTTAAGTACATGTGGTCGTGGGGATTCAGCCACCTCCCCAGCCACGGCCTCATCCTCTCCACTTGTCACCATTCTCCGTACCCCGTTCACGGCGCCGCACTCAGTCAGGGAGCCGGATCTCCCTTTACTTTCACATATGACTACTGGCAGGACCGACCAGATATCTCTCGGACAGACGGACTATACACGCACCACTGGACGCCTACCGATGAGCTTTCAAGCTACGCCGGCAGGACTGACCGAAAAGCTTTACCAGCTTACTGACTGCAGGCCAACTACTTATCGAGAGAGAGAGAGAGAGAGTGGGCGCTCATCGAGACTTTGTCCTCTTCCTTCTGCTACAACCACGCCGTTGGTCTTTGCGGTTGACTGAGTGCAGCTTTCGACCATCGTTATGGAGGCAAGACTTCGGCCAACATTTATACAGTTAGGCTGCGCTCGGACTCGCCTTATAGACTTTATAAATGGATATTCATATATTCATATCCCCCTGTCCTTCGTTTACATCATAGGCCACTTAGTCTGCTTCCATTTGGTCTGTACCTCATTGCTTGTTGCGGTATACTGTCAGTTTGTAGCCTAGTTATATGGTCGAACCATTTAACTTGCTGTTTTCTAATAAAAACTAGCGCTGCTATAACAACCACTTTAGTCCTGATTGTTTCATTTATGATTGTCTCTCTTCTTGATACATTGAGCATTCTTCTCAGGAATCTCATTTCTTTTATCTTTTTCTGTCATTATCCAGGTTTGGCATTGGTAGTGTGATAGCACGAAGATGAGAGATGAGAGAGAGAAGGAGCAGAATAAAGGTCAGAGAGAGGAAGGAAGAGATGTGTAAAGAATAAAGGATTGATAGATAAAGATTGTCCGTCTTCCGGTCGTAGAGATAACCACTAAATCTGATTACCCTTGGTTTTATCTACCAACCTCACAAGTATACATGTATGCAGGTCACGAATACAACACTACTCTAACCGACAATAGTATAGGCATTCAAAAGAATAAGCTAACACTGAATCAAGTTTATTTGCTTCTCAAAAGACATTACAAAGTATACAAAGTATCGTGTGAAAATAATCCCAATTAATATGGGAAAAATGCTGTCAAATAACTAACAAGTTGAGAATACCATTGACCGAACATAAAATTTAAGGAATGGCAACTAAGCCACCAACTAGTCACATATCAATCAGGAGAATATAATAAGGAAGTACGCAAATCTGACAAGAAAGTACACGAATCTAATAAGGATGCACACACACGGACTACCACCGTCAAATGACCACCCACTAGTTTACCCAGGCAATCGATCAAGCGACAACCTGAAAATTGAACAAAAAGACACCCTTGACTATGTGAACAGCATCATCGGGTGTCATTAACCTGCTACTCACCCTCGTCTTCTGCTACGTGTATTGAAATCGGGTCAGTGATATTCCATCACTGCCTGGGCGGTCGTACACCACTAACCAGTGTCCCCTGATGCCAACATCAACCCATAACACCCCAAACACTGCACCATGTGTCATAATCAGGTGATATTAATACAATACCCACACCGACACTGATAGTCTTTCCCCAGTGGACAGACACATATAATTCGGCAGTGGGAAAACCCTAAACAACAACTCCTGATCCGCTTGCCCACACCGGCCGGGTTTCCCCGCGCCAGACACATAACACAACAGCTGATAACTGGACGTCACATTTCAACAACTACATCAGGTAACCCCCAACAACAACACTTCCGTCCCCGAGGCCGACAACACAATACGTCAGTGACACGTACTGGCGCCATGTCTCCTTATCATTGGCGCCATCATCGGCCTCAACAGCATGTATTAATATTATACATACTTATATATATGCATTCTCAACAACATAAATTACCCCTGTCCTTAATCACAAAACAATCAACACATAATAAACATAGCTATTGATCAATAATGACTTCAGCTCCCCTCATGCGTCGTCTATATGTAGCCTAAGCCATGAACCCCTACGCCTCATCACCACTGTGTATATCATAGCCATTATTAATAACAACATAATCTACATCATCAACAATGCCATTGCAGCTTGGCACCCCAACAATAATCATAAGACAACAAGGTGGGACACATATACTGCCCAAAAATCACATATATGAAATGCTCTTTTACACTAACACTCCTACAATCATTATAATCTTTTGCAGTGCATAAGTCAACTCATGACTAACCATCATTATGGGCCGTCAACATCGACTACCTAAACCCACACAGTTATTAACACAAACCCATGTTGACGACATAGACTAATATCACACCTAACAACATCTTAACCACGATAATGGATCAACGTGCATCTTCATCCATTCCCGCAGTATAGTCCATCGTCGTTACTAGCCAACCTTCTTCAATATTCAGTCCTTGAAGTATAGACTCAACTGTCCTTATCTTTACACCAGATATTCTCACAACCAGTCTGCAACGTTTATATCCAAAGGCATTCCTGTTCCCTTCAGCTCACTTAGTGCGCGTCCACGCCTCCAGTTGTATACCACCATTCCCCATCTATCCTTATTCTATCTATTCCCCATCTCGCCTTATAGTATTAAAGCCATTTAAACCTTTTATTCCCGGTTTTCCGTGAAGATCCGAACACGCGACTTTAAATTCGCAGGGCGATACTGTCTTTCGCGCTAATCATAACAGAGCCTGACCCCGATTTCCCCTCTGCTACACAACACTGCATTATTTTCCTCACAGGCCTGTTCCGGGTCCGTTTAATTGCAGTAGCCAGCTGGGCCCATTGTTTGGTTTGACCTAGTGGTCGCTTCTCAGTCGCCTGCTAGACCCGATCTCGGCGTTTGTTTATATTATTGCTGTAGCGTTTCGTTCAATATTTACATGTTGCACTCGCCTAGTTCTCATTAATTGTGTACGTCTAATTGCTTGGTTACATATACGTACATGGTTTATCGACACTCAGCTAATTTAATCGATTAATATGACTCTCATCACTCTATTTCAGCCATTTAAATATAGGTCATTGCAGGACGTCGCATCCAGTCCTGCTCTTTGCCGGGTTAATGTTCAGTAGTTTGTCAATGCTTTCTAAACCTAAGTACCATTACCGTGCCCGACTATAGACTAACAGGTACACAAATTAATCTTAATCAACTTACGTAAGAGTCCTGTCCAGTGGATAATTGCTCGCCTGCCTACGGGTGTTTGGTCTGATCACCGCCCGTCTCAGAGTGATTTCGCCACTTTCCAATAAAGTCAGGCTCCTTCCAACTTTGTTCGACGCAGTTCTCTGGATGATCCCATCAAACGTGTGTCCTCTTAGCCCACTCTAGTCTTGTGTGACTTTCCTTAATGATTGCAATTGACAGCAGCAATCAATAGTTTATTTTGGGCGGCTCTTTCTTCCAACACTTAAGTCCGTGCTTCCTATGGTCCTCGGGTATACCTGCCCGACCAGAGTTGCCACAGCTTCCTTGGTCTCAACAGCCTTTGAGTATCTGCACTCGGCCGTCCCACATCTGCTTATCTCTCCAACTGTTTACTGTACCGCGTATAAATCCAACTCGATTTGGCGCCTTTCTGGAATCACGTGACCATGCACTCTCTCTCACCCCCCCCCCCCCCCCGTGGTCCTCCAATCCGTACCTCGCGTACCTTGATTAATTTGCATATTCTGCATCATATTAACCCAAATCTATATTATTTTTACGGTTCATGGTCGGGTCCATCTTTTCCCGTCGCCATAAATTTGTAGTATAGCGTTCCCCTCTGACAGCTAAGGTCACTTCCAATGCCGCCTGTACTCATAAATTATGCTACCTCCAACGTTCACCTGTTGTCCATCTGACAGCTTGAACCCAAGTGTACAATACATTTGGCACTCCTCTCCCTGAGAAACTGCTAGTCAACAATAGAGGATGGCCTTGCCGCTATTCGGTCATGCACTCCCGCTCAACCTATGACTATTTTAAAAACAATCCTGGCCCTTGACCTCTCGGTTTCAAAAATATTCCAGTTTATATTTCCCCGGTAAAATTAGGCAGTATGTGAAATTTCCCTACTGTCTCAGTAGCATAGAGTTAGGAGAAAGATTGTGTTTAGATGTCATAGACGAAATTGCTGATGGTTAGGTGATTGTCCAAAGGTTAATTCCATGGACGACTTTAGCTATGAATGCCATTTAAGAGATTTTACGCAGCTGAATCAATGCTTGCTCGTTCACCATAATAAGTACTGCCTACAATAGTTAGACCACAGGATTATCTTATCCACACGCCCACGACTTCAACTAAATCACTACACGGAACGAGTTACCGTTCTTATGTTTAATCACTAGCTTTCCACAAATATCATGTATCCATCATACAATTAATGATAATCACATTAACGTTCACTCCTAACCACATGTGACTAATTTACAGGGAGTCTATTTGGTGAAGTGGTCAAACCGTCTGCATCGCGCTCCAAAAGTTGCGGGTTCGATTCTGGGTTAGGTCTTTTGGTTCACGAGTACAGTTTTCTCGGAGACTCTTCGGGGTCGTTGCCAGAGCTACGGAGTTCGTGCTTTGTGTTATACTGACTGCATGTCACCCTGCGGAAAGAGACCGAGCCATATGGGATAAACCAATGGGCAATGAAGTCGTTCCTCTCGACTTGAACTAGTTTACTAAAACTGACGACGCAATGACTTGCCATTTCCCACTTCACAATGTATTGTGTACACACTCAACCACAACCACGACTTGAATTATCTATGTCACCTTTGGGAATCTTGCATCTATTTTGGGCCTCGTCTTCTGATTTTCCATTTGGTGATATTATACATCCTAATTACTTGAAGTTCATTAGTTGTTTCAGGGGGGGGGGGGATCTTTTAGATGAATATTTGTTGCTTTTCCGTCTTTGGTTAAAGTCATTACCTCTGTTTTAGTGATGCCAATTTACATGTATATTCCTTCCACACTTCGTTTAGACCATTTATTTGATTTGTAATTCTGCTTCTGATTTTGCCATCAGTGCTTTATTGTCCCCAAAAAGGAGTTCTCTAATGGTGTAATTTCGCGTTTATTATTATGTGTTCTGCTCTTCAAATGGTGTTGTTTGGTTGTTTTCTTTACTAATGATGTCTTTATTTGTTTTGGACAAGATAGGGGACGGGACACAAACTTGTCATACTCCATTAATACGGTGAAGGGATCTGAGTGGCCTTTATTTGTTTTCACTATGCATCCTCTGTTATTGTATACGCATCTATATAAGTTTGTTAGATATGCATTCACTCCATATAGTCTCATGATTTCACATATCTAATTTCATTCTACTGTCTCTATTGCCTTTTCTTAGTCGACAAAGGCTAAGTAGAGTATTTCATTAAATTCGATACATTTTTCTCTTAGTTGTCAAGGAACAAAGATGACATCTGTGCATTCTTTGTTGTTGTTGTTGTTGTTGTTGTTTTTTTCTAAATCCAAGTTGTGTTCAGCTTATCCTGGGTTGTAATCTGTTCTCGAGAATTTTGTAAAATATTTTCCAGTTATTATTCACAAGGGAAATGGCTCTGTATTGTGTGCAATCTCTTTTACTGCCCTTGCTTTTCCAGACTCGGCTACATTGTCCCACTCCCAAAGTCAGACAAGGATCACTCAAAACTAAATGGATATATAATTATCACCTAACAAAACACATTTGGGAAAGTACTCGAGAAGATAATATCAGGCAAGCTACAGCCCCACTAGGACAGATGTAAACTGCTCCCCAAAGAGCTGAGAGCTACCGGCCTGGCAAGGAAACCTGAAAGTAGCCTTTAGCAAGATGAAAAACATTCTGACCAATAAAAAGATGTCAGTTGAAACGAGAAAAAGAGTGTTGAGATGCTACACGGAACCTGTACTTTTATATGGATGTGAAGCGTGGACAATGAGCAGTCAAGCTGAAAAACATCTGATGGCTGCAGACATGTGGTTTCTGAGGAAAATGCAAAGAATACCATGGACAGATAGAAAAACTAATGACCAAGTACTATAGGAGACAAATGAAAATCGTAAACTGATTAGATAAATTAGATGTAGACAGTCAAAATTTGTTGGACATGTTATGAGAAAAAATGGATTGGAGAACTTAGTGACAACTGGCAAGATCGAAGGGAACAGACCAAGAGGAAGACCTAGAGGAAATACCTGGATGGCTTGGCCACATTGTATGGTCGAGACAGGAACACTGAGCTGATCCACGACTCTGGTGATCGAGTGAAATAGCGAGTCATGACTTCCCACGTTTTCCGGCATGGCATATGGAGTCTCTGTGGCGAAGTGGTCAAGCAGTTTGACTCGTGTTCCGAAGGTTGTTGGTTCGATTCCGGGCCGCGCCCTTCGGTTTACGAGTTAAATTTGTCGGAGACTCCTGTGGGTCGTCGCTAAAAGCTACGGAGTTCGTGCTTTGTGTGACGCTTTCCGTGCTACGGAAAGAGACCGAACCATATGGGATAAAACCCGGTGCAATGAAGTCGACCCTGTCGACTTTTTCGCGACTTTTATATTATTGATTGATGTTTTTAATGTCTGGGCAAGTTATAGATTCATTCGTTTGTCATTGCTTTCTGGATGACCTGCTAACATACCTCCGTAAGTAAGCAGTGCGACGGGATCCGCTGTCGAATCTCGCGCAGCTGTGTTTCATACGAGAGTATATGGGGTTACGAACATCGTCCTTAAACCTTTCGCCAGGGAGACCGACCTAGAGCAGCTGCTTTAATATATTTCAGTATATATATACATGTTCATATACAATATATATATATATATATATATACATATGGCACATATATGCATGTGTGTATATCATGTGACACATGACATTTCCTAAATGTCAGTTCTACCGATTGTTGTTGCTAAATTGAATTTATATCAAGGGCAGAGTCTATATTACTTTTATATATGTAGCAGACGTGATATCACATTTATACCCGTAGCAGTTCTGATATTATGTTTGTATTTATAGCGATTGCTACGTTACATTTATATAGATATATTCTTCTTGATTACATTCTATCTCGAGCATTGCTACATTACTTTTCCGTCGCTAGAGGTTGTTACATATTACATTTATGACGTGAGCACATGCTACATCTACTGTCGTTATTTGCTTGATCACATGTTTCTAAATGAAATTTAGTGGCACGGATGGTGGAGAACATCGAATAGTCCTGCATGTTAGCCAGTAACAATAGTACATGGAGTTTTGTATGGCATCTGTAGAGATGTGTGTGGCGGCGGCTGTACAATTGTTACATATATTCTCCACAGCCCTGACACTTTCGATGCTAACCAAGTCAAGAATTTAACGCCAGATGATCTGCAAGGAAAAGACTGTAGCGTCGCCTTCATTCGTATCCAACCATTTGTCTTCACTGCGGACTGGCAGAACTGTAGAGAGAATAAAGTACAAGGGGTAATATATTGTGTCCAGATCTGAAAGCCCTGTCCTCTAAATTTTCAGTAATTGATGATGGCCAAGATGACGCAACCAAGGACCGTTGTCCATGCCTGAAGGCACATGTGGTATATTCCAATTCCAATTCCAATTTTCAAAAAATAAATTTCAAAATTCGGTCTCGTCTTACCTGCTTCCTCAGCGGTGGTTATTGTTGGGAGCCGTGGTTTTTGTGGGTCTTTAGTCATGGTTCTTGTCTTGTGCGCTCCTACGAGTGAGTCCTCCTTCGGACTGGTTACATAAGCGTTTGTGTCTGTGACGTCGACAGGAGGGTTGGTCGGCGGCTATCCTTTGTGCCCGTCTCCTCTTGTGGTTTTCTTTGTTGGTGCAGTCAATTGGCTTGTCTGGGTGCAGTCCTTATAAGGACTTTATATTTGATATTTTTGCTTCCTTTTTGTGAATTGTTTGTAGAAGCTTTACGATGTTGTCATTATCCTCCTTCTTGCGCCTGTTTTCATTTTCGATAAAGAGTGTACGTTTCTTTTCGCAGTCTTCCTTCGTGGACAGCCATGGGATGATCTCTCCGCCATCTATATAGTACTTAAATTCGGTCTCACAGTCATAGATTGTATCTGGGTATTGTATCGGTTGCCCCCCCCCCCTCCCCCCACCCGAGTTTTTTGGGTTTCTTCTTTTCTTTTTCTTCCCAGTGAATTCTAAATTCCTTGTGCGCGAGTTCCACTCTAATTTCCTCCTCTCTTGCCGATTCTAGTAACTCCTCCAAGGTAGGTCCCCGGGGCCTCTCTGTGCCGTCGTCAGTGTGCTCATCTCGGTTTTTTTCGGATGTCTGGTGAGATATTGGTTCCCCCTTGACGGCCTCGGGTTTTGTGGTTGGGCTGCCGGCTTTATATTGAGGTTCGGTTCGGTCTTTTTTTGAGTTTCATCTTGCGGTTTCTCTGTGTTCTTTTCCGTTTCTTCTGCTGGTTGGTTTTGCGTTAACTCCATTTCAGCTTTTAGCAGATCTCTCTTTGAGTTAATGGTTCGTAGCATTATTTCATTTTCCTTCTTCATCACGCCCATATATTCCACTTCGTGCTTGATGTTTCGCTGGATCTCCTGTATTTCAGCAAGCAGCTTTTCATTGTTGATTGTCGGTGTGGTGTTTGAAGCAGTTTGATTTGCTTCTTTAGCTCATCTATCTGGCCTTGCAGTTGAGCTTTTTCCGCTTGTGAGGTGCACGTGGCTCTCGCACCTCCACATTGCTTCGTTGTATGGTGTCTTTGTGTTGATGGCGAGCTTTAATATTTCTCTGTGGCGTTGCAGGTACGGACAGTCCAAGTATCTTGCTCCATGCTTGCCCTGACAGTTGGCGCGTGTTTTTTTTTTGTTGTTGCTGGATTTTCGGAAATCTGTGTCCAGCTTGGCCAGAGGACACTCCTTGAAGGCGTGGTGATCGGCGCAGTACCGGCAGATTTACGTCTTACTGCGACATGCTGCTCTGCTGTGGCCCCCCGGCCCTCTGGCATTTTGAACATTGATTGACTCTTGTGATGAATCTCTCTGGCTGTTGTATTTTCTTGTTGATTGGGACCGTGTTCTGCATCTCGCTAATCTCTGTCTTCATCACCGCCAAGGTTGTAGAAATCTTGGAGTAGTTGAAGAGCCGCTCCGCCTTCAAGAATCGGATGTGGAAGTTCTCTTCTCGTAGGTGCTTTAGGATTTCTTCGTCTGATAGCTCCACTTGGATACACTTGACAACTTGTCGGTAAGTCGGTGTTTCCGACTCTGGTGTCTTTCTCCTCTCTCTGCTTCACAATAGGTTTGGCTCTTGTTTGTGGTGGGTTGTCGTCCTTCCTCGTAGTCGATTCGTTAGAGGTTGCTTGAGGTTCTTGTTGTTTACTGCAGCTCGCAGGTAGATTCTCTCCGCTTGCCTTCTTGTCGGCTCACGCGCTGCACATCTTGGTTCCCGCGTGTCTTTTGGTGTTCTTGCCACCTGTCACCCCCCCCCCCCCCCCATATCAGGCTTCTTGACATGTTCAGGTGACTTGATGCGCCGCGACATCTGGCATATGTTTGTTGGCCAGTTTTATAGGCCAGTCGGTGGGTCATGTGGTCAGCTTCACGCAGTTCTTAACTTCGCACGAATAGATAGCCCAACATTCCCTCACTTAGCACGCGACTATCCCCGACACGGCTCATGACATTATTAGTGCAGCTTCCTGTCAACCTTGCTAACGTGTCTGCTCTGACATTCTCTACTGAAGCTTCCCCCCCCCCCCTTGCTCCCATCCCTGCGCCATCCCCGTACACGTCCTCACATAATGTATAATATTTTTTTCACGGAAAACCACGGTTCTTTATTTCAACATCATTTCGTGTTGTTGATGTTGTTGTTTTACTAGTGATGCTGTTGCCGTCAGAAGTCGTGTTTGTTTGTATGTGTTCATGGTGACTACACATTTTTTTCTGTTGGCGTTCGCTCGCTTTGATCTCAAGCGTAGTCCATACACACTGTTTATATTAGTGATGGACTGGATTTTGCATGTGGATTAGCATTGCCTATTACCAGTGTCCCTCGGCATCAAGCGAACCCACTCCGACTTCAGATGTAGTTGTATTTTGCGTCCCCAAGTCAAGGACGACATGCCAACATTTTAGTCCAGCTGTCCGGTGCAGGGGTTGAACCCGCTACCTGGGCATCAGCAGACATAAAGTTTAATAGCGAGCGGTCTTATTCATTGAGCCATGCAGACTTCTGTCATATTAATCTAACTGAGCTTACAAGTTGGGAATGTACTTTGATAGAGCTTAGAGAAAAGAAAAATCACAACAACAGAAATGAGATTCCTGAGAAGAATACTCAATGTATCAAGAAGAGATAAGATCAGAAATGAAGAAATCAGGACTAAAGTGGGGGTTATAGCTGCACTAAATTTTATTACAAAGCAGCAAGTCAAATGGTTTGGCCATGCAAGTAGGTTCCCAACTAGCAGTATACAACAACAAGCAATGATGTACAGACCAGAGGGAAGCAGAGGAAGAGGCCGACCACGTAAACAATGGACGCAGGGAATAGCAGAGTCCATGGGAATATCGATACATGAAGCCCATAAGTGGGCACTCTCCCGCTGTTTATACTTCACTTCGACACCGCAAGGTACAAGAGGAACATGATGAGATGAGATGAGATGAGATGAGATGAGATGAGAGCTTAGCTTAAAAGACAAGCATGCTGGGAATGTACCTTGACAGAGCTGAGCTTAACTGACAAGCATGTTAGAAATGTATTTTGATGGAGCTGAGCTTAAATGACAAACATGCTCGAAATGTACTCTGATAGAGCTTAGCTTAAATTACAAGCATGCTGGAAATGTACTTTGACAGAGCTGAGCGTAAATGACAAGCATGCTGTGAATGTACTTTGATAGAGCTGAGCCTTCATGAAAAGCATGCTGAGAATATACTTTGATAGAGCTGAGCTTAAAGACATGGATGCCATGAATGCACGCTGATAGAGCTGAGTGTAAATGACAAGGATTTTGGGAATATAGTTTGATAAAGCTGAGTTTAAATGACAAGGATGCCAAGAATGTACGTTGATATAACTGAGCTTAATTATGAAGCATGTCAGGAATGCACGTTGATAGAGGTGAGCTTAAATGACAAGAATTGTAAGAATGCACGTTGATAGATTTCAGCTTAAATGACAAGAATGTTAATAATGCATGTTGATAGAGCTGAGCTTAAATGACAAATATGCCAGTAATGTATGTTAGTAAACTGAAGCCATGATAACCCCTTTATGCAGAAACGAGCATCTTACGTCACCACCAATACACGCAACCACATGTTCCTGACCACACCTCGGGGGGCGCATGAGAAGTCGGCGCTTGTGCCGTACATTTTCAATCGGCAGGGACCCAAGTAAGTCTAGTGTTTGTGTTAAGTTACAGTGCACAAGAACATGCCTTTGCTTTGTTCCGCAGACAACGTTAGCAGTCACTGAAGTTGTACTGTCTGGCTTCAACAAATGGCGAACCAAGAAATCATAGACATGTAACAGAACAAAGAAGACATCTTTAAGGAACAGCAAAGTCATCATCCAACACCAAAGAGATTTGTAGGCAATCAAATAATGGGCGAAAGAGGAATCGGTAGATCAAAGTGCCACGTTGGCGTATGGAGATCGGCAAACGTAGACAGTTTAGAAGTGGATATATAAATGCATAAATAACTAAATAACAATTTACAAAGAACAGGATTTCATATATCCTACATAGTACCACATCTTCACTTTAGATGTGACTTCACCTTATGGCCTTAAAGCCTTTAAATGTTTCTTAGGCAAAATTAACAGTGCCACAATAGCCACTGGACCATTGCTGCGTCTCACAGAGTTAATCCTCAACCTCAGTTCATTTGAGTTTAATGGCGACTATTTCGACCGGATTAGCGTGGATGGCCATGGGTACTTAAATGGGTCCGAGTTATGCCTGCCTTTTATGCGCTATCTGGAGTACCAGGTATGAAGTCAATTCACAGGTAGGCTCCCGGAACACTATAAGAGGTTTATCGATAACTGATTTGGTGTTTCAGACAAGTTCTGATCTCCAGGACTTCATTACCTTTTTCTAAGACTTTCATCCTACATCTGACTCACCTCCACTATCTCTTCGTCGGCTGTCAATTTCTTAGATCTAACAGTCTCTTTAGGTCCCGCGGGTCTATGCACGACGGTTTATTATAAACCCACTGACTCGCACGCATTCCTTCTCTATGCCTTATCCCATCCTCTCACCTATAAGGGTTCCATTCTTTTCTCCCAACTGTAACGTCTCCAACGTCTTTGTCAGGATAATAACTACTTCCATCAAAAAGCCCATGAAATGTTGGATTTCTTCCGCCTTCGTTGCTATCCTGAGAATATTCTGTCTTCAGTTCTTCACCGCTGCTAGTCTATCAATCGTGCCGAGGCTTTCTCCTCCAGACAGAAACCACGAAATAATAGACCTATCCTTTCACTAACCTACTATTCCCACAATATTGCTGCCAAGAATATCCTCCTGAGACATCTATCCATTCTCCGGGCGGACCCGACCACTCGCGATGTCTTCTCAGAGGCCCCTCTGGTGGCGTTCAGGCGGGATCGTAACCTCAGGGATGTGCTGGTCAATAGCAGTCTACCCCAACCTCACAAGTCTCTTCCTTGCACGGTGGCTTGTCTTTGATCGCGTTGTAAGACCTGCCCACATGTACTTCAAATCCAGAGTCTGGCATTCCCTAAGACGACTTTCCACATCCGTTAGGGTTTCTCATGCACAAGTCGCAACGTTATCTATGCGATCTTCTGCACACGTTGTGACCTGAGATATATCGGGTAGACAGGTCTACGTCTTGCTGACAAGTTTAAGCAACATCTCTCTGATTTCAACTGTGGTGCCCAGAAACCGGTATCCATACACTTCAACAGTTCTGATCACTGTGGCGTGGCCGACATACACGTCACGGCGATCAAATCACGAATTTGGATCCACTCCGTTCTCACGGCCTCAATGTCCAACAGTTTCATTTAACTTCCAAACCATCCCCGCAGTTGTTTAGTCCATTAGAAAGTCAGTTGAAAATTCTTTGCAGGACGTCATAGTAAAACCCATCATAATTTGTGTTGATTGTGATATCTGGGCAAGTTTGCGTTCAGTGATTTCTCATTGCTTTCTGAGCTGCCGGAACTCATACATTTTTATGAAAACCAACGCTGAGCGGTCTGCATCCAAATCACCAGCAGCTGTGTTTCGAGCGCGGGATGCAGAATTGAGAACTGCGTGCGTGCAACCACAGAGCACTAATCCCTATTTTACCTTTCGCTTACGTGGGCGTCTCACCGCAAGCGGGAGTTCTTCCACCGGGTGGCTGAGCCAATCCCTGAGCTTCTGACATTAGTGGCCGTTGGTCCTTTGACCCGCCTCAAACACACATCCGGTTCATTCCATCCACTGATAGGCACCAAACGCGTCGGACACTCAAGACGTATTCAGCCAAAACATGATACAGATAAATAACCTTAAAATTGTCGTGTGGTGTTTTTAGTGTAATTGTGTGTTGATTTGTGTTTGTTATTTATTTGCTGACGAAGGTTTTAACCGCAATATCCATTTTGTTTATTGTAATGGTGTTCTAGTAAAGCTCACAATCTACTTCTCATTGTTTGTTTGTTTGTTTGTTTGTGTGTGTGTGTGTGTGTGTGTGTGTGTGTGTGTGTGTGTGTGTGTGTGTGTGTGGTTTAGAACAGTATAATGTATGCGCATAAAACGGCTGAATATATAAATGTATGTGTTTGTGAGTGTATGTGTGTGGTCTGGGTCGATATGGACGCTCAAGTCCAATAGACTCCGGATTAACATTCGATCTTATGACTACAGGACAGCGTCTAGCCACCACTTGACCCTTGTGACCTGCATCTGGTAAGAGTATCTGCTCCTACCGTGTCCATGTCGTGTTGTTCTACAACACAAAGTATCACTTGTATAACAACAACAACAACAACAACAACAACAAAACTTTATTTTGAAAGGGTTAAGAATTGGGCACGCAAGCCCATCTAACATTCTGCCCTTTTATCACTCTCTTTCATACATTATACCATTCACACATCATTCAAGGCTAACTGAAAACAGCAACAATATAAAATATATGCATTATAAAGGCATGTGGAAAAATTAAAAATAAATACTACACCACTCAGTAATAGTATTAACTGGTGTGGCATTTATTAGCTACGTGGAATATACTGGCCTACCAAAAGGGGTCTGGCTGTTATACTAGGGTTTTGTTATATTGTTACTATTATTAAGGGGGAAGGTAATCCGTACTGAGATAGTGTTCAAATAATTTGCGATTATATGTATAGGGATTGATGATGTCTTTTATTTCATGTGGAAGATTGTTTCACAGCTGAGCTGCAGAGTACGTTAAGCTTGTTTTGTATAAGTCTATCCTAGGCTTCGGAAGGTGTAATAAATTTAATCGTTTACTGTGTCTAGCATTATATTCAAACAATGGCCAAAGGTAGTTTGGGGCATTCCGATGTAGGATTTTGTGAGTTAGTTTGGCCTTATTGAAAAGCAGACGTTTGCGGAGTGGTAGTAACTGAAGGCGTTTATGCAGGCTAGGATTTTCAGTTAAATGTTTGCTATAAATTAATCTCATGGCCCGTTTCTGGAGTGAGTAAAGTCGCTTGGTGCTTGAATTGGAACAACCGTCCCAGATTGTAGAGCAGTAGTCAAAATGTGTCTGTATGTGTGACGTATAGAATATTTTCCTTGTGTCCTCATCAAGGAAATTTTTAATTTTGGCGAGTTGGTAGACTTTTTTCGCTGTTTGTTTAGTGAGCGCTTGAACGTGAGGATTAAAGGTTAGGTTTCTATCAATGATGAGGCCTAATGTTTTGTGCTCAGTTACACTTTCTACTGGCATGTTATCGATGTGAAGTTGAAGTGAAGTGATCTGTGTGAATTTAGAGTTTGAAGTCTTTGTCTGGTTGTTAATAACATAGATTTTGTTTTAATGATGTTAATTTGCATACGGTTCGCATAGCTCCACCTAACTACATTATTTAATTCTTGTTGCAAAGACGAGTCCAGCAAATTACTGCTTTCAGCGTTTGTATACACTGTGCAGTCGTCTGCAAATAGATCGCAGGACGACGAAAGATGCAAAGGTAGATCATTAATATATATGGCGAATAATAGAGGGCCAAGAATAGAGCCTTGCGGTACTCCAGTATTTAAGGTAGTGGTTTGGGACAGAGATTTATTGTATGATACTACTTGCTTTCTGTTTGACAGAAAAGATGTTATTAGCGTCACAACATTAGGGCCAATTTTCATTGTCTCTAGTTTTTTAATTAAAATGGCATGGTCTATCATATCAAATGCTTTTCTGAAATCGATAAACAACACAGTGAGATGAAACATGGACGGGTACAACACAAGGCATCACCGGGACAACAACACAGATGGGTAAAACAAGGACTGATACAGCCTAAGGCATTACTGTGACAACAACACAGGTTCTACAGACTGGTGATCGTGACATGGGTTTTATTGTTCAGTCATCATCATCTTTCACTTTTGACGTCAAGCGACGTAGGGAGGAATAGTTGACTCTCCGGCGCGCGATGGGCGGCATTGGATAGTGTCATTCCGTGTGCTTGTCTAGTCTAGTCTTTCCTTTTGGGCCTAAGGCGGCGCATAGGGCAGAAGTCGTGGCTCTCCATTTTTGTGCGTAGCGCTAACATTTAGAGCCAGAGATCTGATTCTGTAACAACGGCGAGTTTTATGATGGCGGATTGTCATGTGGCTGATCAACCGACTTAAGTCAAGCTAGAAGAAACCACGTCCCGCCATCCTGACCCAAGCCGAAAAAAGGTGATAGTAATAGAGATAGTAGTCAGGAGTTCATGAAGACCGGTGTCTATGAAATGCATCTACGTCATGGAGACGTGTGCTTGTACAATGTCTTTAATGTCGACAATATATTTTCTTCTGGGGCGTCCTCTTGCTCTCGTAGCAGATATTCTTTGATGTACGCCAGTGCTGGTAGTTGATGTTCTTGCATTCTAAACAGATGGCCGAAACATTTAAACTGCCGTCAATTCATTTGGGTATGTGTTGGACCGCCCTGTTGTTTAACTGCTTCTCTGTTCTGCCGATGTTGATTGACTGTGAAGTGGTAAATGCAACTGGATTTAGCGTATAGAGTGGCAGGTTACTGCTGGGGCGAGGATAGGTGTGGTTTGGTACCTAATATTTGGAGTTACAGCATAGCATGTTATATGATGTACACACTGTATATAGATGAATTGAATTGTATCTGTGATAATACAAGTAACTGAAAGAGGAAAATGCAAAAAGACAATCGACTGCATGAGAGTACTGAGTTAACACTCGCAACCAAGGGAGACACCTGAGATAACACTCGCCACTGAGGGAGACAATTCATAAAACATCGCTGATAATAAACACAAAAGAAATCGCAACGTGAACATAAAACAGGTGAAATGATTAATCTAGATATTCACAGACACGTATGTTCAAACCATTAAATAACAAGTGAAAATTATAATAAAACAAAATTTTTTTTAAAGTACACCTTTGTATGATCAACATGTTTGCCAGACTATCACTGAGTGTTGAAAAAGTGCATTGTTGTATTTTCAAATCGGTTGGTAGTTTCTCACTGAGTGTCGCACAATTACAATATTGTATTTTCAAATCAGGTTCTCACTGAATGTTGCATGTGCACAAATAAATAAAACTATACATACTATACGAATGTCATATTGTTTGTTTATTTATTTATATGTTGTTATTTTAAGGCAATACCATTATGATGTTAATAATTAGCTGCCACGCTGGCGAAGATGACAGGGAATTACGCTGGTCTTGTAATGGACACGGTCGGACGCGTGTTCGACCCCTGGACTCGTCATATGCCAAGTTCAGGGAAAGACTGACCATTCCGAGCATTCCAGGAAACATATCATTGGGCTTCACGTCACACACTCCCAGCATTCCAGGAAACATATCATTGGGCTTCACGTCACACACTCCCAGCATTCCAGGAAACATATCATTGGGCTTCACGTCACGAACTCCCAGCATTCCAGGAAACATATCATTGGGCTTCACGTCACACACTCCCAGCATTCCAGGAAACATATCATTGGGCTTCACGTCACGAACTCCCAGCATTCCAGGAAACATATCATTGGGCTTCACGTCACGAACTCCCAGCATTCCAGGAAACATATCATTGGGCTTCACGTCACACACTCATATCAGTAAACTGCTTGAGGACAACCAGAAACTATCACTCTTATTGTTGCCCCCCTCCCTTCCCTTGTGCCCGGTATCTACTAGTGGGGCTCAGTCTCCGAACCCACCCAAACTAAGATATGCCGTCTTCTTATGACTCGTGCAGCTTGGCCACGCCCACATGATATTATTCATATATGCCTGTGATTCTCTAATCTGTTTGTTTCTGGGTATCCACCTAATTCTGTCGCCTATGGGTTTCAGAGAACGGATCTCATAGTTATACTATTGTCGAAACGTCTGCGCTGTCCAACTCAAGCGTGTTCGCCTCACCCCTAGACACACGGCTTGTCGTTTAGTTATCACCCAGATCTCCACAACTGCCATGCTGCCATACCGTGTACTCACACAATCATTTACTGACACCAATTCATGTTGTTTTCAGTCTATTAGTACCTGTTGCAGTAAACCCCCATGTGTCTGTTTGATATAGCTTTCATCATCATCATCAATTGCCTTGCTAGCTGGTGTAGGCGTTCATGGCTCTCCACAGATCTCGGCCTTTGGTGCTCTGGATCAACTCTGCTGATGATATTCCTCCATGCCACCGTCTCAATCCATCCAGCATCATTTCTCTTGATCTGCCTCTGCCACTCTTCCCCGCGATCTCTCCAGTTGTCACGATGTTCTCCAATGCCTCTCATCTAATCACATGACCAATGAAAGGTGTCTTTTTCTTACTTTTAGATATAATATTTTAGATATATTAGCCTCTTTCGGGCAATCATTCTTAGTTACTCTGGTGGTCCAAGGAATTCGAAGCATTCGTCGCAGGAACCACATCTCTGATGCTTCTAAGTTCTTCATAATCAGTTCATATATATTCCAAGATTAACTGCCATACAGCAAAATGGGTTCTATATAAAATTTCAGCACTCTCTTTCTTACATTCTGTGATAGTGACTTATTGTATAAGATACTCTTTATTTTCTGAAATTCGGCTTTTGCCTGCCCTATTCTGTTCTTAATATGTTCTGTACATCTTCCATCTGATGTTATAAATGCCCCTAGGTAACTAAAATTATTCAATTGGTTAAGAATGTTCCCTTCTATTTTTATGTGACATGTTGGTGTCATCAGTTTCTTTGATATAAATATTGTTAATGTTTTCTTGATATTCAGAGAGAATCCTTTCTTTGCACTCTCTTTTACTACACTGTCCAACAATTGATGTAGGTCTGTTGCATTATCCGCCACAAATACTGTGTCATCTGACTAGCGTATCTTGTTTCTATTATAACCACCAATTAGTATTCCTGGCATCTCCTTAATCTCTCTCTCTCTCTCTCTCTCTCTCTCTCTCTCTCTCTCTCTCTCTCTCTCTCTCTCTCTCTCTCTCTCTCTCTCTCTCTCTCTCGGTATTAGTTATTATTTTGCTATATAGGGAGAAGAGATCGGTAACAAGAAACATCCATGTCTTACTCCTAGTTTAATCTGTTCGTAACTGCAGTCTTTATTTCCCATTTTAATTAATGCTGCTTGGTTCCAGAACATATAATTTTATTGTTCCTAATTATTTGCCATCAATGTTGATATCTTCCAACATTTAAATAAGTTCATCATGTTTTACTTTATAAAATTCCTTAGAATAATCTATAAAGCACAAATATATGTATTTATGTGTCTCTATTAACCTTTCTATTAGTGCCCGTAATGTATATATTGCATTATTTGTACCCTTTCCTTCCACAAATCCATATTGTTCTTCACCCATGTCCATTTTCATTTTCTTTCATGTTCTTCTCATTATAATTCTGAGTAGAAACTTAGTGACATGGTTTATGGTGTTAATTTTACGAAAATCTTCACATTCAATTGCTCCTGATCATTTTGGTATATCCATAAATATATATTTCAGCAAAGCGCTGCTGTTTACTTCAATGCAAAATTAGGAAATCAAGGCGATGGATGCACATTAGGCAACCATGACTTGGGAGAGCGAAAAGAAAGAGGATACAGACTTATATAATGGGCAAAAGAACAGGAAATGATTGTAGGAAACACCTGGTTTAAACAACATCCTAGAAGATTATGGACATGGAGGTGTCTTGACAGTAGGACTAGAAAACAGACTGATTACATTCTCATTAGCAGAAGGTTTCGAAATGCGTTAATAATCATAGAAATAGTTCCAATGCAGACTCCTACAGTGATCACAGACTGATTACAGGAACATTGAGAGTAAAATTAAAGAAAGTCAAGTATACAACAGGAAACATTAAATATGATCTGCGTACATTGACACATGACAAGGAAACACATGACAATTTTAACATAGAAGTTATTTTATATGATCTAGAGATCCCATTTCAAGATGTGGATGATCAATGGTAAATGTTGAAGAACTCGGTCAGTTCGGCTGCACAGACAACTTATCCTAAACTGAAGAAGGTGGGTCGGAAGAAATGTATGACAAGAATTTTACAACTAATGGAAAAAGATGATACAACAAAAATAACTGTCCTATATGAAGAAATTGACAGAAAAATCAGAACATTATGTAAGGAGGCAAACAAATATTTAAAACAAAAAACAAAATTGGAGGTGACAGGTTCGTATCCCGGTCGGTAACTATAGCTTTCAAATTGTATGCTGTCTAGTGCGTCCTCTAGTCTCTATTTCTCTCTTCTCCTTCTGTGAGCGCCAAACAATACTACGTGTGTTTATTTATGTAACTTGTCTCGACCATACAACGTGGCCAAGCCATCCATATATTTACATCTCTCTCCTCCCTTTGTTTTCTTCCCGTCGATCTTGCCAGTTGCCACCAAATTCTCCAATTTATTTTTTCTCATAACGTGACCAAAATAAACACCTTGTGACTGTCTACCTCTAATTTATCTAATCAAATTACGGTTGTAGTTTTTGTTTCTTGTAGGACTTGGTCATTGTTTTTTTTTTTTTTCATGTCTGTCCGTGGTATTCTTTGCATTCTCCCCTGAAACCACATTTCCACAGCCATATGCTTTTCAGCTTGACTGCTTATTGTCCACGCTTCACATCCATACAAAATGTAGGCCCTATGTAGCACCTCAACACTCTTTTTCTCGTAGCAATTGACATCTTTTTATTGGTCTGTACGTATTTGATTTTGTAAAATGCTACCTTCGCCATGGCGATTCTTGTTCTAATCTCTTCAAGGCATCTCACATCAGATGTTATGACTGTTCCAAGACAATTGTACCGATTCACTTGTTAAAGAATATTCCCTTGTCTTGTATATTAATTACATTGTGGTATTTCCTTCCTCCTAGTGACGACCATAATCTGTGCCATCTTACAATTTAATTCTAAGCCTAATTGTTCACTGTGACAACAACGAATTGCTGTAGATCCTGCTTATTGTATGTAATCAGTACATACGATATACACAATACATATATTTACAACTGAAACATACTGTTACACCTGCATATATCTTATAACTTACACATATTTTTATACCGAACACACATATTTACACCTAACACATATCTATACATCTAACACATAGCTTTACACCTAACAAATATCTTTACGCCTAACACATATCTTACACGTAATACGGAGATGGAAATATGCGTGATGTGCTCTAGAGACCTGCAGACTTCACTAGACGGTTTTAACGACAAAGAACTTGACGCCTTTGACTGACATTAATATCAAAGATAGTTTTATTGTAGTAGTTCAAAGTTTAGCTGTTGCCTTCGTAAAAACTCTTTGGCAACACCTGAAACCTTTTTGAGAGAGTCCCTTGTCCAATTCAAATAAGGGACGTTATGTAAATACAGCTTCTGCCCCAGTGCATAACATGCACCTTGAAATAACTGTAGACATGTCAGACTCAACACTGCGAAGAGCCCCGAATGTCACTCTTGGATTCATTTTGCACATTTTAGATACTCTTTGAACATATGTAATAAATTATGTGTATGTACTAATAGTTTTGTTTTTTTATTGGTTCTTTTTAGGTTTGCAGTATGTTATCTGCCATATAGTTATATTTCACAGTGTTATTGGGGCATTGTCACTGGCACTGAGTGCACTTGTGTATGGCGACATGCTTATCGTATGTCAACGAGCTATTTGTTTATAATATCTGCCAAGGAGCGTGCTGTTGTTGTCCAGGTGTGTCTTGTATTTGATGTATACATGCCAACTCGCTGACCGTAGGGCACTTATAATTATACTTGAGGTGGACTAGTAACTAGCCTTCGTACATTCTCCAAGCCTGATTGACTGGGCCGACTGACTATCGTCTATCTCACTTGCTCTTCTGTTATCCCGAAGTGATTGTTAATTGGCTTGCTTTAGTATCGCTCTTTACACCTTCTATGAATATGAATCTTTACACACATTACGTAAAGATGAACATCAGTTCAACAATGACTCTACACGACACAACATCGGCATGGTTTCCAAACAGTGTATTATCGTCTATTTAAACTAATTCACAAAATCGTCTCATCAATGTCAATAAACATTGCACTAAAAGCTGCAAACAGATAATAATTGCACTCGACATCTACAATCAAACTCTGTCGACAAATCTCTCAGACGACGTCAGCGTTCAAACTCTGTGAAGCTCTGCGTGAAGCTCTGACCTGTATGCAGTAAGCTTCCCATGAACTAACCTGAAACATGGCACTCACACCCGCCGCACTGAAAATAAAAATGTGAAGCATTCTTTTTCTTCACACATACAATTATAAATACAATTTACATATTCTAACAATCTAAACATTCAAATCAAAATTCTAGTATTTAGGTTATCATGACATATCAGTCATCTGGTACTGTGCTTGGACTATAACTTGAAAATCTGTGAAAACAACAATCTATTACTATCTTGTTTCAAATAACTACATGTATATTATCTCAAATTAATAAGTCATTTCTCTATTTATTAGAACGTTCTTCACATTTAACTTATTATTATTCCATGTAAAGAATAATTTAAGGATCAACTAACTTTTAGAATTAAATATTAATTCCACATATATGGTATACACTATTCCACAGATGGTATACTGCTGCTACAGTGAACAAGTTCAGCACATTGTCGGTTGCTAGTGTTCCTGGTGGCTTTACTGAGTTGACCAACATTCAACTCCATCTGTCAACATCGCCAACTTTTTGCACTATCTCATCTAAGATTTGCAAGGATTCTCATAAATGACATATATTACAACAATGCGATAAGGTCTTCGTAAGCATAGTATGACTTATCTTTGCTGCATACTTATCAATAAATACAGCAATAGTCCTTGGAAATCCGATACCTTAGCACCCATCACAAATGTAAAAAATACATATTTATATATTTCGGACACCATCTATCCGTCTAACTAACCATAGACATCGTGTAGCTTCAACCTCCTTTTCCAATTCAGAGGACTGAAGTCTAACTGTTATGGGATCCAATGTCTCTCCGGACATCCCTATGCTTTCCTTATTCATGTTTAACATGAGCATCTCGCCCTTCCACAAGCTATTACGCCATGGGTCAAGGTACGCGTGGGTCTTGGAAATATCTCACTCTCACACCCATCCAAGCATATTGGTATGTGATTTGCCTCTCTTATTTGTCATTGACCCTTGTTGTCATTCACTATTGGCGTCTTTGACTCAGCTCATATTCAATAGATCTCGCTATCATAATTAAAGTTCAAGACAGTTACGTCTCCTCACTCACCACTTTTCTGATGTCAGCATAACCATCATACTCAAATATGTAATTGCATTCATTATATTTTAATCAGAAGAATTATATTCTTCTTCTTTTTTATGTTTTATACCTATTATCTATACAATCCTAATTCTATTACAATTTTTTTTATTATATATATATATATATATAGTCAGTCAGTCAGTCAGTCAGTCATATATATATATATAACCAATCAACTAATGAAATAATTAATCACTAATACATAACACATGATATATATTCTCTTCTAGAAATTCCCTTCCTTCCAACTTCGTCACTAACAATGTCTCTAAGTGATTTCTATTTATGCAGTCAAACATTGTTGCTAACTGTAAAATAAGAATACCAGTTAAGGCTTATAAACTTAATATTAATCATTACACTGTATCAATAAATCCAATATACTCACTCTATCAATTAATCTATCACTTATATGAAAATAAACAATAATTATTTAGTATTAACAATTAACAATAAATCTATCAACTATGTTGGTAAAGAACAATAACCCTTTAACAAAGCAGCTTACTTCCTTCTAAGTAAACTTTTTCCCATGAGAATAGTTTTACTTATATCACAACCCTACTATATCGTCATGTGATATTAACTTAAAACAACTCCAAATCATTTCCTTGCATAGTGTCCTTAACTTTATCATCATCAATTCCTTAGCATGCTGTAACACAATGACTTATATCACAACCCTACTATATCGTCATGTGATATTAACTTAAAACAACTCCAAATCATTTCCTTGCATAGTGTCCTTAACTTTATCATCATCAATTCCTTAGCATGCTGTAACACAATGACTTATATCCAACTTCTGTCACATGCACCCGTCCTCACACAACGATTGCGAGCCTATTATTAACTTACCGCATTCCGATAAGGCAACTCAGCCGAAGTCAGTGTCACAATTTATTTCATATACTGAATATTGAAACAGATATAAACCAATCTTCTTTAAGATCATGCCTGCCCAGTCATCCGCCACTGCGTATTCTTAAACCAAACCCAATACAACAAAACCCGGCAGCAAAACATGCTCGCAGATCTGACTTACGTATCAGTAAATTTTGCTCTCACCTTGCGAAGAACGCACTCGCTGGTATAGAGAGACGCGAGAAAACCCTACACATCGGTGAAGCGTCTCATTGATGTGGTACCAAAATATCACGTAATGACACCATGCGCATCCACGATTCCCATCAATCACCCCGGCGGTGCTGTACGCAGACCAGATTTAGATGTTATTAAACCACAGCAATGTCAAGACAATGTCAGGACCTCACAGACCCGAAAGGAAATCAGTTCATCCCTTCATGTAATATCAACTCAAAATCCAAAAACTAATATTAAATAAACTTTTAATCATGCACAACTATAATTTCAACACCGTAAATGTTAACTATTATCATGCAAATATATAAATTCCCAAAACATTAACCTTAAATATTATTGGACAGTTTAAATAATCGGCAATATAATCAAATCAATCTATTAATATTAATATAATTCCTGTATGAGTTCATACTTACCCTCTAGGGTCTCTACTCATGTTAATTTATCAACATTATAACACTAACAAACAACATTATACTGATAACCTAACTCACTTAAACATTGATATCGTCCAATATTTCACTAATAGTATATGTAACACACAATACTTTCTAATACATATAGAGTATTATATTCACACTAATAACTATTATTTACTACTAAATTACTCATTTAAAAATAATATTTATTTTTAATAATAATAACATACTATCTAACCTCTATAGATTTATAAAGTGTTAATCATACTTGAATTATCTAAACTAGTGTTACCCTAATAATAACAGATAATCAGATGCCTTATATTTACTATCAAGTCACTATATACTGTATTATATAATTGATTTAATAAATAATATTTTGGTTGATTAACTGTCACGCCAAAAAAAAAAAAAAAAAAAAAAAAAAAATTCACAGTTAACAACACCCTCAGTAGTCAATAACTCCATGTTCCATTAATAGCATAACTAAACATTATTTACTCAACTACCAAGGTATACCCTATAACTGAAACACATTTGCCAAGTTATTAATTATTAACGTGAGCTGATTAATCTAGGCACTATTTTCAACTCCAAATATTAGGGACGTTCATTTGAAACAAGTTCCAATGGCTTTATTGCAAAAGCGTGAAAGAAACATTAACAGGTGTGGTAGAATTAAACAAAGCATTCATTTTCAATGAATTATGCACCATGGGTTGGTCAGAAGAAGTCGCCGTAGACATTCAGACATGCATCCCATTGCTCAGTTTGGCGGCTAATTCCGTCCTGCACAATCTTTGCAACATGCGGACGAGCATTACCGCGCAACAAAATCACACCGCGAAAAAGCATGCCGGATCGTTTATTCTTGATGGCTTTTTGCAGCTTGTCTAGTGTTTCCACGTAGTGGGTAGAGTTGATGTTGACACCAGGTTCTTTAAAGTCAGCCAACAATAGCTCTTCATGGTAAAGATATGCTCTCCGCATAACCTTACCAGCGCAAACCTGTCACTTGCATTTTTGAAGGTTCGGTCAACATGCGTGGTACATACTGTAAACACACCTTCCGATATTGCAGTTTCTTACGAACGACCTTTTGAATTTTCCCAATTGACACATCAAATTCTTTCGCTAGCGAACGTATACTTCGAAAACGGTTCATCTGTACCGCTGCATCAATTTTGGGGATGGTTTTTTTCTGTTGCAACAATATGCGCTTTACCCTGCCGTCGAAGATCTGTCGTGAACTGACGTCCTTTCCGAAACATTCGTGCCCAGTCTGTCACTGTTGTCTTCGATACATATTTGTTACCGTCCGCTGCCTGTATTCTTCAATGAATGTCCACTGGTTGACATCCTTCAAATAAAAGAAACTGAATCAGCGCTCTTTGAGCTTCTTTGGGCGGATTTGCGATCAGCCCGGCCATTTTCTCAACGGTCAGAAACAGAACTTATGCATCATGGTACTATAAGCACGTGCCCGTTTATTCATTGGTCAGTACTTATCACATGACTATGACATGATCATGTTCAACGTACGCAATTACGCGCGGTGCGGTACAAACGGGTTTCATATGAACGCTCCTAATACAAACACCTGTCATGTTTATGTATTTCTGAGTAAATTACTTAATATTCATCTGAGTACATTTTCTTTGTTCCTGTCTTTCTTGTCTCACAATAGCAATATATTAACATTAATTCTGTTGTTTAAAAGTCGCTTAAAAGTCGACAGGGTCGACTTTATTGCAATGGGTTGTATCCCATATGGCTCGGTCTATTTCCGCAGCGCGAAAAGCGTCGAGCAAAGCACGAACTCCGTACCACTGGCGACGACCCACAGGTGTCTCCGGAAAATTTAACTCGTGAACCGAAGGACGCGGCCCGGAATCGAACCCACAACCTTCGGAGCCCGAGTCAAACGGCTTGACCACTTGGCCACCTAGACTCCGCCTTTCATTCGTTTATCATTCATTCTTCTACTGTTTCGCTTGGTTTCTGATAGCATACCATCTTGCATGGGTGTTCTCACATTCCGTGCACCAAAGACAGAAGCAATACTTCTTGATTTGCATTCAGTCGCTGGCTGACGGACAGGTAGCACATGTAGCACGTGCTGTTCTCTTTGAACTCCCCTGAATGTCATTGTTGTTGTATGTTGACTATAGAGCTTACATATATAATAGTCTAGGCATCTATAAAGAAGATAGTTTGCCATTGATCTCCTTGGCAGTGACAATTCCTGAACATAATGATGAGGATGTCGACAATAAATGCAGATAGAAATAGAATTTAATGGCCTCCCCTAAACAAGAAAGAGAGATGATTTGTGTTCGCTGGTGACATTGTCGTCCTGCCGAAGACACGAAGGACTAGAACAACTATGAGTTAGAGGATATTAAATGTAGCAGCAAATTTAGAAGACATAACTCCAACGTGGACCAGGTACAACTATATAGACAAGACTCACGGGGTCATATTCAAACAGGTACTCATAGACTAAACACAATATTAATTGGTGTCTGTAAATGATTATGTGACTACATTGTTTGCCAGAATGGCAGATGTGAAGTTGAGGATGATAACTAAACGAGTAGCCGTGTATCTAGAGGTGGGGCGAACACACAGGAGGGTCCGTGGGGGGGGGGGGGGGGGGTACGGGGTGTCAAGCATTTGTAGCATCTTTGGTAAGGATGACTCTCATGTCCTTTTCAGGACCCATCCCCCACTGGTCCAAGCCTGACACCCAACTCACGCCTGTGGCTCCTAGTAGCTGTCAGCATGCAACAGCAGCTACCCCCGGGCAACAGCTGTGAGAGGCTGGCTAAACCAGGCGCGGGTAGCCGATTTGGTGTCAAACAATGCGGTGAACTAGGATATGCCTACCCAGCATGCGAAGACAGGATTCGGCAGACTGCGCGGAAGAAATCATTCCTGATTCAACGGCGTTTACCTGCAAAGCGTTGTGGAACGTATTGAGCACGACAAGGCACGTAGAGCGCCCTGGTCATCCACTGAACCTGTATTCATCTTCAGTCGTCCTGACTTGTCTTACCACTGGACTCAGATGGACTCAGGCGAGAGAGTGAGGTCGACGAATTGCGCAACTCTTCCTCACTTTAATCCAATTCATCGCGCAAGTCATTCTTCACCCAACGTACAAATATCACCTTCAAGCCCTGTTGTGATGGGCGAGTGGCGAAGCTGCAGGCGTGGGTACTACACTGCAGGAAATTCTCCTCCAGAAACGTCAAGCATTCTTTGTCCACATTGTCAGAGAACATTTCGTGCCAAAATAGACTTTATCAGCCATCTTGGAACTCACGGCTCCACAATTTCAACCCCAATGAATTAAATGAATGGTCATCATCATTCTTGATGGACAAACAACACTCCTGCTTGTAATTGGAACATCCAAACACCCACTTGCTTTCAAATAATGTAATATGAACGCATTGCCTGTGAACTAATATGTCCAAAGCACTGCTTGGATGGACCAAATCAGTTTTTCCACAATGGTTCCAGAAGGTTTTCGTGCCTCAAGTTAGAGTTGATATGGATGAAAAGCAGTTGCGGCAAGAAGAACCGCAGTTAATTGACAATGCCACGCACATCCCTCTTGTGAACTGAAAAGTGATGATGGCAAAATAACACGCCTCTTTCTCCCAGCGAATACAACTCCACTTATCCAGCCTATGGACCAGGACATTATTGAAAATATGAAGCGACGTTACATAAAAGCTTGTATCGAAGGCTTGCTTACATCTGACGGTGCCATGACTATCAAAGAATTTTGAAAGAGATACGACATAAATGACGCTATTTTCAATGTCACCACTTCCAGGGCTAGCCTTACAGTGTCTAACCTAAAGTATCGGTGGAATAAACTCTTGCCTGAACCTACTGCCGAAACTGGCGGGACTGAGACTGTTAGTGTTGACGAATTTGTGCAACTGTGCAGCAATGTAGGCTAAACTAAACATTACGTCAGAAGGAGTAACAGATTGGTTAGAATGTGACAAAATGGATGGAGGTTTTAAAAAGTTGAACTATGATGAAATTGTTTCTAGTGTGACTACCATTTAAGAAGACGAAATTGATGACAATGAAGGATCAGTTCTTAGCCAAAATCCCACAACTAGCCACCCAAACCCAGAAACAATAATATCAAAGTGCATTGATTGGTTTAAAATGCAAAAGGAGACAAATGCAATACAGATTTATATACATTACTACTCTTACATTTTTATTTGTTTGTTTTACTACTCTTGTATAGAAGTTTATATTGATTGTTTTGTAAAGTTAAATACAATATGCATGTAAAACACTCGCAACTGATGGAGACACCTGAAATAACACTCACAACTGTTGGAGACATCTGCGTTAACACTCACTCACTTTTAAAGGATTTTATTTCCATTTTCGCCCTAGGCCCGCAGTTGAAATCACGTTACTATACATATGTAGTAAGATATTTCTTGTATCCATCTATTCGGTTATCCGCCACAGACCTGGTCGGGGCGTTGGCGGGTAGTCGAAAGTTTTACTGTAAATAAACAAACAAACGCGATGTAATTCTTGGTGAGAATCTGGTTTTATTTGTGCACTTGCAACATTCAGTGAGAACATAGCAACTGATTTGAAAATACAACATTGCACTTGTGCAACAATGGCATAATACAAAGAGGTGCTTATTTTATTTGTGTGTGTGTTTGTGTGCGTGTGTGCGTGGCAATCTTCATTTGTTCTCTAAACGTTTGAACAAACATGTATGAGAATAACCAGCGAATCATTTCAACATCTTTCTATCCACGTTACGAATTTGTTGTTGCTGTTGTTTTTTTTTTTTTGTGTGTCATGAGATGTCTCCCTCAATCAGTTGTGTTACCTCAGGTGTCTCCCTCACTCAGTTGTGTTATCTCAGGTGTCTCCCTCACTCAGTTGTGTCATCTCAGGTGTCTCCCTCACTCAGATGTGTTATCTCAAGTGTCTCCCTCACTCAATTGTGTTATCTCATTTGTCTCCCTCACCCAGTTGTGTTATCTCAGGTGTCTCCCTCACCCAGTTGTGTTATCTTAGGTGTCTCCCTCACCCAGTTAAGTTATCTCAGGTGTCTCCCTCACCCAGTTGTGGTACCTCAGGTGTCTCCCTCACCCAGTTGTGTTATCTTAGGTGTCTCCCTCACCCAGTTGTGCTATCTCAGGTGTCTCCCTCACCCAGTTGTGGTACCTCAAGTGTCTCCCTCACTCAGTTGTGTAATCTCAGGTGTCTCCCTCACTCAGATGTGTTATCTCAGGTGTCTCCCTCACTCAATTGTGTTATCTCATTTGTCTCCCTCACCCAGTTGTGTTATCTCAGGTGTCTCCCTCACCCAGTTGTGTTATCTTAGGTGTCTCCCTCACCCATTTGTGTTATCTCAGGTGTCTCCATCACCCAGTTGTGTTATCTCAGGTGTCTCCCTCACCCAGTTGTGGTACCTCAAGTGACTCCCTCACTCAGTTGTGTTATCTCAGGTGTCTCTCTCACCCAGTTGTGTTATCTCAGGTGTCTCCCTCACCCAGTTGTGTTACGTCAAGTGTCTCCCTCACTCAGTTGTATTATCTCATATGTCTCCCTCACTCAGTTGTATTATCTCAGGTGTCTCCCTCACCCAGTTGTGTTATCTCAGGTGTCTCCCTCACCCAGTTGTGTTATCTCAGGTGTCTGCCTCACTCACTTGTGTTATCTCGGGTGTCTCCCTCACCCAGTTGTGGTACCTCAAGTGTCTCCCTCACTCAGTTGTGTAATCTCAGGTGTCTCCCTCACTCAGTTGTGTTATCTCAGGTGTCTCCCTCACCCAGTTGTGTTACCTCAAGTGTCTCCCTCACTCAGTTGTGTTATCTCAGGTGTCTCCCTCACTCAGTTGTATTATCTCAGGTGTCTCCCTCACTCAGTTGTATTATCTCAGGTGTTTCCCTCACTCAGTTGTGTTATCTCAGGTGTCTCCCTCACCCAGTTGTGTTATCTCAGGTGTCTCCCTCACTCAGTTGTGTTATCTCAGGTGTCTCCCTCACCCAATTGTGTTATCTCAGGTGTCTCAATCTGTTGGAGTGTTATCTCAGGTGTCTCTATCAGTTGTGAGTGTTATTTCAGGTGTCTGGCTCAGTTCGAGTGTTATCTCAAGTGTCTCCCTCACTCACTTGTGTTATCTCAGGTATCTCCCTCACCCAGTTGTGTTATCTCAGGTGTCTCCTTCAACCAGTTGTGTTATCTCAGGTGTCTCCCTCACCCAGTTGTGTTATCTAAGGTGTCTCCCTCACCCAGTTGTGTTATCTCAGGTGTCTGCCTCACTCACTTGTGTTATCTCAAGTGTCTCCCTGACTCACTTGTGTTGTCTCAGGTGTCTCCCTCACTCACTTGTGTTATCTGAAGTGTTTCTCTCACTCACATGTGTTATCTCAAGTGTCTACCTCAATCACTTGTGTTATCTCAGGTGTCTCCCTCACCCAGTTGGGTTATCTCAGGTGTCTCCCTCACCCAGTTGTGTTACCTTAAGTGTCTCTCTCACCCAGTTGTGTCACCTCAAGTGTCTCCCTCACCCACTTGTGTTATCTCAGGTGTCTCTTGCAGTCAGTTGTGTTATCTCAGGTGTCTCTTGCAATCAGTTGTGTTATCTCAGGTGTCTCGAACAGTTGCCAGTGTTATCTAAGGTGGCTCTATCAGCTGCCAGTGTTATCTCAGGCGTCTCCACCAGCTGTGAATGTTTTCTCAGATGTCTCCATCAGTTGAGAGTGTTATGGCAGATGTCTCCATCAATTGCGAGTGTTATCTCAGATGTCTCCATCAGTTGTGAGTGATATCTTTGATGTCTCCATCAGTTGTGAGTTTAATCTCATGTGTCTCCAGCAGTTGCCAGCGTTATCTCAGATATCTCCATCAGTTGAGAGTGTTATGGCAGATGTCTCAATCAATTGTGAGTGTTATCTCAGATGTGTCCATCAGTTGTGACTTGCATCTCATGTGTCTTCAACAGTTGTGGATGTTATCTCAGGTGTCTCCATCAGTTGTGGGTGTTATCTCAGGTGTCTCCATCAGTTGTGGGTGTTATCTCAGGTGTCTCCATCAGTTTTGAATGTTATCGCAGGTGTTTCCAACAGTTGTGGGTGTTATTTCAGGCGTCTATATCAGTTGTCAGTATTATTTCAGGTATCTCAAACGGTTGTCAGTGTTATTTCAGGCGTCTCCATCAGTTGTGAGTGTTATCTCGTTTCACTACCAGTTGTGAGTGTTGTTTTAGGCGTCTCTATCAGTTGTGAGTGTTATCTCGTTTCTCCACCGGTTGTGAGAGTTATTTCAGGCGTCTCCATCAGTTATGAGTGTTATCTCGTTTCTCCACTAGATGTGAGTGTTGTTTCAAGTGGCTCCACTAGTTGTGAGTGTTGTTTCAAGTGGCTCCACCAGTTTTGAGTGTTGTTTCAAGTGGCTCCAACAGTTGTGAGTGTTGCTTCAGGCGTCTCCATCAGTTGTGAGTGTTATCTCGTTTCTCCACTAGTTGTGAGTGTTGTTTCAAGTGGCTCCACCAGTTGTGAGTGTTGTTTCAAGTGGCTCCACCAGTTTTGAGTGTTGTTTCAAGTGGCTCCACCAGTTTTGAGTGTTGTTTCAAGTGGCTCCACCAGTTTTGAGTGTTGTTTCAAGTGGCTCCACCAGTTGTGAGTGATGTCACAGGTGGCTCCACCAGTCGATTGTCTTTTCGCATTTTTCTGCCTCAGTTACTTGTATTTCCACAGTTACAAACATAGTTACTGGGAGCATTCTCCAGCGGGTACCTGTAACAGAAATGACACAAGTTACTATACAATTTCAGCTATTGTAGATAATATTCCATTCATATATTTATGCAGTGATTACATCATATACAACTAAAATATATAGCACGTGTACTCTACATCGTATACCACTCATCTATATAACTTGTACATGTATATATATATATATGCCAAGGTCCTGTAAAGGACATAAGAAAGGACAGATGTTAGAGATAGAGACATTGGGGTGAGTAAGGTGGAATAAGAATAGTCTAGATGCTGAAAGACCGGACTGTACCCATGAAGGACAGGTCATCATGAAGTGAACGACGCAGTACGCCTAGTCTCAACCCGGTGTATGCGAGACATCTGACTTCCCACGGGTTTCATGAGGGGCAGGTACCTCGTGACCACTGGGCAGTCGAAGGGAAGCCAGACGGGCTGTGGACTTGACTGAGAGAGGATGTGTGTCTGAGAGTGTGGCAGGATAGACTCTACTTAGTACTTCAGGATTTGAATAGCATAGCTGAGCCGTGTGACTTGTGCTTGTGTGTGGGGCCGCGATACGAGAGCGGAGTGGCTTTATTGTAACGTATTGCTGAATTATCGCCACATTGTGATATGTTATGAATGTGTGCGAGAACGAACGCTGATGAGACATTATAGTTATTGTGATTATATCCTAATGTAATAAATTATATCTTCTTGACTCATGCGTCGACGTCTCATGTATGCCCGCACTATCTACCTGTCTTGAACTCTTCACTGTCAAATATCTCTAGACGCTGACAATATATATATATAACATGTTATAGTCAGGTTTTTGTCAGATATGACTGAGCTACCGTATGACAGTAGACGGTACTACCTGCTTTCTGTTAGCGCTGAACGGGTGGCGGCGCCAACGACTTCGGGCGGAAGAGCGCAATTAGTAGTGTACAAGCCTTATTCCGGGGCGAGGAAATGCAACCTAAAGACATATTGTCATGGCAGGGCAGACCAGGCCCTAAGCTTTGGTTGGCAGCTGGTCTAAGATCGAAGCTCCGACAGGCGGACAGTTAGAGCATTGCTTTGCTGATCCGGCAGCTTCTGCAGCTTGTCTTGATCCAGATATATTGGTGTTACCATTCCTCTGGAGTGAACTAGGCAGGCCGAGAGTGGGATCATGCGGCATGGGCAACACATAGTCTCTATATTTTAGCCCAGGCTTTGTGCTATTGACATTTATAACTCCATTCCTGGTCTTAACCGGTCTCGGAATCAAAGTGAGAGGTAGCATTTACGGGTTATAAGTCCTTGTCAATTGGCGTAGACATGGGGCGCCACGGGTTGCCTCTGACTGTGAGAGACACATACAGGTGTCACTGATCAGCTACCGCCCTCCTCAAGCTGGGCAGCACCCGGCCATTTGGGTGCTTATCCGCCACAGCCTGCCTGCTTTAATGTTTGCTTAGGGCTAGGACAAAATCTAAATCGTAGTAAAACCAATGCACCAGGTATTACTAAACTGAAAAATGTAAGCTTTATGCTACGGATTGCAACTTAGAACGTCAGAATCATGTGTCCAGGATTTTCCACTGACCTGACGAATATGGTCGGTGTGAGAAAAACGGTTGTGATTGATGCCGAACTCAATCGTTTTAACGTTGATATTGCTGGCCTGCAGGAGACTTGCCTTGCTGGGGAAGGGTCACTCAGGGAAAACAATTACACCTTTTTTTGGGAAGGGTAGAGGTCAGGCAGAAAAAAGGCAACATGGTGTGGGTTTTGCAGTGAAGAATTTGCTACTGGGAATGAATGAACTTCCAGCTTTAGGTAATGGAAGACTATTATACCTGCGAAAGGCAACCTCTTGTGGTTTTGCCACCATTATCACTGCATATGAACCGACACTTGCTCCTCTGATGATGTGAAGGATTCTTTCTATGAGAAGCTAGACTCTGTGATAAAGACAGTTCCAAAATCCAACTTCATTTATATGCTTGGTGATCTCAATGCTCGTATAGGCAAGGACTCGAGTTCACGGCCAGTGTGCGTTGAAAAATACAACATCAATCGCATGAATGAAAATGGGCAAAGGCTGTTGGAGCATAACACACGAAATGACCTATGTATTACTAATTCCTTCTTTACAACAAAAGAGCTGCATATGGTCACATGGAAACATCCAAGATCCGTCCATTGGCATCAGCAGGACTTCATCATCACACGGAGATATATATGTATATATCAGTTCAGTTGTTGAATTGAGTTAAGTTAAGAACCGACATCACTGCACTCAGAACATTCCCATACGTGCTCCGTCCCCTCGTTCAACAGCCAGCGAAGAGTCGTACTACTAATCGTTCCCACAGCTATCTGATTAAAAGTTATCCTGGTCTTCCCTCTCAGTTTTTAGATTATTCTACAACCCCTGCCGATCCCCCGCAATCTCAATCTTTCCACATATGGGTTCTTAATCTGTTCCTCCACCTGCTCCACCTGGTCCCACAAGCGCATGACCACCCCCTCCCCTGCTCATAGGCAAAATACCACCGAAAGGTGCATTCCCTGCTAGCCTATCAACCTGTAATTATTACATTGTACCAGTCCGTGATGTCTTCTGGAACTTCAACCCACTCTCTTTCACGATTGATGGTCTCTAGATCACATACCTGACTTATAGAAAGTTCTTCCTGTGCCATCCAGGACCTGCCTCCTCTTAGTCTATGACACTTAACCATATCCATTGCTGCATGCAGCGGGTGATCCCTGTCTGCGGCCACTCTCAGATACCATTTGGCCTGAAGGACCCTATGCCTATCCGTCATTGTTGGTAGCGCCAGGATATGCCTCATGCATATAATTGGTGTGTCCATTGTGCACCCCAGGATTAACCGCACGGCAGCATTCTGTATGCGCTCCAACCATTCAAGCTGGCACTTTGATACTGTCTGCAGCCTCAAACCATACTCATTGAAAGAAATTATTAACTGCTGAAAGAGCCTGTAAAGCATCCTCTGATCTACCCCGGTTGCTGCTTTCAATGCATTAAGTCCCCTACCAGCCTTCACCACCAAAGCCTCCACATGATCCTTAAAAGACAAGCACCAGTCAAAGGAGATACCCAAGTACTTCAATTTACTCTCCCAACTAAGAGGACATCCATGCAACATAATACCTGGGACGTCTGCCTTCACGATCCGATTATCCAGGGAGTACTACACAACCGATGCCTTGACTGGGTGTATAATGGCCCCTGCGTCCCTGCACCACTCCGCTACCCGTGGTTTACTTCCACCTGTAAGTCTTTCGCCAAAGTGGCCCTGTCTCTGCCCTGTCTGTACACCAGCACATCATATGCAAATGTCAAGATTCTACCCACACCTGGTGTTTTAGTAGCTGCGATTTTACTGGTGTAGACATTAAAGAGCACTGGGGACAAGGCAGATCCCTGTGACAAACCAGGTGTAATAGTACAGGGATAAGAAGTCCAGGAACCCATGCGCAGTGCAACCTTACGCTCATAAAGGACTGCCGCAACCCATCTAACAAGGCAAGGGCAGACATCCATGTCCAACAGTGTGTGTATTAACCGATCATACCTAACCCTGTTATACGCGTCCTCCAGGTCAAGAGCTACCGCCACTGTCTCCTGGTTATCCTGGAAGCCCTCATAGACATCAAATGCAAAAGTCGCAGCATTGGCCCAGGTGCCCTTCCCAGGCCGGTAAATCCCGAGTCCTTGGGGAAGCAGATTACCACTTTCCAAATGTCGCTTGAGCCTGCGCGCTACTATCTTTTTCGAGGATTTTGCCATACGTGTTTTGCAGGGTTATGATTCGGTATCCATTAAGTCTGGTGTGATCCATACCAGGCTTTGGGAGTGGGACCAGGTAGCTATGCAGCCAATCGTGGAGTTTTTCATTTCCGCCGTATTGATACTTAGCTTTTAAAGACGTTCCAGTATGACAGTACAGGGCAAGGTGTGGTGAGTAAAATAAGACGTGACAAGCGCAGAACGTTTCAGGGCAGGAAAAAAGCTGGGAGCAGCCACCGTGGTGGAGTTTCGAGGTGGAGAAGGCTTGGGTGGATAAGCGTAGTGCTGTAATGAGATGGCAAAATGCCAAGAAGAACAGAGCTGGTCATCCTAGTCCCTGCTTGCACTTAGAAAGAGAGATGCACACATAAGTAAGCTATTTCAAAAAACTGGTCAAGGTTGTTAAAAGCGACAAATGGGCAGAGGTGTGTCAAAGAGTAAGCACAGACAAGTCACTGAAATTGTTCTGGCGACTACATAAAAGCATGAGTGGTGTAGTCAAGAATAAGAGCATTTCTGACTTCCAATGTGCTGACCTCATCTGGCAGAGGACTGACGAGGACAAGGGCAAAGCCCTCTTTGAACGCTACCTTGAGCAGAGCAACCAGACAGACATGGGAGGCCGAAATCTGGCCAAGGAGGTCACCTCAGACAGATGCAAGGCCCAGAACACTTCGGATGAAGACACAGTGACAGTGAAAGAAATCAAGGCTGTGCTTCGACGATCAAAAAATAGTGCTCCAGGTCCTGATGGCATAAGATACGACGACATAAATAGGTGTACCGACAATGAGCTAGAGAAACTAGCAGACATGTACAACAACAGTATAGGGAGTGCTAGCATCAAGGAGGAATGGTTACACAGCTATCTAATTCCCTTGCCGAAGCCTGACAAAGACCACAAAAATATTCAGGGATATCGAATTATAACCATGCAGAATACAATAGGCAAGCTGCTGGAGAAGGTAATTGCCAGGAAAATATCAAGCCAACTAGAGAGGCAAGGTGTTTTCCCACCTACCCTGGATGGGTACCGTCTAAAAAAAGAAACCTGGACCAATGCAGCAGTCTTTGCCCAGGATGTTTATGAAGGTTTCCACTCAGGCACTGAAACCGTTGCTGCAGCGATTGATCTTGAGGACGCATACAACAGAGTACCACTGGATTTTTTAATGTTTCAGCTTCTTGAACTAAATGTAAGTCCAATCCTCCTTAGTTGGATCGCTGCAGCCCTCTTCCAACGGAAAGTAGTTTTTAGATGTGGCAGTTGGACTTCGGAACCAACAACAATATATCCTGGCCTACCACAGGGATCACCATTATCTCCGGTACTGTTCAACGCCTACACAGTGAGAATCACCAGTGAGCAGATCACTGGACCTGGCAGGACATTGTCATATGCCGATGATGTTTTAGTGTATCGTCAGGGTGAGGATAGAGAGGAGGTTGCTGTGGAACTACAAATCGAACTCAATGGCATAAGTACTTGGTGTGATGAAGCTGGGGCAATGGTCAACCCAACAAAGGCAACAGTGGCTTGGTTCTCGTTGAATAATCATATTGTCAACACTCCAACACCAACTGTAATGCTGTGTTCAGAGACGGTGGAAAGAACGCAGGCAATGAATTACCTGGGGGTACGGTTTGATCGAAGCCTTGCTTATAATGTGCACATAGACCAGGTGATAACAAAGGCCAAGCGGGGTTTGGCAGCGATGCGGGTTATGGCGGCAGGAAACTGTGAGCAGCGCCATCTATGTCTTCTGTACGAGGGGCTGGTCATGTCTGTTTTGGAGTATGCAATGGCAATCCTGACTCTCAGCCATAAGCAGATAGAAAGGATGGAAAGGATACAGAATGAAGCTATGCGCATTATTCTTGGATGTACAAGAGATACAGCATGGAGGGCGATGCACTACCTTCTTGATTGTCCAACCATTGAAGAGAGAATACAAGTTTGCAGGGCACGCGCCTACCTCAGAATTAACGCAAACACACAACATCCACTGCATAGTGAAATTAGGAAGGTGAAGGGCAGCAGGTTAAAAAGAGGACGGTCGTGGATGGGTCAAGCCGAAGACATTCTTCAACAGGTGTGTTCACTTGAGGACTTAGAACCTGGCGAGGAGTGGGTGCAAGTGCCAACAGACTTCTGCACATCCTTTTCAGTTTTCATCCAACTAGATAGAAAATGCAGACAAGAAAATCCGGCTGCTGTTGAGGCTGAAGTACAAGCGTTGATTTTCGAGAATTCGCTAGACGGTGACGCGGTCATCTACACAGATGGGTCGGTCGTCCGACATGTGAGAAGCTCATGGGCCTTTACAGCTCGGGCCGGAGGGAGAATTGTGAAGGAGGACTCTGGTGCTTTCACTGAAACCACAAGTAGCCTGACCATGGAAGTCATGGCAGTAAGTAAAGCAATAACATGGCTCGAGACACAGACATTCACTATGGCTTGTTTCCTTAGCGACTCAATGAACATGATCAAGAGGATAGAGGAGGGGTCGATCCGAAGAGAATGGTTGCTGCCTCTGGAGCGGTCTCGACTGGCAAAGATTAGTTTCATCTTCGTGTCAGGGCATGCGGGAGTACAAGGAAATGAGCGGGCTGACAAGCTCGCAGATGAGGCTACTGTGGAGGGCGGACGCGCCATGGACCAGGCCGACATTCTGAATGCTCTACGAGAAGTAAGACTTTTGCGAGAACCAAGTGATGACTGTGAATCTACAACAATGGCCAGACTGCGAGAGCAGCAAATTAAAAGAGGGGTGGCCAAACAAGAACACTACGCAGGAAGCCAAAGAAGATTGATAAACCAACACAGAACTGGCGTCGTTAGCCGCTACACGTTGCGGAATTTGCTGAGGAGGGGATCCGAGCACTTATGGACTGAATGGTTCGATGTGCAATGAGGATGATCTCTCGACTAACTAACTAACTAACTGATACTTAGCTTGAAACAAAGAGCCATTTCCTCCAAGTCACCATCATTTATGTTCCTCATATGGAAATGAATATGAATCAACCATCATTAATTCGAAGCCATCACAGCAGTGATTGTGATACGCATCATTCTTTGGTTGTTGCTAATAGAGCTATGCTGGTGAGAAGGACAAGTCCCACAGGATTTCAAAGACTCAAGCATTATAACATTGTACAAGAACAAGGACGATCGGAGCCACTTTAATAACTATAGTGGTATCTCACTTCTGTATATTGTTCGGAAAGTATTTTCCAGAGTTGTTCAGTGCAGACTTCAAGTCCTGGGGGATCAAGTCTACCCCGAATCACAGTGTGGCTTTCGACAGAACCGGTCTACCATTGATATGATATTCTCATTGCGACAAATGCAAGAAAAATGCCGTGAACAGAATCAACCACTGTTTATTGCTTTCATCGACCTCACAAAGGCATTTGATTTGGTCAGTCATGAGGGTCTGTTCAAGGCACTAAAGCAGACTGGCTGCCCACCAAATTTTCTGTCCATTGCGGAATCGTTCCACACAGGCATGAAGGGTATAATCAAGTTTGATGGTGCAACTTCTGAAGAGTTTGAAATCAAGAGTGGAGTTAAGCAAGGTTGTGTACTAGCTCCCACCCTATTTGGGATATACTTTTCACTTCTACTGAAATATGCATTTCGTGATCAGGATGCCGGTATATACATTCACTCACGCTAAGATGATGGCCTCTATAATGCTCAGAGATTGAAGGCCAAGACCAAAATTAGGAGGGTACTGATCAGAGAGTTGCTTTTGCAGATGATGCTGCAATTATGACCCACTCTGAGGAAGAATTACAACATCTACTATCTGCTTTCTCTAATGCTTGTTCTGAATTTGGTTTAACAATTAGCAACAAGAAGACACAGATTATGTCACAAGGTGCACATGGGGCACAAGATAGTAGACCATTTTACATATCTAGGATCAGAGGTTAATAGCAAATTATCCCTAGATCAAGAAATGAACATCAAGATCGGAAAGACAGCAACAACAATGAACAGATTAAGAAAAAGAGTCTGGGAGAACAGGAATCTTACTGCCAAAACAAAAGTCCTTGTCTATCAAGCCTGTGTCCTTAGTACTCTTTTTTATGGCAGTGAAGCCTGGACAACTTACTCACGCCAAGAGAAACGTATAAACAGCTTTCATATGCGGTGTCTGCGAAGAATACTTGGTATTAAGTGGCAAGACAAAATCACAAATACTGAAGTATTGGAAAGATCAGGTTGTGTGATGGTTTATTCTATGCTTAGTCTTCGTAGACTTAGATGGATAGGAGGATGGGTGATCGTAGAATTCCAAAGGACATCGTGTTTGGTGAATTACAGATGGGTAAGAGATCGCAGGGTCGGCCTCTACTACGATACAAAGATGTGTGTAAGCGGGACATGATTGATACAGACATTGTTAATGCACATTGGGAGCAAGTCGACGCGAACGTGTTGCATGGAGAGCAAATATCATAAATGGAATAAAGGCAAGGGAGAAAATTATTGCAGATAAGTCACACACCCAGTGTGTGTGTGACGTAAGATGGTGTATGAAAGTGAAAATGACCAGGTGTTGACATGCATCCACTGTGGACGAACATTTACAACGCGAATTAACCTTTACAGTCACATTCGCCACCGCCATGGATTGTTGTTTTTGAGCCTTTTTAAATCACAATGTATCAAACTATGTTCTGTCAGGATGGCAAGGTGCCAATGCTTATGACATGTGTACATCATGCTGTGCATTACTTTCTGGACTACACTTGTACGTTTACAATGTCCACTTCTTTCCGTGGGACATTCTTGTTCGTGTTTCGGTGTGTACATAGTAGCGTTTGCATTGTCCCCAGAAACCACATTTCTACTGCCCTAATCATTTTAAATACGTCTGCTTAGTGTTCATGTTTAGCATGCATAAAGCGGTATAGGTTGTATATAGCACTTGCATATATCAATACAAATATATTGTAACATCATGATTCACATTTCCACTGAAATTAGATGTGTCTCAACTTGTCTGCTTATTGTGCGTGTATCACATGGACATAACGGTGCATTTGACAGAGCACTTCGGCATTCTATTTCTCATAAATATATAGACAGACAGACCGATAGGCGCACGTACACACATACACACATACACACACACACACAAGACAGAGAGAGCGAGAGAGAGAGAGAGAGAGAGAGAGAGAGAGAGAGAGAGAGAGAGAGAGAGAGAGAGAGAGGTGGAGGGAGAAAGAAGAGACCTAAGAGTGAAACTTCCACTAAACTGGAGTTGAGTTTGCACGTATATTCAGGCAGTCACATATCAGTTCTGGAGGCACAGAGTCGGACAGCCAATCCCTGCAGCAGTGTATACGGCCACGCTTCTATTGCCTTGTGATAACCTATCCTCACAAAGGTAGGGCTGGAGTTGTGGAACAGCACGACCTGGACACGGATGGGGCTGGAGTTGTCGATCAACACGGGTAGGGCTGGAGTTGTAGATCAACATGATCTGGACACGGCTAGGGCTGGAGTTGTAGATCAACAAGATCTGGACACGGTAGGGCTGGAGTTGGTTGTGGGATAACACGACCTGGACACGGGTAGGGCTGGAGTTGTGAAACAACACGACCTGGACACTGGTAGGGCTGGAGTTGTGAAACAACACGATCTGGACACGGGTAGGGCTGGAGTTGTGGAACAACACGACCTGGACACGGGTGGAGCAGATATTGTTACTAGATCCAGGTCACAGCGTTAAAAACACGACTTAACTCGGTTAGGTCGTCCCAGCCCACACACCCACACACATACACACACTCGCGCACCACACACACACACACCCTCGCGTGCGTTGGCACACACACACACACACACACACATCTATCTCTCTCTCTACGGTGTCGCATGCTGTCTGTGAGCTTGGTTATGATTTCGTTCTGTTTTCCTTGCTGTATTTCTATAAATACTGACTCATAGGGCGTGTTGGCCAGGGTGAAGACTGGAATACTTCGTGCAGAGTCGCTTGCATCGATTCAGAAGTCGCGGTTTGTGAGCATCTGCTGAATTTGTGTGTGTGTGTGTGTGTGTGTGTGTGTTTCAGGACACTGGTGTGGTTGGGGGTAAGCGGGCGGGCAGATTGGCTCTTGCCGCATCACTAAGGTGTGATTTGATGTGTGATGGGGCGGGTGTGGTGAAGGCCCTCTTGGTAGCGTGTGATTGATGCAGAAGAACAGATGGAATTTCATGGTCTGGAAGGAATGCGGCAGCAGGAGGTGGTCAGAAGATCTGGTCGACAGTCGTCACTCATATGTAAATCAACGTAGACATATACTCAGATTGCAACGGGCACCATTAGTATTGTAACTCTACGCTGGTTGTTGAAGATGAGGACTTAGCGCTTATAGGACTGCCCAGAGTGAAGTGATGTCGGTCCTGGACTCAGCTCAACTTATTCCTATGATTTATTCGTTCGTCACTTGTTGAATCCAGACAGTACAACTTTAGTGATTGCTAACGTTTCCTGCGGAACACAATACAGACATGTTTTAACGCACTGTAACCACACACAAACACTGGACCTACTTGGGTCCCAGCCGATTGAAAACGTACTGCACAAGCGTCGACTTCTCATGCGCTCCCAAAGGCATGGTCACAAACTCTTTCTCGCATGTATATGTGGCGACAAAGGATGGTCGTTTCTACAAAGAGATATCATCATGGCATCGGTTTACCAACATACGTAAATGGCATTCTTGTCATTTAAGCTCAGCTCTATCAACGAACATTCCTGGCATGCTTGTCATTCAAACTCCATTCTATCAACTTGCATTCCTGGTTTTCTTGTCATTTAAGCTCAGCTATATCAACGTACATTTATGTAATTCTTGTCATTTAAGTTCAGCTATATCAACGTACATTTATGTAATTCTTGTCATTTAAGTTCAGCTATATCAACGTACATTTATGTAATTCTTGTCATTTAAGTTCAGCTCTATCAACGAAGATTCCTCCCCCGATGTGTCTCCACCTTGACGTGGTGGGGGAGCTTGCGTGTCCCATCGACCCCATTTGCTTGCCGATGGATGAAAAACTACATATCGGACAGCTTATGGGATAGGGATCAGACTAAGAGAGACACAACCTGCTGCCCTGCAGGTAGACTGTGAGGATAGCAGTCAAAAATTTAAATCAGGTGCACGAAGGCAGAAGTTCTTGGTCCGGACAAAACTCTTAAGGCTCCCTGTCGAGGACTGTGGCTGAACGCCTCTAAGCCACAAACCCTCGGATCTGAGAGCCAGGCTGATACCCACCTACCGAAAAATAGAGGCGTGATTCTGAGCAAGCTACATGCTCAGGTCTGATACATGTTCGAAGGCTCTCAGCTGGGGGATATGAGAGATTCCCCGATGAGAGGGCCAGGCCGTTTCTCGTTCACTGCTGCACGAAGGTAAGGTGCTGAGCCGGCAGCAAATGTAGCCTACCTCGTGAGCGAGCACAAAAAGTCAGAAGTCCCCCAGTCGAAGGAAATGGTTATGCAAACTGTCTGTATCTAACTCATAGAGAGTGTAGACAAAAGTGGAAGAACGTCTCAATGACGCGAAATGGAACGCACGGCGAGCGAACCTATTGCGTGGTCCGAAGTCAAAAGCAAAGCTTACCGAGTGGATGTCGCCCACAGTCGGACCGTTCCTGGTGTGTGCTTGAGCGGCCAGTGGCAAGCGAGATGCCCAACATATGGAAGTGAGGAACTAAAGCAGCCATGAGCAGGACGTGGCAACTCCTCGGGTGAGCCCAGTCTCAGAGCAATATGTGCCGGCTCTGCAATTATGGAAGCCTCATTGGATAGCGAGAGAATGCCCATGATCTGTCCCTGCCTTCCCTTGAGGGTTGACCATTTTGTCATTGACCGTTCTATCGTGACCAGCTGAGATGTGGGCGGCATCACAACAATAAGTCTAACGTGCCTCAAAACCAGAGGAAGGCTAACCTCATTAAAAAATGCCCGCCGAAGCCGGCAGTGCTGGCCTACGGGTGGCAAAATAAAAACTGGCACTACGCATTTTACGTCCGTGTGAAACGTCTCGTCCATTTGTCTCTCGTGCCAGGAACAGCTCTGACTACCTAGTTTCCGAATGCCGCTCTTGCTCGGAACAGCTCTGACTAGGTAGTTTTCCGAATGTCCGCCGTGCCTGGAACAGCTCTGAAGGGCGCAAGGACAAGCACATGTCCGAAAACTCGCTGAGTGGATACCATCTGCAGACTTGTCTGGTTTGTGCAGGAACGGCCCGTGGTGAAGGAAAGCCCAATATATTGAAGTGAGGATTTAAAGCAGCCATAAGCAGGACGTGACGATTCCCCCGGCTAGCCCAGAACCAGGGTGCTATGTGTCGGCCCTGCAACTATGGAAGCAACCTTGGATGGCGGAAAATGCTATGGACTGTCCCTGCCTTCCTTTGAGGGATGACCGTTGTCTTCGACCGTTCTAACTTGGCCAGCTGGGTTGCAGACGGCACCGCAAAAGTGAGAGTCTCCCAGGAATGCTACCTGGTCAAAAAAGCACGCTAAAGTCGATGTGTTGGCCTACGGGTTTCGGCCCAAGGGCGCATAACAGACACACCGCAATCACATCTGAAAAAACACTTCGGATGAACGAAAAGAAGAAGAAGAACGAAGATTCACGGCATGCTTGTCATTTAAACTCAGCTATATCAACGTATATTTATGTAATTCTTGTCATTTAAGCTCAACTCAATCAACGTACATTCCTTACATTCTTGTCATTTAAGCTCAGCTCTATCAACGCACAAATCTGACATGCTTGTCATTTAAGCGCAGATCTATCAACGAACATTCCTGGCATTCTAGTCATTTAAGCTCAACTCAATCAACGTACAGTCCTTACATTCTTGTCATTTAAGCTCAGCTCTGTCAACGTACACTCTTGGCATGCTTGCTATTTAAGCTCAGTTTTTATCAGCATGACAGAGGTCAGCATAATTCAATGGATAAGTGTGCTCGATTGGAACCATTATGTTTGCTGATGCCGAGATAAAGAGTTAAAAACCCCTACATCGGTCAGTTGGACTAAAATGTTGACTTCTCGACCTTGACATAGTGACGTAATCTACAAGTACCTCTGAAGTCGGAGCAGGTCCGCCTGAAGGTTAGGGACAGTGGTAATAGGGGAAGCTAATCCACACGCAAAAATCAGTCCAGTGGAGTAGAAGTAGTAGCAGGTGTGTCGACTACACTTGCGTTCAAAGTGAGCGGAAGCAACAAGAAAACATCAACATGATAGCACACAAACAACCATGACATTTGATGTCAACATGATAGCACACAAATAACCATGACATTTGATATCAACATGATAGCACACAAACAACCATGACATTTGATGTCAACATGATAGCACACAAACAACCATGACATTTGATGTCAACATGATAGCACACAAACAACCATGACATTTGATGTCAACATGATAGCACACAAACTACCATAACATTTGATGTCAACATGGTAGCACACAAACAACCATGACATTTGATGTCAACATAATACACACAAACAACCATGACATTTGATGTCAACATGATAGCACACAAACAACCATGACATTTGATGTCAACATTACAGCACACAAACAACCATGACATTTTGATGTCAACATGATAGCACTGTGGCATAACGCTAACCACCATTATTCATTTACCAAAACATGCCGCAAGAAGAGGAAACAACATTAAAAAAAATTGACTTCACAACCACAAACGGAGACTAGGACTTAAAACTTAACATCGAAACTGGAACTGCATAAGTGACAGATGACGTGGATTCTTAGAAAGATTTCATCAGACAAAGCTCGGAAACCCATTGGATAGGAGGAGACATGTGACCCGCTTTCGCGCCAACACCGGATGTGCATATGTTAATATTTCATCAGAATCTAATAAGCCCGCATTTTTTCCTGCAACCAGCCTGGTGAATAGATGTGAGAAGCTGGTGTGACCAAATTTTCAAACATGGAATTGCGGGGTGTCTAGATCTGAGGTAAGCTTGTAATTCCCGAGATTAGACTAAGAACCCGATGTATCAAGTATCAAGTAATGATAACCCGTGTTTGTAATGTCAATTGAAATGTATTATTATTAATTAAAACCTCTGAAATGTAAAAATGCTCGACTGTAGATTCTAACGACGAAGAGCCGTTCCCGGGCAAAATGACTCTCCAATACTCTCTTCGATGAAACTGCAATCTCTGATATTCTTAGAGATAATTATTAACTTTAAGAAGTGCATTATACTACTCCATTCTATTCTGAACAACTGTACGAAGTGATGATTCTAAAGCAATCTTGTGCATTTCACCAGAAACACTGATAAAAGATGTTATCACTACCTACAGCTGAAATAACAGTTCGTGTACTAGAATAAGTGCCTTGTTCTAAAACAGACTTATCTATGCCTATTTACAATCTAGAAAGCTGAAAGAGAAATCAATCTTTCCTTTCTCCTTCATCTATTGAATCAATAGGGTTTAACGGATTAAATATTCATATGTATGTCACATTTTAATTAGATAAGGGCACACATGAACTGCATTACATGAGAAAGTTGTGCTTCGCGGAACACCATCACGCGCAGTGAACTTAACTCATTACTCAACATAACTTAAAACACAACACCACTCAACACCACTCATCACCACACATCCCAACACTCAACATCACAACAACAACAGATAATGGGAGAGAGTTATTAGACACAAGAAGAAGAAGAAGAAGTTAATTGGGAAAACACAGAGAATTATTTATACACGCGATAAACACCATTGAGTGGAAGAAATGTTATAAATGTATGTCATTTATTTACATGCATCTTGACACATTCTCACTCTTGTCACTGTCTTACTGTACACGTTCACTGACCCCAGGTCAAATGAGAACTTACATACAGCAGGAACCAGTTGATACAAGGCGTACACAGTGTGATAAACTCTGACCACCCCAAATTAACCCAACACTAGCTTAGAGAAAAAAAGAGGGCAGGGGAACTGGTTCCTACTTCAGGAATTTAGATTTCTTCCGACCTACTTCTAGAATATTGTATTGGTAGGAATGTATATATTTATGTGAATATTCATCAGTGATCTTGGTGGCTACATACCAACAACCACCCAACACATCAGCAAACTAACCACCTAAATCAGACCTGAGAGAGGGAAGCCGAGAGAAAGAGATGAACCACAAGTGAGATGGAGGATGACTTGGCCATGAGCAGAGTATGGGGAGGCCTTCAGTGGAGCTATACGGGCAGACCTGAAGTGGATCCATCAGTCAATGGACCCTGGCTTACCTAATCTTCCAGTCACCAGGTTACCTTTCTAATGGGTACACACCACACCCAATTTCAGGAAACTGATATTTAATTGTTGAATTACCATCACACTTAATATGTACAACATCAAAATGTTTACTATGTTTCACACTTGTTGTCATCTCATGTATTGCTGCTTGTTTATTGAGGGTCTGTGTAACTGGTCCAATATGCAACTTTTCTAATGTATCTTGTGTAAATCACAATAGAGATGTATGTACTGGCCAGAAGGCTCAGGCCCAGTCAATAAATGATTAACATGAATTGACCTTCTGTTAATTTATCAGTTCAAACCTATCTGTGAGTCAACAACTTTTTGTGCATCATGTTGTCAGAATCTAATGTGATTGATTATGTGTTTGATTGTTTAAAAAAATAAATCCACTCATAATGACTTGCTAAAATGGGGAGAGAAGACTCTAGATCTATCAACTGCTCAATATCCATGTTTTCTTCATCTAAATCAGGCTGAGAAAATTCTCTAGACTTTCCTCAGATTTGATAAAATAAAAGGGGGCTCCAGAGCTACAGAATCCTTGGAGAAGGGGCAGATTCCCAGTTAGTAATCATTATTCTCACCAGGGCCATAATCTATATCTCCTAGACATACTTAATAGAACGAGGCCTGCAGATAACTCAAGGTTCATATTCTGGGGTTATTGAAGATAGAAGAGGAAGGGGCTCTACTTCTTTTGTTAGGAATGGGCATGCACTACAGTGATCTCCCACTCCCTTCAAAAATATATGACAAGCACACAAACAACCATGACATTTGATAACAACATGATAGCACACAAACAATCATGACATTTGATGTCAACATGATAGCACACAAACAACCATGACATTTGATGTCAACATGATAGCACACAAACAACCATGACATTTGATGTCAACATGATAGCACACAAACAACCATGACATTTGATGTCAACATGATAGCACACAAACAACCATGGCATTTGATGACAACATGATAGCACACAAACAACCATGACATTTGATGTCAACATGATAGCACACAAACAACCATGACATTTGATGTCAACATGATAGCACACAAACAACCATGACATTTGATGTCAACATGATAGCACACAAACAACCATGACATTTGATGTCAACATGATAGCACACAAACAACCATGACATTTGATATCAACATGATAGCACACAAACAACCATGACATTTGATGTCAACATGATAGCACACAAACAACCATGACATTTGATGTCAACATGATAGCACACAAACAACCATGACATTTGATGTCAACACCATCACTAGCAACAAATAAAAACAACAGGAAGTGACCTTGAAATAAATGTACTAGAGTTTGAAGTCAGAGTTAAAAGACCACCAAGTAAATTTGGAAGGCAATGGGAAACCACCACATTATCTTCCCAAGATTTCATGGCGAAATCTTATGCAATAAGTAGCTATCAATGAATGTAAGAACGAGAGTGCTGAAATGCTATATAGAACCAGTTTTGCTGTATGGCAGCGAATCTTGGAATGTAAATGAACAAATTAAGAAGAAGAACTTGGAAGCAACAGAGATGTGGTTTCTGAGACGAATGTTGCGAATTCCTTGGACTGCCAGAGTAACTAACAACGATTGCCTGAAACAGGCTAATGAAACTAGATCACTATATACAACAATAAGAAAGAGACAAACAGCTTTCTTTGGTCATGTGATGAGAAGAGAGGCATTGGAGAACATCGTGACCACTGGAAAGATCGAGGGGAAGAGAGGCAGAGGCAGACCAATTGAGACGGATTGAGACGGTGGCATTTAGGAATATCATCAGCAGAGTTGATCCAGAACACCAAAGACCGAGATCTGTGGAGAGCCATGAACGCTTACGCCAGCCGGCATGGCACTTGATAATGATGATAATGAGAGTTTGAATGATGACTGTGGAACCCCGCCAGAGGTCGCACCACTGGAATGCACCTAGAACTATGGGATATGATTCCAGAGTAAGATAAGGCTAAGGCGCTGGAAAAATCGGCCTTTCCAACCACAAACCACCTGTTCGAATAGACTTCCAATCCTAATTGGGATCGATCAATCAGGAATTTTAATTGGAGAGAGATCACCTAGACTATAGTACAATTCTGAAATGGGATCATGAAGATCCAGAAGTAAATGAGTGAGAGTCGTAAGATCACTGCAGTGGTACGTAGTGATTTATTGTTTAAATAACATGATATTAGCATGTAGTATTTGACATTTAACTGTCTAAGGTTGTGAAAGTACAGGAATAGCGGAGTGATGGTCATTCTAATAAGATATAAAATATAGCTAAACTTGCACTGATTCCTAAATAACATCCTTAAACTAGCAGTAATCGAAACTAAATATGCAATTCCGTATTAGCCTAGCAGTAGACAAAACAGGGCGAAGAAAACACTTTCACAAGAACGTGCAGAGTTGCCCATACATTGCAATGCCGCTGAATGGTCAGGTATGGTAAGGCAGAGACGAGAATGATGTACAAATGTAAAATATGTATCAATCCATGTTAGATATGGAAGCTGTTTGAGTGCGTAAGTTAATACTTCATAAATAGTAGGGACAGGGACATTATACAGGTTTGTGAGTAATAAATGTGAACCGAGCGCCAAAGGATATGTAGTAATGATTCAGGGCTGATTGTGTCGATGCACTGTGGTGAAAATAACGGTAAGTTGTAATGTTAGCATTGTGTTGATGTACATTGGTGTAAATGACTGTATGCTCTAAAAGTTAACATTGTGTTTATGCCAAGCGTGTAAATGACGGTAAGTTGTACAAGTTATCAATCAGTGCTTAGATGTACAGTGGTGTAAATGACTGTATGTTGTAAAAGTAATCATTGTGTTGATGTACAGTTGTGTAAATGACGGTAAGTTGTAAAGTTAGCATTGTGTTGATGTACAGTGGTGTAAATGACGGTAAGTTGTAAAGTTATCATTGTGTAAATGAATGCATTTGGTGGAAGGTATAATTGTGTTGATGTACAGTGGTGTAAATGACTGTATGTTGTAAAGGTTATCAGTGTGATAATGTACATTGGTGTCAATGTCTGTATGTTGTAGCAATCTGATTATATGTCCGTCTCGCCTTTCCTCTGAGCGTTGAGCGTCGATCACATCCCCTCGTCACTCATCGCTGTCTCATTCTTGCCAGAGTTTGGTGATTCATTTGCTCTTCCAATGTGTACACGTGCTTCCACAAGGCCGCAACCACGTCTGCCTTGTCATGCATAAATACTCCAACACGTTTTGCAGGGCCAGCCAATCTGTCTGCCTGTTCATTCCCCAGCACACCAGCATGCCTCGGAGAAAAGATCCAGGCGATGCTTGCCACCTTTGACCTCCGAAGCGAAGCAAGCCTCTCTTCACGAAGCATGCCTGTCCTCACCTTCCTCAGCATGCTTTCTGAGTCAGTTACAATCACGATGTGTGTGTGTATCGTATTCTCCATCCAGCGAAAAGCTGCACTGACCGCCTCCACCTCCATTCTTAGTTGTTCGAGTTTGTTCTTATTAGTTTCAGTGATCATGTGAGGCATGATGTATGTTTCTAGATGTGAGGATGTGTGTATGGGTGTGTATGTGAGGGATATGTGTGTGGGGGGGGAGGTGTGGGGGATGTATGTGTGGAGGGGTTGTGTGTTGGAGATGTGTATGGGTTAATGGGTGAGGTGTGGATGTGTGAAGGGATGTGTAGTCGGTGGTGGGTGTATGTGTGTGTGAGGGATATGTGTGTGTGTGGGGGGGGGGGATATTTGAGAGGATAGTTGGAAGTATGTGGGTGTTGGTGGGTTGGGAGGTGGTGTGGGTAGGGAATGTGTTTGGGTGAGTAAGAGATTTTGTGGGTTGGGGGATGGGTGTGTAATGGGTGTGGGTGATGAGTGTAGGGGGTGTCTGTGAATGGGATATGACTGTGTTGGTGGGAGTGTGTGAGTGTGGATGGGGTAAATGTGAGTGGGTGGAGGATATATGTGTGGGTAGTGAGGATGTTTGTAGGTGGAGGATGTGTGGGCGGGGATGTGTATGGGGAATGTATGTGGGGAATCTGGGGGGGGGGATGTGTTTATGGGTGATGTTTTGTGTGGGACAGGAGATGTGTGAGAGGTGGGGGATGTGTGGAATGTGCAGGTGATTGAAGGATGTATGCGAGGATGGGAGATGTGTGTTTGGCTGGGTGTTTGGGGTGTGTGTGGGTGGGAGGGTAGATGAGAGATGCATGAGTTGATGGCGCGTGGGTGATGTGTGGGTGTGAGTGGTTGATGGATGAGTACGTGAGTGGGTGGATAGTGTGTTTGCGAGTGTGTGAGATATGAGTGTATGGGTGGGGGAGGAGTGTAGTTGTGAGAAGATGTGTGTGAGCGGCGGATGTGTGTGGGTGGGGTTTATGTGGGAGGCGGGGTGTGTGTGGGTGGGATGTGTGGGTTTTTGGGTGTTTATGGGTAGGGGATATGTGTGGACAGGTGAGGAGATGTGTTTATGGTTGGGGATGTGTGAATAGGTGGGAGATGTGTAGTTGCGAGGTGGCGAATATTTGGTGGGTGAGTAGGTGTAGGCTGGCTGATGTGTGTGTGGGTGGGTGGGGAAAATTGTGAGAGTGCGGGATATGTGTGTGGATAGGTGTGGGATGTGTGGGTTGGCGGGGGTATGTGTGTGTGTGGTGTCTTCTTCGTCTTCTTCTTCTTCTTCTTCTTCTTCTTCTTCTTCTTCTTCTTCTTCTTCTTCTTCTTCTTCTTCTTCTTCTTCTTCTTCTTCTTCTTCTTCTTCTTCTTCTTCTTCTTCTTCTTCTTCTTCTTCTTCTTCTACTTCTCCTTCTTCTTTTCTTCTTGGTGTGTGAGGATATGTGTGTGGGTGGGGAAATGTGTGTGTTTGAGGAAATGTGTGTGGGTGGGGGGTTCAGTGGGTGGGTGGCGGCATGTATGTTTGCCTGGGTCTGTGTGAGTGCGTGGAGGTATGTGTGGGTGGGTGGGGGAGGTTTGATGGGTGGGGGATGTGTTGGTGGCTGCGGGATGTGAGGGTGGATGGGGGATGTGTCCGACAACATTGCAATATGCACTGTTTATGTTTACAACTTTCATTTGACAATGTTTTTTTTATTGTTTTCTTATGTGAATGTATCATGTTTAATATGCATTGTTTATGCTTACAAAATCCATTTGACAATTTGTTTTCCCCCTATGTACATGTTATCATTGTGGGTGCCCAATATGGCAGCTGTGGATATTACAATTATTATTATTGATGTTAGTTGTACATCATTTACTTTAATAATAAATATTTCTTCGTTAGGGACGCTTAGTTATAATTGGAACACATGAATCATATGACGACCTTGAGGTGAGTGGCCTGTAGTAATTAAAGTAGACAAATATTAAACTTGCAGTCAAAGAAAGGAAAAGTCCACTGTTGTGTAGTTATAATGTATTATAATCCATAATTGTTGGCGTTTTCCCGAACAAATATGTGGGTAGCACATGATGGTTTAGGCGTTATATATATTTGTGACAGGGGGAAAAGAACGCTGCCTGTACCACGCCAGGCCAACTCAACTACACAACAGCAGAAGCGCGACCTCCTTTCACCTATGTCCAGCGAACAAAAGACCCGCATTCCTTTCCCTACCGCTCAAGTCTCTCCGCCGATCTCACCTGTCCTTATTGTCTGGTTGACGCAGTGGTCGCTTCCCGTCTGCTAGTTTTTGGTCGCCGTGTTTATATTCTTGCAGTGGCCTTTCGTTTTGTATTTACAGGCTGTGTCGACCCGCCTAGTTATCATTAATCTTGTAGCCTAATTGCTTAGTTTACATGTACATATATAGTTTATCTACACTCTGCTTATTTAACCGATTAATTTGACTCCCATCACCCTATTTTGGCCATTTAGATATAGGCCATATGCAGGACGTCGCATTCAGTCCTGATCCTTTGCCGGGTGTTCGTGATTTCTTAGCACGTTAACCTACGGTAGTTTGCTATAGGTTTCTAAACTAATGTACCTTATTATAATCTAGCGAATACTCTAACAATGCCTTATGTCTACTTACATTCGCTTCTGCCATCCAGTTTGCTTTTCTGGTTGCCCTTCTGGGTTTCATTTGTCTCTGCCCAACCAATCGCTTGTCGTGGATCCCACTTGACCTCTCCGTCCTATCTTACTTTTAGTCTCCTGCTTGGTCTCAACCGCAGTGTCCCTGGCTATTGTCGTCCTATTTGACGTTTAGCCATCTACTGCAATTAACGAGCGGTATCCTTGGCTGGCGGTCCTCTTAACTCAAGTGGCTTTCTTGCACTTTAACGACCCTCGGACTCTGCGAGTCTTTCCCTTCTTTGGCTTATCTGCCTTGGGTAGGTTCCGTTCACAGATCCTTAGTCGTTCCCACTCCTATCAGTGATTCAGACGAGCTCTAGCATGGGCGCTTGTCCGTCTTCCTTCACTTCCTCCTCCTCCAGATACTATACAGACTTGGGCACGGATTAGCCACAATTTCTGAAGTCCTGTTACTATGTTCCTTGGGCTGCCCCAAGAGGGCACAGACCCCCGCCACTCCCGGAGTCCACTATCAACTATCCTCTCTCCTGTTCGACTCTTCTTCAACTGACTGGATCCCAAAGTATATATCACCTCTTGAGTTGGCGCCTTTCTTGAATCACGTGACCATGCTTCTCTCATCTCGCTACGGTCATCCAATCAGTACCTCGCATACCCTGCTTAATTTGCATCTTATTATTAATCCAACTCCCTTCACCCCAATACGACCTTGTTTTTGAGTTCATAGTCCTTGTTTGAGTTTATGCTCCTTGAATTAGATTTCCCAGCTCAAGCACGTTCCCACTGCTATAAATCTGCCAGCCTACGGTACCTATCTTTTATTCCTTGACAGTCTCAGTTTATTTCCGATCTCGTATGCACCTATAAACTATGTGGCCTGTGTGCCTCGAACCTAAAGTATACATTACATCTGGCATTCCCCGACCCTGAGAAAGCTACAGAACAACGAAAGTTGAGGTAGAGTTTTAGAAAACCGAAACAATTCGGGCTCAGAGCTTGAACTTTCAAGCTGTTTTAAAAATACCTTGGCCGATGAACTTAGATACTTCCAAATTCCACTACTGGTTTTGGTGTCATCAATATCTAGTGCCTCGTTGTCCCATTTTGTGACGCATCAGGCGTTCATATATATATATATATATATATATATATATATATATATATATATATATATATATATATATATATATATATATATATATATATATATATTGTTGTTTTTTTCATCTTTAGTTACAGTCCTTACCTCTGTTTTACTTGTGCCAATTTTCATGCTATGTTCCCTACACATTTCGTTTAGACTATTCATGTGGTCTTGTAATTCAGCTTCTGATTTTGCTATTAGTGCCTGGTCGTCCGCAAACAGGAGTTCTCTAATGGTTAGATTTGCAGATGGTTCTTCTTCTGCGGGGGTGGCATGGGCGGCGGCGACGGCGAAGAAGAAGAAGACGAAGACATTGTGAAGCATAGCAAGTTACAATGACCATAACATAACCAATAAATTACTGAAAGCACTAGATGACAGGACAGTCAGAACTGAAGACATTATATTACCCCTTGTACTTTATTCTCTCTACAGTTCTCAAAGTCCACATTGAAGATGAATGGTTGGATACGCGTGAAGGCGGCGCTACAATCGTTTCCTTGCAGGTCATCCGGCGTTAGATTCTTGGCATGGTTAGCGTCGAAAGTTTCAGGGCTGTGAGAGTATATGCAAATAGCTGACACCACTTATTTGTCTACAGATAAAACTGTACAGATGACACCACTTACATCTCAACAGATAAAACTGTACAATTGACACCATCTATTTCTCTGCAGATAAAACTCTACGGTAAATGTCTCATACAGTAAATGCAATGTTATTCCTGCTGGGGTATGGAATGTAATGAAGCAAATGATCGAGATATAAATCGAACGTAACTGCTTGTTATATAAATGTGATCTCACAACAGTTGAAGATGTAAATCGAATGCTACAACTCCTCGCTATATACATGTGATCTCACAACAGTTGAAAATGTAAATCGAATGCTACAACTCCTGGCTATATAAATGTGATCTCACAACAGTTGAAAATGTAAATCGAATGCTACAACTCCTGGCTATATAAATGTGATCTCACAACTGTTGAAGATGTAAATCGAATGCTACAACTCCTGGCTATATAAATGTGATCTCACAACAGTTGAAGATGTAAATAGAATGCTACAACTCCTGGCTATATAAATGTGATCTCACAACAGTTGAAGATGAAAATAGAATATAACCAATGATGGAGATATACATTGCATGTAAGCTGTTTGGGATACACATTTAATGCGGCAACTGCTTACTATAGATAAGTACCCTCATGTTGTCATGTAGTGTGTTTCATGTAGTTTTGTGTCGGTTTGTGTTTGTTTGTTCTGTGCTGACGAAGGCTTTGGCCGCAACGTCCAATTTGTTTCTTGTGATCGTGTTCCAGTAAAGCTCACAATCTACTTCTCGTCGTTTGGCGATTCTTGCATTGCTATATACATATCAGCAGCTAGCGATTGTCATGCACTTACGACCCAGTGTTACTATTATTACCTTGTGCCATTCCGATCTGTCTTCCGGCACTTTTATCCAAACTTTTTCACGATTGATGTCCTCTATTTCAAACACCTGACTGATAGATATTTCTGCCTCCTCTCAGTCTATCACCCTTGACAATATTCATGGCTCCATGCAGGAAGTGATCCCTGTCTGCAGCGAACCTTATTTGACTTGAAGGACCGCTGTGCCTGTCCACACTTGTTGGCAGTGCAAGGGTATCTCATCTCATCTCATCTTATCATGTTCCTCATGTACCTTGCGGTGTCGAGGTGAAGTATAAACAGCTGGAGGGTGCCCGCTTATGGGCTTCATATAAATATTCTCATGAACTATGTTATTCCCTCCGTCCATCGTTTACGTGGTCGGCCTCTTCCTCTACTTCCATCTGGTCTGTATATCATTACTTGTTGTGGTGTTCTGTTAGTTGGTAATCTATTTGCATGGCCAAATCATTGCTGCCTTATAATAAAATATAGCGCTGCTTTAACCCCCACTTTAGTCCTGAGTTATTCATTTCTGATCTTATCTCTTCTTGATACACTGAGTATTCTTCTCAGGAATGTAATGTCTGTTGTTGTTATTTTTTTTCTCTTTTTCTGTCAGTTTTTTTTTTTTCTTTTCATCTTTTTCTGCGAACGGGCCACGAGTCTACCTTTACAAACGTAAAGGAAACCTCCAATCCTGTGACAACCACCGAGGCATCTCCTTGCTTTCAATTGCAGGGAAGATACTCGCCAGAATTCTTCTCAATCGCCTCACGGCCCATCTCGATCAAGATCTTCTTTCTGAGAGTCAGTGTGGCTTCAGAAAAGAACGTGGAACTGTTGACATGATTTTCGCTGCAAGGCAGCTGCAAGAGAAATGTCAGGACCAGAACTGCCAAATGTTCTCCACTTTCATTGACCTTACCAAGGCTTTTGATACAGTCAGCAGAGAAGGACTGTGGAAGATTATGGCGAAATATGGCTGTCCACAAACGTTTGTTCAACTAGTGAGGTTATTTCTTACTGATATTCAGGCAAGGGTGCACAAAAGTGGTGAGCTGTGCGAGCCCTTTCCTGTCACCAATGGAGTGAAGCAAGGATGTGTCCTGGCACCAACACTGTTCAGCCTCATGTTTTCAGCCATGTTGATGAATGCCGTCGAGAATGACGACATTGGAATAGACATCAACTACCGTATGGATGGAAAGTTATTCAATCTCAGAAGGCTGAAAGCGAAAACCAAAACTAACAGCGACACCGTCAGAGAGCTGCTGTTTGCTGATGATTGCGCTCTATACGCCAACTCAGAGGCGGACATGCAACATAATGTTTCAACTTTCTCACATGCCTGTGCCAACTTTGGGCTCAATATCAACTTGGAGAAGACTGTAGTTATGTACCAGCCAGCTCCAGGGAATAATCGCATTGTGCCGAATATCAAAGTGAATGGTCATAGACTAAGTGTTGTGGACAAATTCACCTATCTTGGCAGCACTGTGTCCCAAGCTACCACAATTGATGACGAAGTGAATGCAAGAATCTCCAAGGCCAGTGCGCCCTTTGGCAGACCGTACAACAATGTGTGGGACAGAAATGGAATCCATCCATCCATCATTTGCCATGCCGGTAAGCGTGGGCGGTCATGTTCTGCCATCTCACTCGATCACCAGAGTCGTGGATCAGATCCATGTTTCTGTCTCAAGCATGCCACAAGGCCAAGCAATCCAGGTACTTGCTTCTAGGTCATCCCCTTGGTCTGTTCCCCTCAATCTTACCAGTTGTCACCAAGTTCCCCAAATCATTTCGTCTCATAACATGCCCAACAAATTGTGACTAGAAATGGAATAAGCAAGCAAATTATGCTTAAATTCTACAAAGCGGTTGTATTATCTACACTGCTATATTCTTATGAAACCTGGACTGTTTACAAGCGACATTCTAAGAAATTAAACCACTTCCACAGTCTGCCTTAGGAAGCTAAAAAAGATTAAATGGCAAGAGAAGATCCCAGACACTGAAGTCATAGAAAGAGCATCAATGCCCAGTATCCACACACTACTAATGAAGAATCAGATTCACTGGGCTGGTCACTTGACTCGCATGCCAGATCACAGGCTCCCTAAACGGAATTTTTACGGCGAGATGCGTTGTGGTAAACGCTCCCAGAGCGGCCAGAGAAAACTCTTTAAAGACACTCTGAAGATCTCACTAACAGATTTTGGAATCCATCATGACACTTTGGAGACTGCTGCCAGCAACTGGGTCTACGTCAGAGCTACCCTTATTTTTTATATTTTTTTTTAACCTTTTTAAAGCTTTTTCCCCTTCTTTATATATATATATATATATATATATATATATATATATATATATATATATATATATATATATATATATATATATATATATATATATATATGGGAGTCTCTGTGGCGAAGTGGTCAAGCCGTTTGACTCGTGCTCCGAAGGTTGTGGGTTCGATTCCGGGCCGCGCCCTTCGGTTTACGAGTTAAATGTTTCGGAGACTCCTTTGGGTCGTCGCTAAAAGCTACGGAGTTCGTGCTTTGTGCGACGCTTTCCGCGCTGCGGAAAGAGACCGAGCCATATGGGATAAAACCCGGTGCAATGAAGTCGACCCTGTCGATTTTTAAGCGACTTTTCTATATATATATATATATATATATATATATATATATATATATATATATATATATATATATATATTCTTTATCTTGTGCTGGGACACTGGACACTTGAGGATGAACTCACCATGTTTAAAATATTACGGCAACCATCTCCACAACCATTAAATTATGTGAAAAATGAACATGGGTTTCCACTGCTAAGGCAAGTGCGAACATTGTTTTGGCCATACCAGTGTCATCAGCAGCAGTAGTGCGCTTATTGAGTGCAGCTGGATTGTTGTTGAGTAAGTTACGAAAACGGACGTTACCAGCTCTCGTTATAAACTCTGTGTATATCAGATTTGCATGTACGATGAAAATTGTGGAAATGGTTCAGGGATTACCTGGATTAACTGAATTATTAGAACCAGTCGATCAGCAGGAAATTCATAATGTTCTGAATGAGCAGAATTATTCAGAAACAGAATGAGAGTGTCAGAATGACACTGAATTTTCATATTAAATTAAACTTTTATTTTAAATATAAAATACCTTGAATTTTAAAATTAATAAATTATGTCGTTTTACATGTCTCTTTGTACATGTAATCATATTTAGTAGACACTGAACCTAAACTTTCATAAATTTTATAATTTTATTTGAACTGTATTCCATATTAATCATTATAATAGGAATCCCATGGAATGGGATGGGATAGGACAGGCATTAATTACCATGGGATGGGATGGGATGGGATAGAAAAATATGTCCCATGGACAAGTCTAGAATATAGCGGAACGAGATTTCATTAGAAAACAGCAAGTTAAATGGTTCGGCCGTATAACAATGTTACAAACTGGCAGCATACCACAACACACAATGATGTGCATGCCAAAAGGAAGCAGAAGAAGTGACCGACCATGTAAACGGTGGACATAGGGAATATATGAATATATGAACTTCGATACAAGAAGCCCCATAAACGGGCATTCTCCCACTCTTTATGTTCACCTCAACACCGCAAGGTACCCAAGGAAGGAGATGAGATGATGAGATGAATGAGGAAACGATTAGAGTAGAACTTTACAATGTAATCCAACACCAACTTGATCTGAGAGTTTCCGGTGAAGTTGTATTCCTTCGTGTAGATAGTGCCGCCCTCGCCTTGTCTGACAGTCACATATAGGGCTCGCTCCAGCACTCCGGACACGACCTCCTGGATGTACACGACTGGTAGCTGAGATGAGAGTGGTTATATCCCTTGTGAATACAGTTATGTGGATAGAGATAAATCGAAAGTGTGTGTGTGTGTGTGTGTGTGTGTGTGAGAGAGAGAGAGAGAGAGAGAGAGAGAGAGAGAGAGAGAGAGAGAGAGAGAGAAGAGAGAGAGAGAGAGAGATAGAGAGAATGAACACATGAAAGAAGTTTAATTTCAATCGGAAAAGAATTAGGCTCGCAGGCCCATTAACATACCACTCTAGATGACCCACTGCTATGACGCAGAACTTATACATACGTTATTTAGTGGATTAAACTGAGTCAACGACAATAACACCGACATTGTAAACACAATCAACGTTCAAATTGAACAAATTAACGTTCAATTAATGTTCTCAGCATATACGCATCATTTACTGTACCTTTGCCTTCTACAAACCCCCATTGTTCTTCTCCTATTTGGCGTTGTATTTTCTTCTTAACTCTTTACATGATAATTCTTAGGAAAATCTGTGTGATGTGGCGCTTTATACTAATTTTTCGATGTTGATCACATTTCAAGGCTCCTCATTTCTTCGGGATTGCAATTAATTTAGAATTACATAATTCAGGAGGTATACCTCCAGTATCATGCATTGTGTTCAGCAGTCTGGTGACTTGATCTTTTCCATATTCTTCTAAGACATTGATCATTTCTGTTGAGGTGTTGTCTGGACCCGGAGTCTTGCCAGATCTCATACTTCTATCTTCAGAATTGATGATTCTTAATTATTACTGCAAAAGTCTGCATTCTTCTTCTTCTTCTTCAGCGTTCCGAGCCATAGAGGTTCTTTGCTGCAGATACAATCCGTCTCCATTCGTCTCTCTGGTTGACCTTCTCTTGCCAGTCGTTGATTTCAAGTGCTTGTAGGTCTGTAAATATATTATCTCTCCACCGTCTTCTTGGTCTACCTCGGGGTCTACGGTCATTTATTTCCTGAGTGTAAGCGAGTTTTGTTTCCCTATTATCTTCCATTCTTTATATATGCCCCAGCGATTGTAGTCTATTAGCACTTCATGATACCAGTGATTAGCGGGGACTTAAACAGATCATAAATGTCTTTGTTACTTCTTCTTTTCCACTCTCCACTTTGTGTATACCTAATGGGTCCAAAAATGCGTCTTAAAACTTGTTCTCAAAGGTTTGTAGCAAGGCTTCATCTCCTTTCGTTGTACTCCAGGTTTCAGAGCCATACAGCAGAACTGGTCTGATCAGTGTTTTGTATCACATGTTCGACAAAGTCTCGATAAGCGCCCACTCTCTCTCTCGATGAGTAGTGGGCCTGCAGTCAGTAAGCTGGTATAGCTTTTTTTCGGTCAGTCCTGTCGGCGTAGCTTGATAGCTCGTCGGTAGGCGTCCAGTGGTTTTGCATGTATCACCTTGTATGTCTCCCCTTCTTCGTCCGCGTCTACGTCACATCTGGAATGTGTGTGTGTGTGTGTGTGTGTGTGTGTGTGTGTGTGTGTGTGTGTGTGTGTGTGTGTGTGTGTGTGTGTGTGTGTGTGTGATAAAGCCAGCGGTTGGTAAATCCAATTAATTCGTTCTAGACACTCCAAAATATATACAAAAAACACATTTATTAGAGAATAAATATAGTGCTTAATACTAATTTTCGGCCTTGGTCTTGTCCAAACTCGCACATTCTCCGTGCCTAGTAACACTGTATTTACAGTGCGCCTCTGGAATTTTTCAAACCATCCTCTGCTGGCCTTTAAATCACTAAGTCTCCCCCGACGTGTCTCCACCTTGTCGCAGTGGGGGAGCTTGCGTGTCCCATCGACCCCATGTGCTTGCCGATGGATGAAAACTACATATCAGAAAGCTTATGGGATAGGGGCCAGACTAAGAGAGATACAACCAGCTGCTCTGCAGGTAGACTGAGGATAGTAGTCAAAGGTTTAAATCAGGCGTACGAAGGACAACATTCTAAGGCTCTCTGTCGAGGGTTTAGGCTGAACGCCGCTAAGCCACAAACCCTCGGATGTGAGAGCCGAGCCGATACCCACCTACCAAAAATAGAGGTGAGACGCTGAGCACGCTACATGCCCTGTTCTGATACTTGTTCGAAGGCTCTCAGCTGGGGATATGAGGGATTCCCGGATGAGAGGGCCTGGCCGTTTCTCGTTCACTGCTGCACGGAGGTAAGGTGCTGAGCAGGCAGCACATGTAGCCTACCTCGTGAGCGAGTAGAAAAAAGGCAGAAAAGTGCCTCAGTCGAATAAAATGGTTGCGAAAACTGTCTGTATCACTCATAGAGAGTGTAGACAAAAGTGGAAAAACGTCTCAAAGCAAGAAAAGGATCGCGCGGCTAGCGAATCCATTGAGTGGTCCGAAGTCAAAAGCAAAATCATACCGAGTGGATATCGCCCGCAGTCTGACCGTTCCTGGTTTGTGCATGAGCGACCAGGGGCAAGCGAAATGCCCAACACATGGAAGTGAGGAACTAAAGCAGCCATGGGCAGGACGTGGCAACTCCTCTGGTGAGCCCAGTCTCAGAGAAATATGTGCCGGCTCTGCAATTATGGAAGCCTCCTTGGATAGTGAGGGAATGCCCATGGTCTGCCCCTGCCTTCCCTTGAGGGTTGACCATGATGTCATTGACCGTTCTATCTTGACCAGCTGAGATGTGGGCGACATCACAACAATAAGTCTAACGTGCGTCGAAACCCGAGGAAAGCTAACCTCATTTAAAAATGCCTGCTGAAGTCGGAAGTGCCGTCCTACGAGTGGCAAACTAAAAATTGGCACTACGCATTTACGTCCGAGTGAAATGTCTCGTCCGAATGTCTCTCGTGCTAGGAACAGCTCTGACTACCTAGTTTCCGAATGCCGCTCTTGTTCGGAACAGCTCTGACTATGTAGTTTTCCGAATGTCCGTCGTGCCTGGAACAGCTCTGACGGGCACAAAGACAAGCACATGTACGAAAAACTCACAGAGTGGATACCATCTGCAGACCTGTCTGGTTTGTGCGGGAACGGTCCGGGGCGAACGGAAATGCCCAGCACCAGAGCGTTATGTGTCGGCTCTGCAATTATGGAAACCACCCAGGATGGCGGAAAATGCTATGGACTGTCCCTGCCTTCCTTTGAGGGACGACCGCGAAGTCTTCGACTGTTCCAATTTGACCAGCTGGGAGGTGGACGGTACCACAAAAGTGAGAGTCTCCCAGGAATGCAAAACCTGGTCAAAAATGCACACTAAAAGCCGGTTGTGTTGACCTAAGGGTTTCGATCCAAGGGAGCCTAACCAGACACACCGTAATCACATCTGAAAAAACACTCCAGATGAACGCAAAGAAGAAGAAGAAATCACTAATTTCACTAACATTTGTCCCAGACATTTTCTTAATGAGATCGGCATAACACAGTCTGACCTTTTAACATATGATTGCCTCCGAAACAGAATCGCCATCTAACCGATTTCGATTATCCAAATTAATAGTTATTCGAAATCGTCAACTATTTGAGATCTCTGTTTCGTTAGCACATTCACGTCTTCGCTACATTAGCTTCCTTTTTTGTTTCATGTTTCGCCACAATGGAACTTATCGTGGATGGCGACTTCCCGCAGATGCGGCAATTGCAATCTTAATGCCGGTCTCTTATGTTTCAATGATATCCTTTTTTCAACTGGATCGTGGTCCTCACTCTCTTCTTCGAAGGGCTGCTGGTTCTGGAAAACTGCTTTGGCCCCATTATGGAGCTAACGGGAAAAGGGTTAACTTATTAGCAAGTGATGCTCACACCGAGAAACAATGCCAAACTGAGCATAAGTACGCTTCCGTCCCTTTGTTTTCGCAAAATTAGTAGCGATGTCCCGTGCGTACGCCGACGAAATCCGAGACAACCGACGAAAACCGAGACAATTATTTCGCGGGGAAAAAATCGACGAAAACTCAGATAGATAAAAACCGAGGTTTTATTGTATATAAATGTGTGGGTTATATTGTCTCTGGTTGGTTATGCATGTACACGGTTGTTTTCGTACTCTTACCTCTGACAGCGATGGCGCGAATACAGGCTGTAATTTGACGTCTATCTTGCTGCGCCTGGCACCATCTTTCTCCGCCTGTTGCCTGTCATTGTAGATGCCGTTGAAGACACAGTAAAACTCGGTCAGGTTCTGCGACAGTTCTGGAGTGGGGTGACAAACATATATGTTAATTGTTTGACCAGTACATCATACTTTACATACCTGTCTCATCAATACATATGTGTGTGTGTGTGTGTGTGTGTGCGTGTGTGTGTGTGTGTGTGTGTGTGTGTGTGTGTGTGTGTGTGTGTGTGTGTGTGTGTCTCCCCAATTCTAATTCCAATTTTCAAAACAAAAATTCCAAATTCGGTCTCGTTTAACCTGCTTCCTCAGCTTTGGTTATTGTTGGGATGGTTTTTGTGGGATATTACTCTGTTTTTGTCTTGTGCGCTCTTACGAGTGAGCCCTAACTCGGACTGATTATATAAGCGTTTGTGTCTGTGACGTCAGCTGGGCGATATGTCGGCGGCTGTCCTTTGTGCCCGTCTCCTATGGTGACCTCTTTTGTCTGTGTTGGCTGCTTTGCGTTTCTCTTGGATAAGAGATCATTTGGGGTAGCCGGGATCGCCTGGATAGATACGTTTGCAGGTAAGTGACGAATCTTAGATCCATAATCCCCGTCGTATTCTTCTTAGGCGTTCCCTTGCGTCGTATCTCACCTCCCACTCCCCGGCGGCAGCTTTCTTTGAGGTAGTTAAGGTTGCTTTGTCTTTCTCTTCTTAACTCCGGTTGTCTTCACACGGGTCGATAAACTCCTCTGGGCTTTCTTCAGGTGTCTGGCGGGATTCTGGTTTTCCCTTGAGCTGCTTGGGCATCGTGGCTGGACTACTGGCTTTGGCTTGCTGTTTCTGATTGGTCTGTGGGTTTTCTCCATCATGCGTCTTTTTACCTCCTTTTTTGTGTCTATTGTCTTTAGTAGTTTTTCGGTGTTTTCTTGTTAGGTTTCATCTTGCGGCTTTTTTGTGATCTTTTAATTGGCTTCAGCTGGTGTGTTTTGGGTTGGCCCCCTTTCAGTTTTCAGCATTTCTCTCTCGGCTTTTATTGCTTGTAAGATCTCTTCATTCTTCTTTGTCGTCTGGATCATGTGCTCCACCTCTTGTTTGATGTTTTGCTGAATCTCCTTTATTTCAGCAAGTAGCTTTTCATTGTCGCTGGTCGGTGCCAGTGTTTGAAGTAGTATGAGTTGTCTCTTTAACTCGCCAATCTGGCTTTGTAGTTGTGCACTTTCAGCTTGCGAGACGCACGTGGCTGTCACGTACCACTCCTTGTAAGGTGTCTCTGTAGTAATGGCAATGTTTAAGACGTCTCTGTGTCTTTGTAGGTACGGACAGCCCAAACATCTTGCTCCATGCTTGCCCATACAGTTGGCGCACTTTCTCTTGTTGTTGGGTGCTCGGAATTCCGTGTCCAGCTTAGCCAGCGGACACTCACTGAATGCGTGATTATCGGCGCAGTATCGGCAGATTTCCGTCTTACTGCGACAAGATGCTCTGCTGTGGCCGGCTCTCCGGCATCTGGAGCATTAAGTGATCCTTGGTATGAATCCATCGGGCTGTTGTATTTTCTGGTGTATCAATACCTGGCGTGGTCGCTCGCTGCCCTCAGAATCCACCACCGCCAGCGAAGTAGGGATCTTTGAGTCTGTCAGGACCCGCTCCGCCTTGAAGATTCGAATGTGGAGATTCTCTTTATGATTTATTTCATCTGGCAGCTCCACTTTAATACGCTTGACAACTCATCTGACTGTCTTTGAGTCGGTTTCCGACTCTGGTGTCTTTCTCCTCCTTCTTGTCAGCTGTCTTGGCTCTTGTCTGTGATAGGCTGTCGTCGATGTTCCTCGTGGTAGCTTCAGTAGTATCAGTTATATCAGGCTCTTTGTTGCAGCTCACAGGTAGGCTCTTTCCGCCCGTCTTCTGCACGGCTGTTGCGGCTCCCACGCTGCAAATCATGGTATCCCCATAGGTACCCCTTATCTTACACTCCTAATCTAGGTACCCCCTATCTCACTCTTCTAATCTAGGTACCCCCTATCTCACAATCCTAATCTAGGTACCCCTTATCTCACACTCCTATTCTATGTACCCGCCTTTCTCACACTCCAGTTCTACTACCCGCCTTTCTCACATTCCAATTCTAGGTACCCCCTATCTCACACTCCAGTTCTAGGTACCCGTCTTTCTCACATTCCAGTTCTAGGTACTAGCCTTTCTCACACTCCAGTTCTAGGTATCAGCCTTTCTCACACTCCAGTTCTAGGTACCAGCCTTTCTCACATACCAGTTCTAGGTACCAGCCTTTCTCACATTCCAGTTCTAGGTACCCGCCTTTCTCACATTCCAGTTCTAGGTATCAGCCTTTCTCACACTCCAGTTCTAGGTACCAGCCTTTCTCACACTCCAGTTCTAGGTACCCCCAATATCACACTCCTCTTCTAGATACCAGCCCACCTATACCACATTCATATTCAAGGTACCAGACAGCCTACCTCAAATAATTATTTTAGGTACCCGCCTATCTCACATTCCTAATCTAGGTACCCGCCCTCCTATCGCACATTCCTAATCTAGGTACCCGCCCTCCTATCTCACATTCCTAATCTAGGTACCCGCCCTCCTATCTCACATTCCTAATCTAGGTACCCGCCCTCCTATCTCACATTCCTAATCTAGGTACCCGCCCTCCTATCTCACATTCCTAATCTAGGTACCCGCCCTCCTATCTCACATTCCTAATCTAGGTACCCGCCTATCTCACATTCCTAATCTAGGTACCCGCCCTCCTATCTCACATTCCTAATCTAGGTACCCGCCCTCCTATCTCACATTCCTAATCTTGGTACCCGCCCTCCTATCTCACATTCCTAATGTAGGTACCCGCCCTCCTATCTCACATTCCTAATTTAGGTACCCGCCCTCCTATCTCACACTCCTAATCTAGGTACCCGCCCTCCTATCTCACATTCCTAATCTAGGTACCCGCCCTCCTATCTCACATTCCTAATCTAGGTACCCGCCCTCCTATCTCACATTCCTAATCTAGGTACCCGCCCTCCTATCTCACATTCCTAATCTAGGTACCCGCCCTCCTATCTCACATTCCTAATCTAGGTACCGGCCCTCCTATCTCACATTCCTAATCTAGGTACCCACCCTCCTATCTCACATTCCTAATCTAGGTACCCACCCTCCTATCTCACATTCCTAATCTAGGTACCCACCCGCCTATCTCACACTCATATTCTAGGTAACCGCCCTCATATCTCACACTCCTATTCTATGTAACCGCCTATCTTACACTCCTATTCTATGTACCCGCCTATCTTACACTCCTATTCTAGGTACCCGCATATTTCACGCTCCTTTCCTAGGTGCGAGCACGCATTTCTCACACTCCAGCTCTACATCCTTTCCCACCCCTCATGGGTGGCTGAAATGCCGTTTTTGATTATTACAGTGCATGCCTGAAATTGTGCCTGTATGCATGTCTTGCATCACAGCTATACATGGTGAACTCACGTCTGTTCACTTACCATAACATCTGAGTACAGCAATGAAGGCCAGAAACACACAAAGTCTGAGAGGCTGCATATTGTCCAGTCTTCTCCCCGAATGAAACAATCAGCACCGGGAGAAGGATCATAAATAGACCAGCGAGTCACGGGGTGTAATTATGTATTCATGGCTACATTACATCACATCAGTCTCTGAAATTACTGCATCATATGCTACTGTGTCACTAAATGCATGAGTTGAAAATGAGAAACGAATTAAACAGCTCGAATGGTCGTTTAGTGTACACTCAATGAGCATTTAACTATGCGATGCGGGACATGACTCAGACTAGGTGGGTCCTGTCGGTAGTAGTGTTAATAATGTTGACATTTGGAACGAACGAACACATTTTATTTTCAAAAGGTAACACATTAGGCACGCTGGCCCGTCATATATTCGGCCGTTCCAATCACTCATCTTTCGTTCATCAATAGTAAGTGATTATTTACACTTTAAACAAAAAAACATTGTCAAATGAATGTTGTAAACATAAGCAATGCATATTATCATATTATGACAAACATCCCCCACCCATCGACACATCCCCCAACCACCACACACCCACCATACACACATCCCCTATCCACCCACACACAGGTCACACATACATGGCCCCACTTATCCACCACCCCCACATATCCACCCACACACACACATCCCCCACCCTGCCACACACGCACCCAGGTGTATATACATGCCCTAATCCACCAATCGCCTACCCACACATCCCCCACCCGCATACATCACCCGATCTACACACATCTTCCCAAGTACACACTCCCACCCATCGCATAACCCACACGAACTCACCCACCCAGATATCCTTCACCACCCAGCCAGCACACATCAACCAACCACACATCTCCCACCCACACACACACATCTCCCCGTCAACCCATACATCTCGCACCTACCCACACACACTTGCACCACACACCCACGCATCCCCACCCACACTATCTCCCCCCACATACTCACACATCCCGAACCCACCGTCACACACCCCACCCACCTCGCAATCCTCACACACTCACCCACCCACACATCTTCCACCCACCCACAACCGCACATACATTAATCACACATTCCAACACCCACACACATCAAACACACACACACATCCCCACACACACACACACACACCCATATCCCCACCCATACATATATCCACCAGACACACATCCCATCCACACATCCCAGACACACCCATCTACCCACCCACCATTACATCCCCCATTCACCCACAAACACATCCCACCCATACACACAACTCCGACCTACTCACGCACGCACGCATCCCTCACACATCCGGACCCACCCGCACATTTTCCACCCACCCTCGCATCCCCACACAGATCTCCCCACCCACCCACACACTCACGCACGCACGCATCCCTCACTCACAGACACTTCTCCCGATCAAACACACATCCACACCCACTCACACGTCCCACTACCCACCAACACCCACACACCCACACCCACCCAAACACATACCCCAATCCACACATCCCGATCCACAGACACATTCCCCATCCACACTTCCTTGATCCACACACACATCCCCACACACATCCGGACCCACCCACACATTTTCCACCCACCCTCGCATCCCCACACAGATCTCCCCACCCACCCACACACTCACGCACGCACGCATCCCTCACTCACACACACTTCTCCCGCCCATACACACATCCACACCCACTCACACGTCCCACTACCCACCAACACCCACACACCCACACCCACCCAAACACATACCCCAATCCACACATCCCGATCCACAGACACATTCCCCATCCACACTTCCTTGATCCACACACACATCCCCACACACATCCGGACCCACCCGCACATTTTCCACTCACCCTCGCATCCCCACACAGATCTCCCCACCCACCCACACACACACATCCCCACACGCACACGCATCCCCCACTCACATACACGTATCCTCCATCCACACACACCCTGCAACCACAAACCCATCCCCCTATCCACACACACACATCTTCCCACACCCTCATACATACTCCCACCACACACATCACCCACACAAACCTCCCTCACACACATCTCTCCACACACACACCCACACAGACATTCCCACTTACATAAACACGTTCCCCACCCACATACACACTTCCCACACCCACATACACACATCATCAGGCCCACACACATCCCCCACTCATACACCCATTCCTTAACCCACACACATACACACATCTTCTCACACCCCGCACATAATCACCACACACATCCCCCACACACATCCCCCACAAACACATCCCATCACACACACATACACCACACACACCCACACCCACATCCTCACTTCTAGACGTATACATGATGCCTCACGTAATCACTGAAACTAATATGAATAAACTTCCACACTTTGCACACCCATACACTGACGACTATCGTGGGCATCATCGTGGCTATTCACTCTCTATAGGTCATAGCACAGTGGTTGAAGAAGTATGGTTAAAATATTATGACTGCCAAGAGTCGGAACTCACCCATCATGTCCGTTCTCTTGGTGTTTGTGTCTAGGATTTAGAAGATTCTAGAAATAGCACAACAGGCTCGCTTGCTCTTTGTATGAATCTTTCGTGCACACAACACAAGTTCATAACGCGTCCTTAGAGTATATGACCACTTTATTACTTTGTTACATCACAGTCCTTACCGTGGTCGCCATCATACCCCACTGTCAGAAGTCGGGGTGCCCCACCGGCTAAATGAAAGTATTTTTCACTGGCGAGCAACCCCAAATAGTCAGAAACTGACTAGGGACAAAAACTATATGGCTGAACTATAGATTAAGCCCTGAATATCCAACGTACAGCTCCAAGTGGCTCGTTACAAAATGAAATGAACTGTGCTGAATATTCGCCAAGGAATAGGAAAGAGAAGTTTAGCTAAGATAGATGTTTAAGTCTAAATATATGAATATAGACGACTATCTCAGTACAGGTTTTTCTCCCTGACTGCTCCCTTCCTTGGTGTGTAAGTGAACCCCAACCAATGTACACACACAACACGTATGCACAATTGGAATTAAAATATAACGACCGAACTATGAGTTACAATACTACAACATTTATTTATTAATCATAATCATAGACATCTGATGGTTCAATATGAGGATGATGAAATCATATACATATTGATATTGATGATAAATATTACGTAACTTTACTTGTTACTTGCTCTATCTGGATCTGTGGTCCAGATCCCCACTCTCCAGGCTGGCTAAACCAGGCGTGGGTATCCGATTTGGTGTCAAACCAAGCGGTGAACTAGGGTATGCCTACCCAGCATATGAAGACATAATTCGGCAGACTGCGCGGAAGAAATCATTCCTGATTCAACAGGCAAGACGGTGTTTACCTGCAATGCGTTGTGGAACGTAATGAGCACGGCAAGGCACGTAGAGTGCCCTGGTAATCCACTGCACATGTATTCATTTCCAGTCGTCTTGACTTGTCTTGCCACTGGACTCAGATGGACTCAGGCGACTCTTCTTCACTTTAATCCACTTTGTCGCGCAAGTCATTCTTCATCCAACGTCATATATCACCTCCAAGCCCTGTGGTGATGGGCGTGCGGCGAAGCGGCAGGCGTGGGTACTACACTGCAGGAAATTCTCCTCCAGAAACGTCAAACATTCTTTGTCCACATTGTCAAAGAACATTTCGAGACAAAATAGGCCTTATCAGCCAACTTAGAACTCACGGTTCCACACTTTCAACCTCATGGATGAAATGAATGGTTATCATCATTCTTGATGGACAAACAACACTTTTGCTTGTAATTGGTACATCCAAACACCCACTTGCTTTCAAATAATGTAATATGAACGCATTGCCTGTGAACTATTATGTCCAAAACACTGCTTGAATGGACCAAATCAGTTTTTTCACAATGGTTCCACAAGGTCTTCGTGCCTCAAGTTAGTGCTGATATGGACGAAAAGCAGTTGCGGTAAGAAGCATCACAGTTAATGGAAAATACCCCGCACAAACCTCTTGTGAACTGAAAAGTGATGATGGCAAAATAACACACCTCTTTCTCCCAGCGAATACAACTCCGCTTATCCAGCCTATGGACCAGGACATTATTGAAAATATGAAGCGACGTTACATAAAAGCTTGTATCGAAGGCTTGCTTACATCTGACGGTGCCATGACTATCAAAGAAATTTGAAAGAGATACGACATAAATGACGCTATTTTCAATGTCACCACTTCCAGGGCTAGCCTTACAGTGTCTAACCTAAAGTATCGGTGGAATAAACTCTTGCCTGAACCTACTGCCGAAACTGGCGGGACTGAGACTGTTAGTGTTGACGAATTTGTGTAACTGTGGAACAATGTAGGGCTAAACTAATCATTACGTCAGAAGGAGTAACAGAATGGTTGGAATGTGACAAAATGGATGGAGGTTTTGAAATGTTGAACGATGATGAAATTGTTTCTAGTGTGACTACCATTAAGACGAAGAAATTAATGACAATGAAGGATCAGTTCTTAACCAAAACCCACAACTAGCCACCCAAAACCAGAAACAATAATATCAAAGTGCATTGACTGGTTTAAAATGTAAAAGGAGACAATACAGATTTCTATACGCTACAACTCTTACTTTTTTATTTGTTTGTTTTACTACACTATATAGAAGTTTATATTGATTGTTTTGCAAAGTTAAATACAATATGCATGTATAACACTCACAACTGTTGGAGACACATGAGATAACACTCGCAACTGATGTAGACATCTGAGATAAAACTCACAACTGATAGAGACACCTGAGATAACACTCGCAACTGTTGGAGACACTGAGATAAAACTCACAACTGTTGGAGACATTTGCGATAACACTCACTCACTTTTAAAGGATTTTATTTCCAATTTCGCCCTAGGCCCGCAGTTGAAATCGCGTTACTTTACATATGTAGTAAGATATTTCTTGTATCCATCTATTCGGTTATCCGCCACAGCCCTGGTCCAGGCGTTGGCGGGTAAACGAAAGTTTTACTGTAAATGAACAAACAAACGAGATGTAATTCTTGGTGAATGACTTGTTTTATTTGTGCACTTGCAACATTCAGTGAGAACATAGCAACTGATTTGAAAATGAAATACAACATTGTACTTGTGTAAGAATGGCATAATACAAAGAGGTGCTCATTTTATATATATGTGTGTGTGTTGTGTGTGTGTGTGTGTGTGTGTGTGTGTGTGTGTGTGTGTGTGTGTGTGTGCGTGTGTGTGCGCGCACACATTACGAAGTTGTTGTTTTTTTTTGTCATGAGATGTCTCGCTCACTTAGTTGTGTTATCTCAGGTGTCTCTTGCAATCAGATGTGTTATCTCAGGTGTATCTTGCAATCAGATGTGTTATCTCAGGTGTATCTTGCAGTCAGTTGTGTTATCTCAGGTGTATCTTGCAGTCAGTTGTGTTATCTCAGGTGTCTCTTGCAGTCAGTTGTGTTACCTCAGGTGTTCCCTCACCTAGTTGTGTTACCTCAGGTGTCTCCCTCACCAAGTTGTGTTACCTCAGGTGTCTCTCTCACCCAGTTGTGTTACCTCAGGTGTCTCCCTCACCAAGTTGTGTTACCTCAGGTGTCTCCCTCACCCAGTTGTGTTACCTCAGGTGTCTCCCTCACCCAGTTTCTTTTACCTCGGGTGTTCCCTCACCCAGTTGTGTTACCTCAGGTGTCTCTCTCACCCAGTTGTTTTACCTCAGGAGTCTCTCTCACCCAGTTGTGTTACCTCAGGTGTCTCTCTCACCCAGTTGTGTTACTTCAGGTGTCTCCCTCACCAAGTTGTGTTACCTCAGGTGTCTCCCTCACCAAGTTGTGTTACCTCAGGTGTCTCTCTCACCCAGTTGTTTTACCTCAGGTGTCTCTCTGACCCAGTTGTGTTACCTCAGGTGTCTCTCTCACCCAGTTGTTTTACCTCAGGTGTCTTTCTCACCCAGTTGTGTTACCTCAGGTGTCTCTCTCACCCAGTTGTGTTACTTCAGGTGTCTCCCTCACCAAGTTGTGTTACCTCAGGTGTTCCCTCACCCAGTTGTGTTACCTCAGGTGTCTCCCTCACCCAGTTGTGTTACCTCAGGTGTTTTCCTCACTCAGTTGTGTTAGCTAAGGTTTCTCCCTCACCCAGTTGTGTTACCTCAGGTGTTTTCCTCACTCAGTTGTGTTAGCTAAGGTGTCTCCCTCACTCAGTTGTGTTGTCTCAGGTGTCTCCCTCACCTAGTTGTGTTACCTCAGGTGTTTTCCTCACTCAGTTGTGTTAGCTATTGTGTCTCCCTCACCCAGTTGTGTTACCTCAGGTGTCTCCATCATTTGTCAGTGTTATCTCAGATGTCTCCAACAGTTGCCAGTGATATCTCAGATGTCTCCATCAGTTGTGAGTGTTATCTCAGATGTCTCCATCAGTTTTGAATGTTAATTCAGGTGTCTCCATCAATTGCGAGTGTTATGTCAGATGTCTCCATCAGTTGCGAGTGTTATGTTAGATATCTCCATCAGTTGTGAGTCTCATGTGTCTTCAACAGTTGTGAGTGTTATCTCAGGTGTCTTAAACAGTTGTAAGTGTTATCTCAGGTGTCTTTATCAGTTTTGAATGTCATTTCAGGTGTCTCCAACTGTTGTGAGTGTTATCTCAGGCGTCCCCATCAGTTGTCAGTGTTATTTCAGGTGTCTCAAACAGTTGTCAGTGTTATTTCAGGCGTCTCCATCATTTGTGAGTGTTATCTCGTGTCTCCACTAGTTGTGAGTTTTATTTCAGGGGTCTCCATCAGCTGCGACTGTTATCTCAGTAGCCTCCATCAGTCGATTGTCTTTTTGCATTTTTATGCCTCAGTTACTTGTATTTTCACAGTTACAAACATAGTTACTGGGAGCATTCTCCAGCGGGTACCTGTAACAGAAATGACACATGTTACTATAAAATTTCAGCTGTTGTAGATAATATTCCATTCATCTATTTATGCACTGTTTACATCATATACAACTAAACTATATAGCACGTGTACTCTACATCGTATACCACTCATCTATATACCTTGTACACGTATATACATGTATATAACATGTTATAGTTAGGTCTTTGTCAGATATGACTGAGCTACCGTATGACAGTAGACGGTACTACCTGCTTTCTGTCAGCGCCGAATGTTGGACGGCGCATACCAAACCCGACACCCCACATTGTGCCAACGGCTTAAGCCGGAAGAGAGCAATTGGGAGGGTACAAGTCTTATCCCATTGCGACGAAATGCAACCTAAAGACAAATTGTCATGGCAGGGCAGACCAGGCTCTAAGCCTTGGTTGACAGCTGGTCTAAGATCGATGCTCCGACAAGCGGACAGTTAGAGCATTGCTTTGCTGTTCCGGCAGCTTCTGTAGCTTGTCTTGATCCAGATATATTGGTGTTACCATTCTCTGGAGTGAACTAGGCAGGCCGAGAGAGGGATCATGCGGCATGGGCAACACATAGTCTCTATATTTTAGCCCAGGCTTTGAGCTATGGAAAGGTATAACTCCATCCCTTGTCTTAACCGGTCTTGGAATCAAAGCGGGAGGTAGCATTTACGCGTTATAATTCCTTGTCAATTGGCGTAGACATGGGACACCACAGTTTGCCTCTGACGGAGGGAGTCATATACAGGTGTCACTGATCAGCTGCCGCCCTCCTCAAGCTGAGCAGCATCCGGTCTAGTGGGTGTTGATCTGCCACAGGCTGTCTGCTTTAATGTGTGCTTGGGGCTGGGACAAAATCTGAATCGTAGGCTATAAAACCAATGCACCAGGTATTACTAAACAGAAAAATAGAAACTTCATGCTACGGATTGCAACTTAGAACGTAAGAATCACGTGTCCAGGATTTTACACTGACCTGACGAATATTGACGGTGTGATAAAAACGGCTGTGATTGATGCCGAACTCGATCGTTTTAACATTGATATTGCTGGCTTGCAGGAGACTCGCCTCGCTGAGGAAGGGTCACTCAAAAAAAAAATAATGACACCTTTTTTCTGGAAGGTTAGAGGGCAGGCAGAAAAAAGGCAACATGGTGTGGGCTTTGCAGTGAAGAATTTGCTACTGGGAATGAATGAATTTCAAGCTTGAGGTAATGAAAGACTATTATACCTGCGAAAGGCAACCTCTTGTGGTTTTGCCACTGTTATCACTGCATATGCACCAACACTTACTTTCTCTGATGATGTGAAGGCTTCGTTCTATGAGGAATTAGACTCTGTGATCAAGGCAGTTCCAACATCCGACTTCATTTATATGCTCGATGATTTCAATGCTCGTGTGGCAAGGACTCGAGTTCATGGCCAGTGTGCGTTGAAAAATACAACATCGGTCGCATGAATGAAAATGGGCAAAGGCTGTTGAAGCATTGCACAAGAAATGACATATTTATTACAAATTCCTTCTTTAAAACAAAAGAGCTGCATAAGGTCACATGGAAACATCCAAGATCCGGCCATTAGCATTAGATGGACTTCATCATCACACGGAGACAACATCTGAATCAGTTGAGTTGTTGAGTTGAGTTGAGTTGAGAACCGACATCACTGCACTCAGGACATTCCCATACGTGCTCTGTCCCCTCGTTCAACAGCCAGCGAAGAGTCGCACTACTAATCGTTCCCACCGCTATCTGATTAAAAGTTATCCTGGTCTTCCCTCTCAGTTTTGAGATTCTTCCATAACCCCTGCCGATCCGCCTCAATCTCATTCTTTCCACATATGGATTCTCAATCTGTTCCTCCGCCTTCTCCACCTGGTCCCACAAGCGCATGACCACCTCCCCCTTGTCTATAGGCAAACTACCACCAAGGGGTGCATTCCCTGCTGGCCTATCAACCTGTTCATTCCCCCTTACCCCCGCATGGCCAGTGCAAAATCCGTAATGAATACAACGTGTGTTGCAGTAATCTCCTCTAGCCACCGGAATGCTGCTATTACTGCCTCCACCTCCATTCTCATGTTAGAGGTCGTAGTCTCATCTGCCAGACTCTCCTTTTTCAAGACTCGTCCATTAGCCTTTGCAATAAAACCCCAACCACTACGTCTGTTTCTCACCACTGACCCATCGGGGTAGATGACTATGTCACCTTGATGTGTGTTGCTCTGGATCAGCAATTGCACTTCAAACTCAGTGCGGCCAGCTGCCCATTCTCTGCACTCACGACCCAGTGTTATTATGACATTGTGCCAGTTCGTCATGTCTTCCGGAACTTCAACTCACTCTCTTTCACGATTGATGGTCTCTAGATCACACACCTGACTTATAGAAAGTTTTGCCTGTACCATCCAGGACCTGCCTCGTCTTAGTCTATGACCCTTTACCATATCCATTGCTGCATGCAGCGGGTGATCCCTATCTGCTGCAACTCTCAGGTACCATTTGGCCTGAAGAACCCTATACCTATCCGTCATTGTTGGTAGCGCCTGGATATGCCTCATGCATATAATTGGTGTGTCCTTTGTGCACCCCAGTATTAACCGCATGGCAGCATTTTGTATGCGCTCCAACCATTCAAGCTGGCTCTTTGATACTGTCAGCAGCTCCAAACCATACTCAATGACAGACATTATTAACTGCGGAAAGAGCCTGTACAGCGTCCTCTGATCTACCCCATAGCCCTCAATGCATTGACAACTAGACAACTTACTCCCACCAAGATAAATGGTTAAACAGCTTTCATATGCAGTGTCTGCGAAGAATTCTTGGTATTATGTGGCAAGACGAAATCACAAATACTGAAGTATTGGAAAGATCAGGTTGTGTGGCGGCATATTCCATGCTTAGTCTTCGTAGACTTAGATGGATAGGACATCTTAGGAGGATGGATGATGGTAGAATACCAAAGGACATCTTTTTTGGTGAATTACAGATGGCTAAGAGAGCTCAGGGTCGGCCTCTACTATGATTCAAAGATGTGTGTAAGCGGGACATGATTGATACAGGCATTGATAATGCACATTGGGAGCAAGTCGCCGCTGAACATGTTGCATGGAGGGCAACTATCAGAAATGGAAGAAAGACAAAGGAGAAAATAATTGCAGATAAGTCACACACCCAGTGGAACAACACAACATGGACACGGGTAGGGGTGGAGATGTGGAACAACACGACCTGTACACGGGTAGGGCTGGAGTTGTGGAACAACACGGCCTGGACACGGGTAGGGCTGGAGTTGTGGAACAACACGACCTGTACACGGGTAGGGCTGGAGTTGTGGAACAACACGACCTGGACACTGCTGGAGTTGTGGAACAACACGACCTGGACACGGCTGGAGTTGTGGAACAACACGACCTGGATACGGCTGGAGTTGTGGAACAACACGACTTGGACACGGGTAGTTCTGGAGTTGTGGAACAACACGACTTGGACACGGGTAGGGCTGGAGTTGTGGAACAACACGTCATGGACACGGATAAGGCTAGAGTTGTGGAACAACACGAGTAGATGTCCAATGGGGCTTTGGGGCCAAAAGGGTGGTTGTAGTGGAGGGGCGCCAAAAGAAATCCCCCCTAGGGACCCAACGCCACCAAGAGGGTAATGGAGGGGCGCCAAAAGAAAGCCCCCTAGGGGCCCACCAAAAGGGTGGTGGTGGGGCGCCAAAAGAAATCCATCCTAGGGACCCGCCAAAAGGGGTGCCAAAATAAAGCTCCCTAGGGACTCAACCCCCGGGGGCCCCACCCCCCAAGGGCCCCGGGGCGCACACCTTGCGGTGAACCACCCTCTGCATCCCGGAGCGCACACACGGGCCAGGCGTCCGGGCCGTCGATTTAGAGTATATCATCATGGATATACTACTTAGAGCTATAGTATGTATGGGGCACACACCATGGACACACATCAGTGGCTACAAGTGAAACCAACGCGACAGCGCATGCAATGTTGGAGGAATGCCCAAGGAGAGTGGACCCACTACCGCCCCCCAGGAGTTTGGTGCAACTACCGAAGAGTGGATGGGTCGCGTAGGGGACGTCGTCGTATTATAATGCATCACCGCAAGTGAATTAGAGCCACAACCCTTGGGTATATCATGATGAATACCCACGGATGTGAGTGGCCCAAACTAGGCACAGAGCTGCGTTGCGGTCGGTCTTGCCTTGGTCTTTATTGTTCTCGACACAATACGAAGGCGAAGCGGGGCGTAGTCATAGAAGAGTGTATATTCTGTGAGAGGGGGATTAAGCGCCCTTATGAGGTGTGTGAGCGTTGCACGCTAGACGCCTTCCATAGGATGCTTTGGAAGTTTGAGAGGAAGACCAACATCAAGCTGCGCCCATATAAAGGTATGAAGTTAGATCCTCATTATGTGCCTGATCTGCAAGATTCGGAGTAGGAAGCAGGTCTGCAGACGCTGTATGAACGCCCTACTGGAAATGGTCCGCGTTTAAGAGTGGTTTAAGAGCCCCACAACATTCTGTGGAAAGCCCTCGAGGCGGCGCTTTTGTGACTATCATCTCCGGATCATACAACGCCAAGGCAGAATAAATAAATAAATAAAAAAGAATAAGTGGGGGAACTATAATCATTCATACGCCTTGGGGTTGGAGGTCCTTAGGAGTTCCGCCAGACTGTTTAGAAACAATTGCCGATGAGGAGGATGTGCAGCACGGGTGAGTGTCTAGCCTGTCAATTTGAAGCTGACTGGGATAGTGAACCGTGGAGCATTGTGCGCGATGTATCGGCGGCCGCTATGAGATTTGTGCCTGCCACGACGACACCACCAGAGTAACACTCCCAATAATCAAACTTGTGCACCAGTCAACACCACTTCCGGTAAAAACGATCACGCCGGAAGTACCGTGACTGATCATACCAAGCGTGATCGTTTTGTTTTTGCGTGACAGGTTTTATAAGCCGCGCGAGCGGGAAGATTTTTTCTCGCTAAGAAAAATGCTTGCAATAAAGTGGCCCAGATATTCGAGCGGTTTCAGTGAGTTCGCGTAATTGTGTCCAGAATGAGAGAATAGCGTCTCAAACTTAAAATGAAGAATTGTAGGTGGCTTGTGCATGAAGGGGCCTCGATCCGGTGCGAGCGCAGGTGCCGCGGCGAGTTCTGCTACAAACACCTCCAGCTACTTAAAAAGGGTAGGACTGTGTGTGTTATCTGCAATGTAGAAGTACAGCAATCGTGCGATGTGTGCCATACTTGTGATCGTGAACTAGTTGAGCGCTATGTGGCTCTGACAAGAGATTTGACAGAAGACGATCCCATGGAAAAATTCATCGAGGTGAAAGAGGCTATGAAAAAAGAGCGCGCTACCTAGCGGACTACTGCTACCTAGCGGGCAGACTTTCTGACTGGTGGCTGGGCGTAAGGAACCTTTGATTCCAGCCGACTCACAGGTCAGGTATCTCTATGCCGCGGGCGAGCTTGAAGGGGGGCAGCATCGGGCCACTGATCCTACATGGTCGCTGACCGTGCACAAGATTAGTCATATCACCCAGCAAGAGGGGCGGCCCTCTCTTTACTACCTGGTGGATGGACCGGCTCGTGGATTTGTGCGTGAGGAGCTGCTCATTGCTCCTCCAGACACGCAGCTACCCCCTAGCAGGATTCTAGGAAGCCGTAGGCCCTAGTGTTGATACCATCAGCACAAATCCACTTTTTCGTGTCCATGGGGCTCAGAGATGTTTTGTTCATCTCATAAACTCCTATCTGGTGGCCCTTGCTTCGTATGGCAATTTGTGTGTGCTTGTATTCACGCTGGCCGAACAGACTGTCCTTGTAGTGTTCGTGTCTGAGGTCCTTCTTCACAACTGTTCGAGCCACTCCTTTAGCTTTCTTGATGTTGGTGGCCTCTAGGATTGAGTACATCTTTGGTCTGAGACCGACGAACTCAGCTATCGAGCGACCGTTGCATTCATCTTTGAATTTGCCAACCACCTTTTTATTCGCAGTCGAATGGTTGGGGTGGTCACGTGGATAATCTGAGAAGTCGTACCAGTCGGGGTGAGTCTTCATGTCTGCGTACACATCCTCAGTCTCCACCTGAAGTAGAAGGGAGTCAGTATCAGTGTAGCAGAGCTCGAGTCTATTACCGTATTGGGGTTTAAGCCGGTTGTACCAGAAGTCGTACATGAGGTGCTTGGATAGGTCTAGGATGGCCTGTTCACAATAGACTGGTTTATTCAGCTGGACCTTGGTCTTGATGCTGTGCACCGCAACCAGTCCACCGTTGAAGATTCTACACGTTTCGTAGTTGGGGCTGGCGATTAATTTTCGGAGTCGGTCAGTCTCGGTGCCTCTGACAAGATTGACTCTGATACGTTTGCGAACATTCTCCATACTCTTCCCGAAGACAGCATTATTCATCAGCTTGAAGAAGTCCTTCTCAAATTCCGACTTGGCTTGGGCTCGCAGAGACGTGTTCATCTCTATGTAGGGCTTCATCCATTGGGACTGATTGAACTTGATGGCTCGGTGGATCTGGGTTACCTCTAGACCGAGGTTGTGATAGAGTTTGAGATTGCGGTAGTGGACGACGTATCGCTCCTTGTTGTGGAGATGGGGTACCAGCTTTGTTTGCTCCGTGAACTTGCCCCCCAGTTTGTTCTGGAGCTCGCGCTGATAGCTGCTCAACCAGGCCTCTGGGATGGTCATGGTTTCTGGAGCTAGCGGATAGTCGCTGTGGGCTTCATGTAGATGCGCTGGGTACTTCATATCAACCTCAACAAGCCATCCCTCTGGGGCGTTGTTGGGGGTGTTCAGTATCTCCTCGAGTGTTGGATTGGCCCATTGGAACCCTCCGGTGGGGAGGTATTCCATCATGGCCCATCCATACAAGTTATTTGCATCGAGGTACATGATCCATGAATTGGGGGCTGCGGGGTTATAGTCTGAAGTCTTGGGGTATTTGGCCTTAGCATATCGCTTTGAGACCATGGTCACACCCCCTCGGAGACCCTTCTCAAAGAGGAGGTGCATGTCCAAGTCGGTTAGGAACTCGAGTTGCACCTTCGTCTTTTTTAAGAGTGCGTCCCATGCCAGGCCGGGTGCACTGATGTAGTGGGCTGGGTCGAGCTGATATACCCCCATACAGGTGTCTCGGAATGCCTCGAACATATCAGCCAACAAGCTGACGTCTGTTTTCAGGTATAGGTCGTGGTAGCCTCCGAGTGTTTTGCAGTCGAGCACCTGCCACACTTTCTGGGCGTGGGTATAGTCAGAGTCACTGATTCTTTCTCGGGTGAGCTTGCTGTAGAATGCCTCTTTGGGTGGTAGACAGTCCTCTGCAAAGCGCTCGAAGCTGTCCATATATTCGTAGGGGTATACACCCTTACGGAGAAGGAGATGTGACTGGCTCTGGCTTAGCGTGGTCCTGAACTTGTTCATTAAGGTAGCCCAGGGGGTGTGCTTCTCTGTGTTGCACGTCTCACATCTTGAGATTATGTCGTTGCCGCTACGTGTCAGAGCCATTGATTTGCCACAGTGTGTCAGCTCGCTGAGGTTCCCTACCAGGGTGTCTAGAGAGCTATTCATGAACTGTAGGCTGTCAATGAATTGCAGCTGTCCGATTGTGAAGGAGGCGTACTTCTCTATGGTGTTTGGTATGCAGGTGATTGGTGTGTTGTCTACTTGTTTGGTTTGCCATGTGCCGTCTTTCTTCTTCTTGTAGACGGTTGTTTTTCCCCAATCCAGACGGCCGGCCGCTTGCATGATGATGTGGGTGTCGTATCCTCTTAGATTGTGGAAGACTACAGGTATCCTCAGCTTGTCTCTGTTTATGTGCCATGCTAGATTACAGACAATGTGGGCTGCGCCCCGGTATTTGCCTGTTAAATGGCAGTGGTCTTTCACCTTGTCCTCCGCCAGCGGCTCTTTACAGATGTGGCAGGTCGTGGTGGAGGCAAAGTCTTCACGGTCTTTTTGCCCCAGCATCATCAGTGCCGGCCGCTGTAACTTATTGTGGATGATGACCTGCTCTCGCCCCAAGCGTTTGAGGAATTCATCGGCAGCGTTCTCCCCCCGATATATGACAGGGTTTGTGGTGAGACCATCAGAGCGTACAATGGTGTAGCCGAAGCCGCAGGGGGGCTGCTCGGCAAATTGACGCGTGTTGCTCTGGCTTGGATCCATTGCCATGCCGTGTACTGGTACGTTTAATGTCTCAAAGTCTGCGTATATGATGTATGGTGCCCTCATCTGTTTCTGGAGGGAATTGAATTTCATCTTTCCCTCTTTAGACATGACATTCACCTGGCTGGCTGTGTTGAATGCCTTGACAGAGTGGCTCATGCTGATCCAAGGTTTCCTGAGAGGAGTGTACATGGAGACAGTTGAGACATGGATACTTCTTACCCTTGTGTTTGCTGTTTCCATATAGAAGCCGCCCCACATCCTTGACCCAGACATAGTGCCTATTCTCATCCTTACACAGGAGCAAGAGGTTGACTTGGTTGCGTTTGAGTGTAGTGGTTCGGAGTATCGTTGGTCCATTGTCCCACCTAAAGACCCTGATGGCTATGGTGGGATTCTGGTTTTCGAACTTAGCAATACTAGCCAGCTGCACCGGGAATTGGATTCCATCAAAGTTTAGCTCTCCCAGGTGGGTGCTATAATTGTTGAGCCGATCAGGGTGCTCTCCGTGCGCTACTGGGTAGAGGGCTGAGAGTATGGCCCATTCAAAGCAGTGGTTGTCCTCATTCTTCACATTCACAACACTACGTGGCGGGATGACGCTGGGGGTCGCGAAGTAGCTAGAGCCTCGGAATGGTTGGTATTTTGCAATGTAGAGGTCGAGCTGCAGACTCTCATCATAGGCCCAATCAGAGCCCTGTGAGGTGAAGCATTCACTGTCAGCGAATATCTTGGCACTGGCGAGGTCCAGCCCCTCATCAATATCCCCCTCATGTAGTACTTCATAGTTCCTGCTTCCGTGGGTGGCGATTGCTGTAATCTGTTCACCTTCTGGGGTGGTGCGATAGTATTTTAGATGGAGATATAGCTGTATTTTAACACTGCCGTACTCCTCTAGCGCTGTTACTATCAAGGTCTTGGTGGTAGGTCTCATCGCTTCGAGAAATAGATCCGGGTACGACGGCTTCATATTTTCTCAAGCTCCCCTCAACCTCTCGGGTGAGTTTGAATTCGGGTGCATTGCTGTAGAATGCCTCCTCCTTCTCCTTCTTTCGCATGCGACGTTCGAGGAACTCGGCTTCGAGGTCGGCGTGGCGCTCGGCGCGCTGCTGGGCGCGGCGTCGGCGCTCGGCACTGATCGCGGCTCGGTCCTCGGCGGTGCCGTGTATGAATCTCAGAGCGGTGGTAATCCCTGCTTCGAGTCGTGCCCCATGTAGATTGGGGGTCTTCTCGAGCAGGGCGGCCCTAGCCATCTCACGCGCTCTGGATATTTCCCCCTCAAGAACGGCCTTCCTCCTCCCACTGTATGGCATCCCATACTCGCGGGCTTGCTGCTTCAGTTGATTCAGCGTAGGCATGGCTAAATACACAGATCCACCAGTCTCTAACTGGTAGGTGTGTAAGTACACCGATGACTTCATCTCTCTATAATTGAAAGTTCAATCCACTCTAATCTTAGCAATTCGATGAATCTCTGCATTATAGTCCTTTACATTCTCTTCGTACCAGATTCGGTGATACTCCTTGTCATATCCACATTCTTTACATACTTCTAGGAGGTTGTTGACCCCCTTCCCACATTTCCGACATGGTTTAATACATGAACCCTTCCGTATTAGCACTGCATGGACTTTGCAGTAGTCCCTCATACAGCTACGATTGCAGGGCTCCGTGGAACGTAGCCGTAACCACTTACAGTTGTTCTTCGCGGTGCGCATCTTGGTATGTCTGCAGATGATACACTCTAAATCGACAGTTCAGTCGCCTGTAGGCGACCCGTGCGTGCGCTCCGGGATGATACAACAGAGGACGGTCCGGCCGTCTGTAGGCGGCCCGTGTTTGCGCTCCGGGATGCAGAGGGTGGTTCACCGCCAGGTGTGCGCCCCGGGGCCCTTGGGGGGTGGGGCTCCCGGGGGTTGGGTCCCTAAGGAGCTTTCTTTTGGCACCCCTTTTGGCGGGTCCCTAGGGGGGGGCTTTCTTTCGGCGCCCCACCACCACCCTTTTGGTGGGCCCCTAGGGGGCTTTCTTTTGGCGCCCCTCCACTACCCTCTTGGTGGCGTTGGGTCCCTAGGGGGGCTTTCTTTTGGGGCCCCTCCACTACCACCACCCTTTTGGCCCCAAAGCCCCATTGGACATCTACTACACGACTTGGACACAGGTAGGGCTGGAGTTGTGGAACAACACGACTTGGACACGGGTAGGGCTGGAGTTGTGGAACAACACGACTTGGACACGGCTGGAGTTGTGGAACAATATGACCTGGACACGGGTAGGGCTAGAGTTGTGGAACAACACGACTTGGACACGGCTGGAGTTGTGGAACAACATGACCTGGACACGGCTGGAACAGATATTTTCAACATAAAAATGTCAAAGCGGTAAAGAGTTGTCTTTACATGGGCAGGCCGTCACAACCACCTCCCCCTCCCCACACACACACACACATTTATACTGTCAGCCTTTTTATGTGCATGCTTAATACTGTTCTATGTAAATTATGTTTTAGTTATTTATGCATTAATAGATCCACTTCCTAAGTGTCTGCGTGTGCCTATCTCAGTAAAGCCACGTGAGTCCTTGGTCGACCGCTTCATCTGTCGCCCAGTATGTTATTTTCTATATTTCTCTTTGGTGTTGCATGCTGTCTGTGAACAAGGCTAAGCTTTTGATCTGTGATCGGTGAAGATATCTTCTTTGTTCTGCTGTATTTATATGATTCCTGATTTACGGAGCATGCTGGCCAGGGTGAAGACTGGAATGCTTCGTGCAGAATCGCTTGCGTCGATTCGGAGGTTGCGGTTTGTGAGCATCCACTGGATACTATCTCCAGGGCACTGATGTGGTTGGAGGTGAGCGGGCGGGCAGATTAGGTGGTGCCGCATCATTAAGGGGTGATTTGATGCATTATGGGGCGAATATGATGAAAGCCTTCTTGGTAGCATGTGATTGATGCAGAAGAACGGATGGAATATCATGGTCCAGAGGGAATGCGGCTGCAGGGGGTTGTCAGAGGATCTGGTCGACAGTCGTCACTCAGATGTAAATCAAGGTAGACATATACTCAGATGAGACGCAGAGGTGTCTTCAGGGCACCAGAGCTGGGTTATATACTGGCCACGACCTATTGACGCGTCCTAGTCCAGCGTCCTGGGCAACAGGTCCCTTCGGGGTCCTGGCTAACATCAGTAGGATCGCTGATTCCTCCGAAGTTGGAGAATATCTGCCTGCACGGTGAGGAACCACCAGTCTACACACCAATAAGCCAGACATGGGACAAGGGATACTCACGCAAACCTCAGGTCCGGTCTGACATCACACTGATGCTGGACAACAGGATTTCTTCATCCGCCATACAGGACTTCACGATGGAGTTCACAGCCAGCGAAAGCAAGCAAGCATATACTCAGATTGCTACGGGCACCATTAGTATTGTAACTCTATGCAGGTTGTCGAAGATGAGGACTCTGAACTTATGGGAATGCCCAGAGTGCAGTGATGTCGGTTCTTGACTCAACCTAACTCATTTATACGATTTATTCGTTCGTCAGTTGTTGAATCCAAACAATACACCTTCCGCGATTGCTAATCTTTCCTGCGGAACAAAATAAAGCATATTTGTATGCAATGTAACCAAACACAAACACCGGGCCTACTTGAGTCCCTGCTGATTGAAAATGTACTGCACAAGCGTCGACTTCTCATGCGCCCCCAAAGGCATGGTCACGAACGCTTTCTTGCATGTATAGGTGATGACGTAGGATGGTCGTTTCTGCAAAGAGATGTCACCACGGCATCAGTGTAACAGCATACATTCATGGAATTCTTGTCATTTACCTCAGCTCTATCAACGTACATTATTGGCATTCTGTTCATTTAAGCTGAGCTCTATAAATGCAAATTCCTGACATTCTTGTAATTTAATCTCAACTCTATAAACGTACATTATGTCATTCTTGTAATCTAAGCTCAGCGCTATCAACGTACACACCTGGCATTCTTGTCATTTAAGCTCATCTCAATCAACGTATTTATCTGACATGCTTGTCATTTAAGCGCAGCCCTATTAATGTACATTCCTGGCATTCTTGTAATTTACGCTCAGCTCTATCAACGTACATTCCTGACATGCTTGTCATTTAAGCTCAGTTTTATCAGCATGACAGAGGTCAGCATAATTCGATGGACAAGTGTGCTCTCTTGGAACCATTCTGTGTGCTGATGCCGAGGTAACGGGTTCAACCCCTACATAGGTCAGTGGGACTAAAATGTTGATTTCTCGTCTTTGACATAGTGACATTAATTACAAGTACCTCTGAAGTCGGAGCAGGTTCGCCTGAAGGTGAGAGATACTGGTAAAAGGGACAGCTAATCCACTCGCAACCTCCAGCCCATTGGACTAGAAGTAGTAACTCGTGTATGGACTACCCTTGAGTTCACAGCGAGAGAATGCAACAAGAAAATATCAACATGATAGCAAACAAACAACCATGACACTTGATGTCAACGCCATCACTAGTAAACCATAACAACAACAGGGAATGACCTTGAAATAAATGTAGTAGACTTAGAATAATAATGGTGGAGCCCTGCTGAGGGGCACCACTGGAATGCACCTAAACATTATGGGAACGAACGAACGAACTGACTTTATTTTCAAAAGGTAACAAATTTGGGCACGCAGGCCCGTCTTACATTCGGCCCTTCCAATCACTCATCTTTCGTTCATCAATAGTGCATAAGAAAAAACATTGTCAAATGAATTTTGTAAACATAAACAATGCATATTACCATGTTATGAGACACATCCACCACCCACCCACACATCCCCCATTCACCCCATTCACCCACATCTGGGATATGATCCCAGAGTCACTATAAGGCTAAGGCGCTGGAAAAATCGGCCTCTCCAACCACACAACATCTGTTCGAATAGACTTCCAAGCCTAATTGGGATCGATCAATCAGGAATTTTAATTGGAGAGAGATCACCTAGACTATAGTAAAAGAAGCGCCAAATCCTGAAATGGGATCATGAAGATCCAGAAGTAAATTGGTGAGAGTCGTGGGATCGCTGCAGCGGTACGTAGTGATGTATTGTTTAAATAGCATGAAATTAGCATGTAATATTTGACATTTAAATGTATAAGGTTGGGAAAGTACAGGAACAGCGGTGTGATTGTCATTCTAATAAGATGTAAAATATAGCTAAACTTGCACTGATTCCCAGCTAGCATCTTTAAACTAGCAGTAATCGAAACTAAATAGGCAATTTCGTATTAGCCTAGCAGTAGACAAAAAAGGGCGAAGAAAAGACGTTCATCAGAACGTGCAGAGTTGCCCGTACATTGCAATGGCGCTGAATGGTAAGGTAGAGACGAGAATGATGTACAAGGTTTGAACCATATATCAATTCAAGTTAGATTTGGAAGCTGTTTGAGTGCGCAAGTTGTATTGAAATCTTATATATAAATTAGGATGTGCGTATTTATGTATCTCTGTATGTATGTATGTATGTCCTTTATTTGTTCGCGAACGGCCCATCCGATTGAGATGAAATTTTCTACACGCCTTCCTTTCATTCCAGAGCTGTCAACTGTGATATTTTGTTAGTGTGAAATCGCCTGCTTACTCAGTATTATTTCATTTTTCATTTTTCATCATAATTTCATATATTTCAGGGGACCTAACTCTGTAAAAGTTATTTCAAGGGGCATAACTTTTCTGTATAACTTATAGTCATATTGTGGCATCGTTTTCAAAGATTTATAAACTCTTTGTCCATAGTTATATACCGGCATATGAGTTATAATAAATAATGATACAATCTGTAAGGCATTTTCAAAGTTTTCATAAAAATGATGCAGAATGCATAACATTGTAACTCATCTTTTTTTGCTTAAGAAGTTACTGTAGTCATGCAGGTGATTAGAAAGAGTTTTCATTAAAAATAATGGATGGTGTGTGGTAGAACGTTCTTTTAAGTTACATTTTTTTTTGTTGTGTGAATTTAATGAAGCCGGACAGGGTCAGGCAGACAGATAGACAGACAGACAGACAGATAGACAGTCGGGAACAGGAACTTATATGACTACTTATATAAATTAAATGAGATGCTTCACACCAGGAGCTGGGCGATGTCGGGCCGGGTCAGACAGACAGACAGACAGACAGACAGACAGTCGGTAACGGGAACGGGAACTTATATGACTACTTATATGAATTAAATGAGATGCTTCCCACCAGGGACTGGGCGAAGCCGGGCAGGGTCAGCTAGTACTTCATAAATAGTAGGGACAGGGAGATTCTACAGGTTTATGGGTAATACATGAGAACCGAGAGCCAAGGAGGGATATGTAGTAATGGTTCAGGGCTGATTGTGTTGATGTGCAGTGGTGTAAATGACTGTATGGTGTACAAGTTAACAATGTATTGATGTACAGTGGTGTAAATGACTGTAAGTTGTATAAGATATCATTGTGTTGATGTATAGTTGTGTAAAAGACTGTAAGTTGTAAAAGTTATTAATGTGTTGATGTACAGTGGTGTAAATGACTGTAAGTTATTCAAATTATCATTGTGTTCATATATAGTGGTGTAAATGACTGTAAGATTTTCAAGTTATCATTGTGTTAATATATCGCCGTGCAAAAGACAGTACTTCTTCCTACTGTTTTGTCTCCTTTGGCTTCATAAAGAACCGTGGTTCTCTCGAAGACATAACTAGACATGACGTGAGGACGTGAACGGGAGGGCGTCAGTAGAGACCGGCAGATGGTGTGAGGGCAAGTATGGGAGAGGGGCGCGGCTGCAGTAGAGACCGACAGAGCACGCGTGTTAGAGTAGTTTACAAGGAGCTGCGTTAATAATCTCATCATCCGTGTTAGACGAGAGTTCGACAACTGAGATAGTCGCCTGCTACGGTGATGGAATGATGGGTCAGCTATTTCTTCGTGTATTCAGTCTTGCATAATGTGATGCCATATCACATCACTGACCCGACCCAAGAAACGGTGGTTCTCAAAGAAGAGAGCACAATAACCCAGCTCAGAAAACATACAGTACACTATAACCCGACCCAAACAAGTTTCGTTGTCACGAGAAGAGAACACTATAACCCATCTCATACAACAAACAATGACACTATAACATGACTCAGAAAAGATTCAGGACACAATAACCCGACTCAGACAATATACAGTACACTATAACCCGACTCAGACAATATACAGTACACTATAACCCGACTCAGACAATATACAGTACACTATAACCCGACTCAGACAATATACGGGACACTATAACCCGACTCAGACAACATACAGTACACTATAACCCGACTCAGACAATATACAGTACACATTAACATGACTCAGACAATATACAGGACACTATAACCCGACTCAGACAATATACAGGACACTATAACCCGACTCAGACAATATACAGTACACATTAACATGACTCAGACAATATACAGGACACTATAACCCGACTCAGACAATATACAGTACACTATAACCCGACTCAGACAATATACAGTACACATTAACATGACTCAGACAATATACAGGACACTATAACCCGACTCAGACAATATACAGTACACTATAGCCCGACTCAGACAACATACAGTACACTATAACCCGACTCAGACAACATACAGTACACTATAACCCGACTCAGACATCACACAGAACACACAAAGTACACAGACTGCTACATGTCTTCTTCTTATAGTCCATGACGTGCGACGATGGTGATCATGTCTGTGCACAACCTTCTGGCTCTCGTACAGGCATTAATGTCTTACAATGCTGTTCCTAAGCCATGATGTCAATCTGTCCTAGTCTCTCCCTTCCCCTCCTCCCATCCTGCTAAGATATAAAGGACACATTCACAGAAGCGACGAACTAAAGTGTACTGTGTAAAGTCTGTGTACTTTGTGTGTTATGTATGTTGTCTCAGTTGGGTTATTGAGTTCTGTGTGATGTCTGAGTCGGGTTATAGTGTCCTGTATATTGTCTGAGCTGGGTTATAGTGTCCTGTGTGTACTAAGTGATTCAATGAGCATGATTCAGAAGGTCGAAGCTGGATCTGTACGTAGACAGTGGACTGAATCGCTGCGGAAGTCTGCTGTCCGTAAATTCACCTTCATCTTCGTCCCGGGACATGCGGGAGTCGAGGGAAATGAACGAGCTGACAAACTGGCTGGCTCTGCACCCCCTGCATATGGCCAGCCCATGGATCGTGCCGATGTTATTAACGTCCTTAAAGATATGGCGAGAACAGAGGACTTTGACGTCAGTGATTCCACATCGCTCTCCAGGATGAAAGACCTGGGAGTAAGAATCGGCACAGCCAGATGCGAGAGGTACATCGGGAAAACAAAGCGCCTCTGTCAACCAACACAGAACTGGCACTATTAGCCACCGGACGCTGATGCATATGCTGGGGGTAGGATCTGAGCACCTATGGACATGTCCGGAGTGCAATGAAGATACCCCAACTGATAACTGATAACTGACGAACTAAAGGTGTTAGCCTTGTGTGTGTTGGGGGTGGGGGAGGTTGGCAAGAGACAAGGACATGGGCAGATAAAGAAGGGGATAGATGTAGACGAGGACAGATAAAGACGGGAATAGATGAAGACGGGTATAGATGAAGGTGGGGATAGATGAAGTCGAGGACAGACAGCTGAATGTTGCAAGTTTAGTATATCTATATATATAGTTGTTGTTTCTTCTTTAGTTATAGTCATTACCTTTATTTTACTTGTGCCAATTTTCATGTCATGTTCCCTACACATTTCGTTCAGACTATTCATGTAGTCTTGTAATTCAGCTTCTGATTTTGCTATTAGTGCCTGGTCGTCCGCAAACATGAGTTCTCTAATGGTTAGATTTGCAGGTGGTTCTTCTTCTGCGGGGGTGGCGTGGGCGGTGGCGAAGGCGAAGAAGAAGATGAAGACATTGGGAAGCATAGCATGTTACAATGACCACAACATAACCAATGAATGCAGGCATGACATGCTGGGGCAAACGTTCTGGAACACATGTGAAGCAGCAGGCTAACATAGATATACGACAATAAATCACTGAAAACAAGTTGTGGATGAACTACACTATTTTGGCCACAGACAACGCAGATATTGTTCAAAGCAAGCCATTGTTTAGTGTGTAGACGCGTCATGGGTTCGAATGCACATCCAGGGAGGATTTTGAAAGTTGACCGGGTTTCCAGGGTGACACAGCTCAATGGGTACCTGGTCATGTCGTGGGTTGTCAAGACGGGCGGCATGACGCTGACCTCATGACCCACCCAGTGACCTATAAGACTGGTCAACGACCGTATGCCTGATGTGCCTTCAGGCATGGACAACGGTCCCTGTCTACATCACCCTGGTCATCATCAATTACTGAAAGCACTAGATGACAGGACAGACAGATCTGGACACAGTATATTACCCCTTGTACTTTATCCTCTTTACAGTTCTCCCAGTCCGCATTGAAGATGAATGGTTGGACACGGGTGAAGGCGATGCTACAGTCTTTTCCTTGCAGGTCATCCGGCGTTAAATTCTTGCCATGGTTAGCGTCGAAAGTGTCTGGGCTGTGAGAGTATATGTAAATAGCTGACACCACTTATTTGTCTACAGATAAAACTGTACAGATGACACCACTGACATCTATATAAATACAACTGTACTTCTTCCACCACATGCATCGCCACAGATAAAACTGTACAGCTGACACGACACTACCTTACATCTCTACAGATAAAACTGTACAGCTGACACAACTTATATATCTACAGATACAGCTGTAAAGCTGACACCATTTATTTCTCTCCAGATAAAACTCTACGGTAAATATCTCATACGGTAAATGTAATGATATTCCTGCTGGGGTATGGAATGTAATGAAGCAAATGCTCGCGATATAAATCGAACGCAACTGCTGGTTATATAAATGTGATCTCACAACTGTTGAAAATGTAAAAGAATATAACCAATGATGAAGATATACATTGCATGTAAGCTATTCTGGATACACATTTAATGCGGCAACTGTTTGCTATATACTTATCAGCAGCTAGCGATTGTCATGCACTCACGACACAATATTACTATTGCCTTGTGCCAGTCCGATGTATCTTTCGGCACTTTCATCCATTCTTTTTCGCGATTGATTTCCTCTATTTCACACACCTGACTGATAGATATTTCTGCCTCTTCTCAGGCGACGACCCTTGACCATATCCATGGCTTCATGCAGGAAGTGATCCTTGTCTCCAGCGAGCCTCACGGACCATTGGACTTGAAGGACACTATGCCTTTCCACACTTGTTGGCAGTGCAAGGGTATCTCATCTCATCTCATCAGGTTCTTCTTGTACCTTGCGTTGTCGAGGTGAAATATAAACAGCCGGAGAGTACTCGTATATAGGCATCATATATCGATATTCCCATAGACTCTGTTATTTCCCGCTTCCATCGTTTACGTGGTCGGCCTCTTTCTCTGCTTCCCTCTGGTCTGTACATCATTGCTTGCTGTGGTATACTGTTAGTTGGTAACCTACTTGCATGGTCAAATTATTGCTACCTTCTAACAAAAACTAGCGCCGGTATAACCCCCACATTAGTCCTGATTTATTTATTTCTGATCTTATCTCTTCTTGACACATTGAGTATTCTTCTCAGTAATCTAATTTCTGTTGTTGTTATTTTTCTTTTCTTTTCTCGTTTTCTGTCATTGTCCAGGTTTGGCATTGGTAACATAGAGTTGGTTGGAAGATTGTGTTCTAAAGTGCTTTCTTAGTAACTATTGATACATGTTTGTTCTTTAGTATTGGTGCCATTTGTCCAATGAGTTAGTTTGCCTTATTGAATTATTTTTGATCTCGTCTTCTGATATGCCATGTGGTGATATTATACTTCCTAGGTACTTGAAACCCTTTACTTCTTTTAGGGGATGGTTCGTTTAGGTGAATTGTTGTTTTCACTTCTTTAGTTATAGTCATTACTTCTGATTTACTTGTGCCAATTTTCATGTTATGTTCCCTACACATTTCGTTTAGACTATTCATGTGGTCTTGCAATTCAGCTTCTGATTTTGCTATTAGTGCTTGGTCGTCCACAAACAGGAGTTCTCTAATGGTGTAATTTGCAGATGGTTCTTCTTCTGTGTTCTCTTCATGCGGTGTTCTTTCTGTCTCTGTTTGGCTGCTTTCTTTACATATGTTGTATATATAGGTTATGAACACGAGAGGGAACAGGACATAACCTTGTCGTACTTCGAATCTTATGGTGAAGGGTTCTGAGTGTCCTCTAGTTGCTCTCACTATGCATTCACTGTTGTTGTATAAGCTTCTACATATATTTGTTAGATGTGTACTCACTCCATATTGTTAAAGAATTTCCCACAGCGTGTTTCTATCTTCTATATCAAATGCCTTTTCTTGGTCGACAAAGGCTAATTAGAGTGTTTTATTAAATTCGATCGATATTTATATAAGTTGTCTAAGAGCAAATATGGCATATTTGCAAGAGCAAATATGGCATATTTGCTCCTTTGTTTTTTCCTAAATCCGAGTTGTGTTTCGCTTAGCTGGGGTTCTATAGTAGTTTGTAATTGTTTCTCATAAATTTTGCAAAATATTTTCCCAGAATTACTCAAACGGGAAATGCCTCTGTACTGTGTGCAGTCACTTTTGCTGCCTTTGTTTTTTGTTTTTTGTTTTTTTTTAATTTGGACAATTATGGCGTTTCTCCAGTCTCGTGGTGTCTGTTGTTCTTCCCAAACAAAGTTGAATAGTCTATGTAGCCATGCTGTTCGTACTTCTCTTGTTGCTTTAATTAGTTAATTTGGTATTTCAACTTGTCCTGTTGATTTGTTCAATGGTACTAATCTGACGGCTTTTTATAAATTATGCTTCTTTCAGTACGTCTGGTTTTAGTTCTTCGGTGGCATCTGTGTCGGTTTATTGAATTCCTATGACATCTAATGGGATGTTGAGAAGTTGTTCGAAGTATTGCCTCCATCTTATTAGATTTGTTTTTGTTCACTTGTTGGTTCTACATTTTCGCTGTTAATTATTTCAGTTGGGTCAAATGGTTCTCCTCTGGTGTTCATTGCACTTATCTTTTTGTAGAAGTTTCTAGTTGAATGCTTGTAGCTTTTATATAGGGTTTCTCCATACTCCTCCAAGTCTTTTTGTTTTTCTCTCTGTACTATTCATTTCACATTTCTTCTCGCTATTCTATGTTCTATGTAATCACGTTCCTGTTCCTTTTTGTCTTTTATAGCTTTCTTTGCCTCTGCTCTCCATCAACTTTTTATTTTCTTTATCCGTGTTTTGCGTTTTGTGTGTGTGTGGTTCCACATGTTATTTTTGCAGTTTTTAAAATGTTTGAGTTGAACATGTTCATTCTTCTTCCACTGTTTTTCTTGCTATTTGTAATTTTACAAAGATTTCAGTTAGTTCTTCCTCATAAGTATTCCTCACTGCCTCGTCTTTGAAGTTTTTTTTTTTTTTTTTTTTTTTTTTTTTTTTTTTTTTTTAAGTTTAATGATTCGCATGGCGTGTATTTTCATGATCTTTGCTTTCTTCTTCTGATTGTTCTTACTGTGGCAACAGCTGCTTGGTGTTCTATGTTTATACTTAAGTTGGGCACTGCCCTTGCATCTAATATATTTATCTTTCTGTTATTTCTTGTTAATATAAAATCAGTTTGGCTTTTGATATCTAGATCGTTCCATTTATAACGGGTGTATATTTGTGAGTCTTTGTGTTTATAGAATGTGTTTGTCATATAGAGGTCGTGTTGGCTGCATAGCTCTATTAGTCTACTTCCGTTAACATTTCGTTCATTACGTTGGTCTCCAAATACTTCAAGATGTTTTTCTATGTCTGCTCTGTTATGTCCTAATGGTGCATTGAAGTCTCCAATAACTATGATGTTGTCGTGCTTCTCTATTTCATTTAGCACGCCATGGATTTCTTCGTAGAAATCCTCGCATTCTTGCTCATTTTTGTTTGTATTACATGGTGCGTATATTTGTACACATGTTGTGCAACATGCAACCATCGTGAGTGTCTACGCACCAACCATGACCAATGACGATGACGTCAAAAACAAGTTATTTTAGGACCAGCACAACGTATTAACATCTGTGCCCAAAGGAGACACAATTATACTCCTTGGGGAGTTTAATGCCAGAGTAGGCAAGTGTTATAGTACAGGTACAGGGACGATTATAAAACGAGTCCTGATGGAGTTATCAAACAGGTTTTATTCAACATAATAAGGCGAAGAATATTACACAATTTACATGGTATGATGTTCTCTTCTCCAGACCTTGGCTGTAACTCACTTCCCCAAAAACCCTACGTCATGGCTTGAGCATCCTTAGTAACGTTCTTCTGGGGTGCTCAACCGTGCCTAAACTTTGCACATCAAACCTATTAACAGCGATGGTTGTCACTCTGTTACACAAGGATACCGCCTCTTGGAGTGACATCATTGGAAAGAAAAGAGTCAGAAATGTAACAGCAATGGGAACATCCTCCTTCACACCTGTGCCGAACACTTTAAGGGTTTAATTACACGCACATTTGCAATAGGCATTGGCGCCTCGTCACTTGGTGTGGTGGACTACGGAAAAGACCGGGTCTACCTGTGCAGGTGCCTTTTATACTGTTGTCGGAACGCCTCCCAGAGTTCCAGACCAATCAGACAGTCTGCGCCTTCTTGCAGAGTTCCACCATCATCGCAAGCCGAGTACATTATTCCCCCTCTTTAACTGTTGTCGTACCGACAACTGAAACTTACACCCCTAGTGCCCTGGGTAAAGGAGGGATAGTTTCTTACCCCTACCTTATAATCCTCCACTATTGATGGGACTCAAAATAAATTGTCATATTTTAACCAGACATTACCTATCAAGTAAAACACCCCAAAAATGTACATCAGGTACCAACAAGAATAATGGTCACATGCAAATACAAGGTACATTTATATTGATACCAGCCATTATTCATGACTAAACTAATATCAGCAGTGAAGAAAAAATAATGAAATCAACAGGGAGACAGTCTCCCGCCACCTTAGTGTTCACAATATTATACGAACAATTACGAAAACAATGAATAATTCCCCCTCTTTAACTGTTGTCGTTTCGACAACCGAACCATACGTCCCTGGTACACTTAGCAAACAAGTAGTTATCTTCACACTTCTATGCTCTGATAATTCTATGCCAAGGAACATATCCCTTAGCAACAACAAAAAAACCTGTCACCCTTGAGGGCATTGCCCTCGACACCTGAACTGCCGGTTCATCCCTAAACAGTACCATTATAAAAAAAAATATACTTGTTCTATCCAACTAGTTATAATGTGAAACAGTATACATGTACATCACCAGTCATCAATAAGTCCAATATAACATTAATAACATATAAGCATAAGCTATCCTTATACTAGTACAATTTAATACGCAATAATCAAATTAACATCAGTGAGGAGAAATAGCCCCTCTGCTACAAGAACAATCATAACAAAATGAATACAACCCTCACATTTTACATTAAAAAAATTAAACAAACATAAATGTTACACAACCCTAAACCAGCGACCTTTATACAGGTTACCGCTTCCCTCAACGCTGAACATTTAAAACAAAATGGGTTTAAAACTAACATCGCCTGTCTCTTCTAAGGCGGTTTCTCTCTGATCGCCTCACATTCAAGTCTCCTGGTTCAAACATGTACCAGTCACTTCTTGGTGGTCTATCCCGTGGTTCCTCAACCTCTACCACGACAGGCAAGTCTGGTAGTCTTATCGTCGCCTCCGGTACCTCAATTACCGCATTTTTCTCACACCGCTTTAACTCGTGTCCTGCTACTCTAATGTCAGGTCCATTCTCTCCCACTCTTCTAATAACATATGGGCCTCCTGATGCTTTTGGAACCTGTACCACTGTATATTTGTCTACAGACCACTTGTCTTTAATCTTGCACCTCTCTGTATAGTTGACTCTCTTCCTAACTACCTCTCCTATGGTTAGCAATTTAGGAGGTGATGTCTTGTCATATCTCTCTTTCCTTACAGCAGCTAACTTTCTTAACTGTTCGCCTGCCCTAACATGTGCGTTACGCAGACGGGAAAGATGTCCAGTCACCCAGTTCTTAACATTCGGTTTCCCATCCTTACACTCACCATCATCACTAGCATCTAGCATGAAATCTACCGGCAATCTGGGTTCGTTTCCAAACAACAAGTAGTACGGGGAATACCAGGTGGACATGTGGGGCGTAGAGTTATAGACTAACAAAACTTCAGCTAGATGTTCCGACCATTTTCTTTTCTGGTTTGCCTCTGGTGGCGTCAGAAGATCATGTAGGGTCCTATTAAATCTCTCGCACTGACCGTTCCCTTTTGGATTCCAACTCGTTGTACGGCTCTTTTGAATCTCGTATACCCTACAGAGTTCTGTAATCACAGCTGATTCAAAGTTCCTGCCCTGATCTGAATGTAGCCTATGGGGTACACCTAAATACAGAAACCATTTCTCCACCAGAACTTGTGCAACTGTCGAGGCCTTTTGATCCCTTGTGGGTACAGCGATTGTAAATTTAGTGAAAACATCTGTAATGACCAACACATTTTCATACGCCCGACTATCCTTCTCCATCCATTGTCACCACCTCAAAAGGCCTCGATACTTATAAATTACCTGAAGGACCCTGCAGTTTAATATGGAGTGGTTTAGCAATATTACACCTCTGGCATCTTATACAAAACAGTTCAACATCTTTCGTGATGCGAACCCAATAACACCTACTTCTAAGGATTTGTATCATCCTATCTCTGTCCTGATGGCCGGTACTGTGCACCGATTCTTGCACTCTCTGCTTCAATGCCTCAGGTACCACTAATTGAGAAATCCACCCTCTACCAGGCTTCTTTAATTTCCGGTACAACAACCCATTAATCACACTCAATCTCTTTCGCTGCTTCAACAAGCTCTTGGTTTCAGGGGGTAAACCCCTCATCTCTATCTTACTCAGTCTCACACTCTCACTCACACAAGTTAACACTTTATGCACATGCACATCTTCTGCTTGTAGTTTTATCAACACTTCAGCCGAATATGATGGTCATGATAACAGTGGCACATTACCCACAGAGTTATTCTGTCTATCTACATCTACAATCTCTCCTATCCTAGCAGTTCTTAAGTTTGGACTGACTGGTGTAGCAACTATGTGACTGATTGGAATGTCACCTTCTTCATCTGATCTTACTGGTGTTTCAAAAGGGTAGTGGGACAAATAATCAGCATTTCCATTAGCACGCCCTGGTTTGTACTTAATGGTGTAGTCAAACATTGACATCTGTGCTATCCATCTCTGCTCAATGGCACACAGATTTGCCTTTTGCCACAAAGCTAAATTTCTACTATGTGTAAAAACTTCTACTTTAGTACCTAAAAGATAACTTCTAAACTTCTCAGTCATAGCCCACTTCAACGCAAGCAACTCAAGCTTAGAAATGCTTTTAGCGTTTCGTTCTGAGGGGCGAAGCGTACGGCTAGCGTAAGCTAAGACTCTTTTCTTACCATCTTGACTTTGCGAGAGGACAGCACCTAAACAATGGTATGAGGCATCTACCTCCAATATGAACTGTAATGAGAAGTCTGGGAAGCCCAAAAGGGGTTTTGATGTCAGTGCCTCTTTTAAGCAATTAAACGCCTCATCACACTCTGGAGTCCACAACCGTCCTATGGGTCCTTTCTTCTTCTTAGTATCACCGGTTTGCTGCTGATTGAGTTGGCCAACCAGCTCATGTAGTGGTCTTGCAATATTAGCAAACTTTGGGACAAACCTTCTATAATAACTGGGTAACCCTAGAAATGACCTAAGTTCTGTCTGAGTTCTGGGCACAGGTGCTTCTTTTATGGCTGCAACATTATCATCCATGGTGCCAATGCCTTCTTCTGAAATGGTGTGATCTAAAAACTCAACCTTTTTCTGACAAAAGTTACACTTTTCAGGATTTAGTTTTAGTCCAATCGACTGCAGTCTCTCAAACACTTTCTCAAGCCTACTCAGATGCTCTAAAAAATCCGCAGAATACACTAAAATGTCATCACGGTATACCAACAAAATCTGGAAAAAAAATAGTCATTCAGAGATCATTGCATTAACCTCTGGAAGCTGCTAGCTGAGTTTGGAAGTCCCATTGGCATACGCGTATACTCATACAAACCAAATGGGGTGGTAAAAGCAATCTTCTCTTGATCCTATGGCTTCATGGCCACCTGATAATACCCACTGGCAAGATCTAAAGATGAAAACAATTTGGCGCCACCTAGGGCATCTAGATATTCATCTACTCTAGGGAGAGGGTATGCATCTTTGTTTGTCCTAACATTTACAGCCCGATAATCAACACATAACCTAAGTCTACCATCCTTTTTTCTCACGAGGACCACCGGAGAAGCCCAAGGACTGGAACTTTCCTTAATTATCTGTCTATCTAATAAAACTTGGAGATGATCTTATACTTCTCTATAAAATGCTGGGGGGATTTTCCTATGAGGCTACTTGATGGTGGTCTCATCTGTCAACTGGATGCTATGGGTTACCCTATCTGTATAGCCTATGTCAGTATCTCCCTTGGTAAAAAAGACTATCATACCTAACTAATAACTCCTCTAACGTCTTGTGCTCCAAGTCTCGAGTTGGGCTGAAAATGACATTTTACACTAACTGCCGTGATAAAGCGGGATGCTACACAGACTCTATTGTCAACAGAAACTTTACCACTGTCCAGTCCGACTCCAGGAATCTCCTCCGCTGGGCTGCTCTGTTTAAGACATCTACACAAATTCGGCACTGACTGTAAAATGTTCGTGCCAATAATGCCCGGCACTCTTCTCTCCCCATTGTCCATGTCTTTGGTGACAAACACCCCACAGTCCTTCACTTGTGTCCCATCCAACACAATGTCACACACAAAGTACCCCACATACGGAATCACTACGCCATTTGCGGCCGTCAACCTAACGAATTGTCCTTCCTTTACCACATAGTCCTGGAATGTGTCCTGGAAACTGGCCTCAGTGATGGTGGAAACCTGAGAACCTGTATCGATGACACACTGAACACTCTTGCCACCTATCAAAACAGTCTCTTTGGGCCTACCACCCACAATTTTAATATCCGAGCCATGACGCTCCCCTTCTAATACCTGGCTCCCAGCCTTAGAGGGGTCTCGTTTAATGCCTGCTTGCACTCGCGTCTCAAGTAACCTATCCGATTGCATAGCCAGCAACGTGGCACTTGGGACTGTCGATCGCTGGTAAGTCTGTTTAGCCTGGCACTAATCTCAGACATCTCCGTCTGCAGAAAGTCAATCTCACCCTGCCCGGAACTAAACTCCGTTCTTGGTGGTACTCGAGCTGGCTCAGTATGTGCAGGCCTACATTCTACCGTTTGTGGGACTACCTCAGCCTGCAACGGCCCATACTGCCCCTGCTAAAACTCCACTTTAACTGGTGGAGGCATAGAGTCTCCAGAGTTCTCGTTTCTGGCTCTCACCTCTACCTCTCTGACTTCAGCACCTGGCAGGGACCGCACAACTTCCCATGTTTGTGCGCACTCCCTGATCTGAAGAAATGTCACTGACGAATCTTGCGACACCTTTTCCTTTAGAACAGTTTGGGTGAAACTGTTCCTTATGCCAGCAACAAATTTGTCTCGAAGGGCCTCCCCATCCAACACAGGGACACCTTGCATTTCCTGGGCTTTCACTACCCGCTTGAACTTAGCATTGACCCTTTGGGAGAAGTCATGGACTGTCTCCCCAGCTCGCTGGCGTATTGTGAATAACGTTGCCAGGAGCTCCCGTAGACTCCACTTCTCTCCAAATATCTTCAGTAAGGCCTGCAGCATGGCCTCGGGATCTTACTCAGAAGCATGGAGTTCTCTCTCCTGACAGGACTGGTTATGCTGTCGAAAATAACGTCCACCTTATCGACTATCTCTAACATGTCAGCCCTCCATGCTGACCTCACCTCCCTGACATAGTCTTCTACCGATGGTCCACCTTTCTCCCCAAAACACCGAACAGGCTTTTTGGTTGGTACTACAACATACCTCAAAGCCTCAGTGAGCTCATGTGGTGGAGCGTCCACTGGGCGGGAATCTTCGGTTCCCATCGTAGAAACTGGCGGCGTCTCGTCTTGTTCAACTCTCGCTGCTGCACGAGTACTTCTGGTGTAGATCATGAGGAAAAGATACTATGCTACGGGTGGTTCTGCAATGGAGCCTAACTAGCTAACCTGGGTTTTGCTATCTCTAGAGGACTACTACCAACTATACCAAAAATGAACCGACAAAGGAACAAACTAAAGACCTCAACTGAAACAATCACTTGGTACCAAAACAATCCTACCAGTATAATTCTAAGGTTGTCACTATCCTGGCAGGCTCGCCACTTGAAACAGAGGTATAAAACAGAAGCGAGAACCACCTACTTCTGCTACGATGATGTGAGGAGAAGAGCGCAACCCTGACTGCGTAGGGCCAAAGAAGAAAATTAATAAAGAGAAAGAACCTCTCATCGTCCTCGGTTAACAAGAATAGAACAGAATTAAGGTTTAAGAAGATCCAGGGTGGGCCGGCAGGGAATTGGAACAATATTCTCCAATCACAGACAAAATATTACTCCGAGAGCTGTTCTAACACCAATGACTATAATACAAGTCTATCAACTAAACAACAAAGTAAGAATAACGCAAGCATCATTTGTTTATTAAACTTCTAAACTTCACAATAATATACAGACATGTAGCATCAACAAAGAAGTTAGGATACAGCAAAAATCAAACAGCAAAAGCACCAATCTAACAAACAAAATTCCTAAGTGTAGCAAAAACTTCTAAGTACAGGAAACACTTCTAAACCAGCAAAAACTCTTCAAGTCTACCAAAAACTAATCCACCAAAAACTTCTAGTATACTAAAACTAATCTACCGAAAACTTCTAGTCCACTATAAACTTCTAGTCTATTAAAAACTTCTAGTCTACTAAAAACCCAGGAAAATCTAAAATCTAAAACTAGAATTCTGGTTTTTCCACCGCAAAACCTTTTAGGGTTTAATTACACACACACATTTGCAATAGGCATTGGCGCCTCGTCACTTGGTGTGGTGGACTACGGAAAAGACCGGTTCTACCTGTGCAGGTGCCTATTATACTGTTGTAGGAACGCCTCCCAGAGTTCCAGACCAATCTGACAGTCTGCGCCCTCTGGCAGAGTTCCACCATCATCGCGAGTCGAGTACATAAAGAAGAAAAGTCAGCAACGATTCATCTTAGATAACACCCACTGAAACTGTAAAGAGCTTCAAGTACTTAGGAAGTATAATATCATCAAATGACAAATCAGAAGACAAGATCCAGATTAGATGTAATAAGACAAACTAGCTCATTGGACAAAAGGCACAAATACTAAAGAACAAACACTTATCAATAGATACCCACACACAAAAAAACATTCTACATTTTTTCTCTACCAACTCTATGCCAACAATGCCTAACCTTGATGCTGACAAAGAAAACAAGAAAAATTAGATTCCGGAGAAGAGTAACCAACGTATTAAGAAGAGAGAAAATAATAAAAATGAAGAAATGAGAACTAAAGTGGGGACTATAGTCAGGCTTGGCCATGGGAATGTTATTCCCATGGGAATCCCATGAGTAAGGACCCATGGGATGGGATGGGATAGCACACATTTGTATATCCCATGGGACAGTAGCCATGTCACAGCAACTTGATCTACATCAGAGCTGCCCTTAGTTTTATTTATTTTTTTTACCTGTTTAAAGCTTGTAATCCTTCTTTTTGTTTCTTTATATGTATGTATCTATTCTTTAACTTGTGCTGGGACACCGGATAAATAAATAAATGTCTTGAGGATGAAGTCACCATGTTCAAAATTTTAAGGCAACCAACTTCACAACCATTAAATTATGTGAAAAATGAACATAGGTTTCCACTGCTATAGTCTGTTTAGGTTTTTTTTGCCCCAATATAAAAAAAAAACATTCCATATCTCAGTAATTAACTGAGGGAAAATGATGAGATTTAACATATAACCTTATCATCATTTCCACCGAACAAAAACATTTTTTTGTTCTGGAGATTGTACAGCAGATTTCAATGTTTGTTTATATGCGGTATATAATTTACGGCTCAGAGATTAAGTCCATAATTTTAAAAGTATTACAGCTTCACCAAGACACTTCCGCGCTGTTTTTTTAAATTGTCTCATGGTTTCCGTTTTGGCACAAACTTCGCGCAGTTAAATGGGATTGTTGATAGGTGTCTTCAGTGTGGGTTCTTTCATGAAACGTGATTATATAAATAAATATATAAATAAATCTTACCATTAATATAATATTAATAGCTAATGCAAAAAAGCAATACATATCTAATCGACAAGTTGATAGAAGAGCATGGCCATCGGTGCTTGAGACTTCCGCCGTATCATTCTCATTTAAACCCTATAGAACTTATGTGGGCTAAAATTAAAGGACAGGCGGCAGCTGCCAATACTACATTCACATGGTCTGACGTCAAAATACTAACCCAATCCGTGCTATTAAATATTGATAAAAGTCACTGGAAAAAAATGTGAGGACCATGTGTTGAAAGAGGAAGAGGACTATTGGAAAAAGGATGGATTGAATTTTATGCAACCGAGGGCAATCATCAACCTATTGGAATCGTCCGACACAGATTAAGGTCTGAGCAGATCGCAAACCTTAATCTACGGGCACACTTACTGGGATATTTTGCTCCAACTATTGAGACGAATTGCAGGCCCTAAACATTACAGCATCAGCATAATGTCAATGGCAACAGTTTGTATTCCTAGTGATGAATTTTCAATTCCGCAAACCCTCAGCGGTGACAAACAACTGTATTGACATTTTAAAAAACACACGCTAAACGCATTGAATACCAACAGAAGAGTAATATTGCGGTGGAAACTGACATATTGTGGCATAACATGAAACGTGAGAGCAAACACGTTGTCAAATTAGGGTACAACACACGTGCATACGAATCAATCTATAAACTTCAATGAAAAGAGGACCAACATCTTGGTCGTTAAGAAGAAAGCCCACTACAGAGACACTGACAACTATTTTCATAGTGCAAAACAGGTAATCGTGTTCCGTCTCTGGACGGTAAACAGCAGAGTAGACAATCTTTCACAAGACTCAACGCGGGTCTATCACCCATGTGTACGTGTGAACAAACTGCACAGACAGCTGAACAGATCCTTAAAAATGGAAAGATGATGACTAAATTGCGGTATCATTTCTGGTCACTCCATACGCACATTAACGCACAGTTATTTGGAAGCTTTCACGAACTCAATATAAACGCTAACATGAATACTTGTATACACATTATTATCCAGCAGCTGAAGATACAAGAAGGAAATGAAAAATAAGGTAAGAAATATATTCCTTCTACTTTCCTGTCAATTTACAAATTATTTACCCCATGCCTCTGTAAATTCTCTGTCTTTACTAATATTACACATTGCACCCCTCTCGGAATTCTCCGTGGTGAAGTGGTCAAGCCGTCTGACTCTGTCTCCGAAAGTTGTATGTTCGATTTCTTCATTTCACGAGAGCATATTTTCGGAGACTCCGGAGGGTCGTCGCTGGAACTATGGAGTTCGTGCTTTGTGCGACGCTTTCCTCGCTGCGGAAAGATACTAAGCCATATATGATAAAAACCCGGTGCTATGCAGTCGATCCTGTAGACTTTTAAGCTTCTTTTTTATTGCACCCACTCCCATACGAATCTGGCTACGCCTTGTGCTTGTGTCCTTACCCGAAATGACGTTGCTTTACTGTAAGACTAGTTTGTTAGCGTGAATTCACTACATTTTCCCCAATACATTAAATAAATGTCGCCGCTTTAGATGATTTAAGTTGCTTTTGGACCTATCAAAGACATATTCCTTGGGTGGGGGTAAATATAAGACGGCAGGAAAAATTCCATAACGATGCAACAGACAGCTTTCAAAATAATTAATGATGAATGACGGCATTCATTTCTGGACATACTATAAAAGCAAGTGCGAAAATTGTTTTGGCCATACCAGTGTCATCAGCAGCAGTTGTGCGCTTATTGAGTGCAGCTGGATTGTTGTTGAGTAAGTTACGAAAACGGATGTTACCAGCTCTCGATATAAACTCTGTGTATATCATATTTGCATTTAAGATGAAAATTGTGGAAATGGTTCAGGGATTGCCTGGTTTAACTGAATTATTAGAAACAGTCGACCAGCAGGAAAGTGATAATATGCTGAATGAGCAAAGTGATTCTGAAACAGAATGAGAGTGTCAGAATGACACTGAATTGTTATATTTAGATTAAACTTTTTTTTAAATTATAAAATACTTTTGAATGTAAAAATTTATAAATTCTGTCGTTGTACATGTCTCTTGTGCATGTAATCCTATCTAGTAGACACTGAATCTAAACTTTTAAAAATTTCCTAATTTTATTTGAACTATATTCCATATTAAAGGACTTTTGAGATTTGGAACATGGAATGTACGGACACTATATCGAGCTGGAGCGGCCGAAGAACTAACCCGGGAGCTGATTGAATATCAAATGGATATAACAGCAATTCAAGAAATAAGGTGGCCAGGAGAGGGTACTTTAGAGCAAAATGGAATGATTATAATATATGGAGGAAACACCCAAAATAAACATGAATTAGGAACAGGATTTGTCATCAAAAAAGAGTTATGGGGGAACGTGTTTTAAACTTTAAAGCTTTTAATGACAGGATTAGTAAATTACGAATAAAAGGTAAATGGAAAAATATAACGATGATTAATGTACATGCACCTACTGAAGAGAAAGAAGATGATATTAAAGAAGACTTTTATAATGATCTGGAAGATGTCATAGAAGAAACCCCCAAACAGGACATCCTGATTGTGCTGGGAGACTTCAATGCAAAAATAGGTAGAGAGCAAACTAATAAAAAAGTGGCCGGTATGGAAAGCCTACATACAACTTCAAATGATAATGGATGGAGAGTCATCAACCTGGCAGAAGCCAAAGGACTGCAGGTTAGCAGTACCAGACTACAAAGAAAGGATATACACAAACAAACTTGGAAATCATGTGACAAGAGAACCTATAATCAAATAGATCACATTTTAATTAACAACAGAAATACATCAAACATACAGCAAGTCAGAAGTTATAGAGGAGCTGAGTGCCACAGTGACCACTTCCTCGTTGGAGCAAAATTTAAAATAAAACTTAAGAGAGCTTTCTATACTAAATTACAAAGATTACACCCAACATATAACGGAGAAAAACTGCAAGACATTACAGTCAAAGAGAAATTTACAGATGAAATAAAATGTAAACTTGAAACTCTGCAAAACCCTTTGGAGGAAAGCATTGACCAAACTTGGTTGAATATCAAGAATACAATTCAGTCTACCGCAGAAGAATGTCTCGGTGTGTTAACCACGCATAGAAAGAACAGATAGTTCAATCAAAAATGTGAAGAAGCAGTCATTAGGAAGAAGAATGCCAGACATGTATGGTTAAATGACATCAATAACATCCAAAAGGAAGAGCATTATAGAAATGAATGTAAAGAGGCTACAAAAATAGTCAGACAGCAGAAGCGAGAATATATGAGTAATATAATCAAAGATATGGAAACTAATCACCAGAAAAATGAATCCAGAAAATTTTTTAAAGAACTGAAGTCAATGAAACGAGGGCACCAACAAAACACATATGGTTTGAAAGACAAAAATGGGAATATGATAAATACCAATGAGGAAATGTGCAACACATGGAAAGAATATTTTATTGAATTACTAAATTGTGAAGCTCCAAGTAACATTTTCTCACAAGAAGAGGTTCTAACATGCGAACCACAAATTGAAGAACCTACATTTGAAAAAATCCTATATGTAATCACACGACTTAAAAACAATAAGGCAACTGGGACTGATGGAATTGCTGCTGAATTTATAAAGGCAGGTGGCCATGCATTACATCTAAAGCTATACGAACTAATAATAAAAATCTGGAGGACAGAAGAATTACCCCATGACTGGAAAGAGTCATTATTGATACCTATCTTTAAGTAAGGAGACAAGTTCCAATGTGGAAATTATAGAGGAATATCACTACTGTCCACAAGCTATAAGGTACTATCCGCAGTATTACTAAATAGACTAAAACCATATTCAGAAGACATATTAGGTGACTACCAGGCGGGTTTTAGACAAAACAGATCAACAATAGATCAGATATTTATCTTACGACAAATAGCCGAGAAAGATTGGGAATATAAAAGAGATCTCCATAACATTTTTGTGGATTTTAAAAAGGCTTATGATAGTGTCCATAGGAATAGTCTATGGAATGCTATGCAGGAATTTGGAATACCAAGGAAGTTAATCAACATGACCAGACTATGCATGGAAGATACTTATAATATAGTAACATATAAAGGCAGGAAATCAGACCCCTTCCAAATAACATCTGGCTTGAAACAGGGTGATGCACTATCGCCGCTACTCTTCAATCTGGCTCTAGAGAAAGTTGTAAGGAAGGTAAAGGAGGAATGTGATATTGGAGGAACATCCAAGCTGCTTGGTTATGCAGATGATATAGATATTATAGGGCAAAGTGAACAAAAGACATTGGAAATATTGACTCACTTAAAGGAAAAAGCCCAACAGATGGGGCTGGTTATCAACCAAGATAAGACAGAATATATGGTAATTTCAAGAGACGGAATGGCTAGAAACTCTGGCCACATACAAATAGATAATATGACCATTAAAAGAACGGAAACATACAAATACCTGGGTACGATCTTCAACTGTTCCAACATCATAAGGGAAGAAATACAAACTAGAATCAACTCTGGAAATAAGATATACTATGCACTACAACATCTACTAAAATCAAAGGCGCTATCTCGTAACACCAAAATCACAATATACAAAACACTGATCAGACCAGTTGTGCTGTATGGCTCTGAAACCTGGAGTACAACGAAAGGAGACGAAGCCTTGTTACAAACCTTTGAGAACAAAATTTTAAGACGCATCTTTGGACCCATTAGGGATACACAAAGTGGAGAGTGGAAAAGAAGAAGTAACAAAGACATTTATGATCTGTTTAAGTCCCCGCTAATCACTGGTATCATGAAGGCTAATAGACTACAATGGCTGGGGCATATAGAAAGAATGGAAGATAATAGGGAAACAAAACTCGCTTACACTCAGGAAATAAATGACCGTAGACCCCGAGGTAGACCAAGAAGGCGGTGGAGAGATAATACATGTACAGACCTACAAGCACTTGGAATCAACGACTGGCAAGAGAAGGTCCACCAGAGAGACGAATGGAGACGGATTGTATTTGCAGCAAAGAACCTCAATGGCTCGGAACGCTGAAGAAGAAGATATTCCATATTAATATTATAATGGGAATCCCATGGAATAGGATTGGATGGGACAGGCATTAATTACTGCCAGCGAGCTGCTAGGGGTATATGGAAGCTATGCTGACAGTCATGATTGAATGTGCTATGGAAACAGTAAACAACAGTTGCGTCACAGGTGTGGAGTGAAAACAAACGATAGCTATAGCTTCGCCGGCTCTTTAAGCCGTTACACGTTCCCGCGAGCGCCTGACCTGCCTTCACTCCACGGCCTCTCGTCATGACTAGTTACTACTTTAATTCTCTGACACAAATGATTGTAACTTGACTACTTACGACCTTACAGCTTAACTTGACCTCCGGTCATCACAGGGCTGTCGTCCTGCCCAAACTAAACAGCTGGGCTCGCTCGCTTTGATGTAGTGTGCTCAGTCGCCTGGTTGCTGTGACGTATCTGCTAGCCCTCATTTATCGTTTGCTGCTGAATAAACTATATCGCCTGCTTGTTGTCAAACTTTCCCGATGGTTCTTATCTTTGCTCGCATCTCAACTTTCTGGCTCGATCTCAGTTTTATGTGAAGTGGCCGCGATGGCGGCTCTCAGCAGACTGGCTTTCTGTCCACGGCTTTCTGCGCTTGACCCTTCCATCACGTGGACTGAACTCGCTCCATTATTGGTTCTTAAATTTAGCCGTCTATTTGTTCGAGTCCTTTCTTCAAAATGACTGTGACTATTCGTCACTAATACCCACTATTTTCTTAATTATTATCCGTAGATATTCCGGTTGGGATGACTCATGGCAATTACCATGGGATGGGATGGGACAGAAAATATGTCCCATGGTCAAGCATGGGATATAGCGGAACGAGATTTCATTAGAAAACAGCAAGTTAAATGGTTCGGCCGTATAACGACGTTACAAACTGGCAGCATACCACAACACGCAATAATGTACATGCCAAATGGAAGCAGAAGAAGTGCCGACCGTGTAAACGGTGGACATAGGGAATATATGAATATATGAACTTCGATACATGAAGCACCATAAACGAGCATTCTCCCACTCCTTATGCTTCACCTCAACGCCGCAAGGTACAAGAGGAACGAGAAGAGATGATGAGATGAATGAGGAAACAATCAGAGTAGAGCTTGTACAATGAAATCCAACACCAACTTGATCTGAGAGTTTCCGGTGAAGTTGTATTCCTTCATGTAGATGATGCCGTCGTCTCCTTGTCTCACAGTCACATATAGGGCTCTCTCCAGCACTCCGGATAGGACCTCCTGCATGTACACGACTGGTAGCTGAAACGAAATTGGTTATGTCCCTTGAGAATACAGTTATGTTGATAGATAAAAAAGCGAGAGAGAGAGAGAGAGAGAGAGAGAGAGAGAGAGAGAGAGAGAGAGAGAGAGAGAGAGAGAGAGAGAGAGAGAATGAACACATGAAAGAAGTTTAATTTCAATCGGATAAGAATTGGGCTCGCAGGCCCATTAACTTACCACTCTCCATGACCCTCTCCTATGACTCAGTGCTTATACATACGTTGTTTATTGGATTACACTGAGTCAACGACAATAACACCGACATTGTAAACCCAATGGAATATCCAACCATCATCCGACATTGTTGACTGGTTATTATTATTAATATTGTTATTTTTATCATCATTACATCTATTATGATTACTATTATTATAGCCTGCTCCCTGGCGAAGGGATAACTGACGTAGTCCGTAAACACAGCTCCAGATGACTTGGCAGTAGACCATCTTGCGTTTTTTGTTTTTGTTTTGTGTGTACGAAATGATATGGGTGCCGGTCGTTCAGGAAGCAATGGCAAACTACTGAACGTAAACTTGCCAAGAAATACAACAGCAAGAAATGCCGGTGTTGACTGCAACGTCCTGTTAAGAATATGCAACTTACTGTTCTACTTTAACTATTATTATTAATGCTACGGAGATATCATCATCATCATAATCATGTGCCATGGCGATAAAAGTGGACGTTCATGATTCGTCATCGCACACAATCACTAGAGTCGTGGATCACCTCAGTGTTCTTGTCTCGACCATGCAACCTGGCAATGCCATCAATTTATTTACTTCTCTGCATTCCCCTTGTTCTCTTTCCCTCGATCTTGCCAGTTGTAACCAATTCTCCAATTTATTTCTTCTCATGACGTGACCAAAATATTGTGACTGTCTACGTCTAATACATGTTTCATTTGTTTCTTGTTGGACTTGTTCATTGGTATTTCTATCTGTCCATGGTATTCTTTGCATTTTCCTCAGAAACCACATTTCCACAGCCATCAGATGTTTTTTTTTCAGCTCGTCTGCTCATTATCCACTCTTCAAATCTATACACAAGCATAAGTTTTATGAAGCACCTCAACAATATTTTTCTCTTTGCAAATGACATCTTTTAATTGGTCAGTATGTTTTTCATCTTGAAAAAGGTTGCCTACGCCATGGTAATACTTGTTCTAATCTCTTCAAGGCATGTCCCATAAGATGTTATGACTGTTCCGAGATAATTGTACCTATTCACTTGTTTAAGAATATTCCCATTTACTTTTATATTACATTGTGGTATGTCCTTCTTCTTTGTGACGACCGTAATCTGTATCTTCTTACATTTTAATTCTTACCCAAGTTGTTCACTGTGTGCAACAATCGAATCTTCTAAATGTTGCAAAAAGTCGCTTAAAAGTCGACAGGGTCGACTTCATAGCACCGGGTTTTATCCCATATGGCTCGGTCTCTTCCCGCAGTGTGGAAAGCGTCTCACAAAGCACGAACTCCGCAGCTCTAGCGACGACCCACAGGAGTCTCCGAAAAATTTCACTCGTGAACAGAAGGACGCAGTCAAACGGCTTGACCACTACGCCACAGAGACTCCCTCTAAATGTTGCAGTTCCTGCTTAATGTTTGCAATCAATACTGCATCTAATACATTATATATATATATATATATATATATATATATATATATATATATATATATATATATATATATATATATATATATATATATATATATATATATACTGTATGTCTAATGTTATTGATTTTATGTCCTCCAATGATGATTCCTTTCATATCGTCAATATTTCTGAAAATAGTTTTACTGTACAGGTAAACAGATCTGGAGATATTACTCATCCCTGTCTCATACCACTCTTAATATCTGATATTGACCTACTTCTTTATTAATCTGTATGGCAGCTTGTTGTTTCCAATATATGTTTTTATGAGCATCTCCACCATGTTGACATGTCTTACTTTATCACTAGCCTTGGTGTAGTCAATAAAGCAAAGATGTAAGACTTTGTTTACTCCTATAGAACGTTCAATTAATGTTCTCAGCATGTACACATCATTTACAAACCCCTATCGTTCTTCTCCTATTTCGGGTTGTATTTTCATCCTAACTCTTTACATGATAATTCTTAGAAATTGTTTTTGTGATTAGGCGTATTATACTAACTGTTCGATGTTGATCACATTCCAAGGCTCCTGATATTTTTGGGATTGAAATAAATTTAGAATTACATAATTCAGGACGTCTACCTCCAGTATTATGTATTGTGTTCAGCAGTCTCGTGTCTTGGTCTAATCCATATTCTTCTAAGTGTCGCAACAGTCCCTGGGGTGAGGGGAACCGGCTAACACACTGTAATAACGGGATGTCTTCAGACTGGGACATAGGTGACCTCCATCTACAAAATCCCTCCACCCTCTGGATCACTATCTCTCTCGCTCTCAACCAAGGGACGTTGCCCCTTACAAACCTCGTCCAGCATGCATGACACAACTCTGGTATCTAACTATGATAACAAGATGGTTTATTATACAAAATGGGGATGATGGTGATGTATATGAGATAGACCTAGCTGCTGCTAGGCAAGACAAGACATGCACGTACTAGAGCAGTCTCAGGGTAGAGGTATCATCATCTGAACAGGTCCAGAGGATCACACTACAGGTGAACTCGATTACAGCCCCATCACGTGTATCCAACCTCCAGCCAGATCTCATCTTCTCTAAGTAGACAGGACGGTGACCATATCGTATCAATAGTACTTGGAACCTCTTGTCTGTGAATACCTTAAATACCGGCCCACACGATTCAATATACATCCAACTGTCTTTGCTGTGGCCGGGGACCTGTGAAAATCCGGTGTATACTAGCAACGTGGCACGTAGATTGCTGGAAAGGTGAGAGTTCTCTGTCGCTCTATTTGCTGGCTAAAATCAATCAAGCCTCTGGCGTAGGAACCCTCCAGCATGGTCATAAACATAAATCTGAGTGGCTTGGCACTTGGTAAAGGTGGAATAGTTCATTAACTGGCGGTAGCTCTGTCGATAGTCTACACATCTGGGACAAGATCGTATCAGGTGTACCTGTCTTGCGTAAGAGATCATTAAACAAATAACAATAGAAGCCATCGTGACAGATTCTGGTTACGTGACGTTTCACTGGCAAAGTTGTAGCTGATCCCATACTCAGATGTAGACTCTCGGGAGTAGGTACACTCTGAAGTAATTGCGGTGCCCAAAGACTGCTTACAACATCTCTTTACCTGGTCCGTATCACTCGACCCGTCACCAGATCTGCACTCAGCTCTCAGGAAGGTAGAACCTGAAGGAGAACAATACTCAGTGAAAATAGTGTGAATCAAGCTTACCATCAGCGCATACACTATTACCCATAGTCCCTCAGCATGTGGATCCTTCACATAAGGATCCCGACTCCCTCATTGGCTGCTCTCAGATGCCAAGGAGGAACTGGGCCTAGGACCGGACCGGAAGTTGCTGAACGGCGTCATCTTCCACTGACTGGAGTAGAGTTGGGCCGAAGGGTCTCTGTTTCATGTCTCTGAGGTGACGTCCTATCCTGAAAGACTTCTATATAACATATGGGGTTAGAGCATTAGGCATACTAGTAGGCAGAATGGTCCTGAAATAGGGCAAATGACATTGCATCCGAACCCCTCCTAGTTGTATCCAATCTCCCTGGTTCACTTTTCCCTTACCTGCCAGAGATTATGTGGTACCGTGCAGCAGGTACAATATATCCAAAAATCCAATACAATATACAGGGTGATCCCCCCTGTAGCATAAATCCACACCCCGTTCTTCCCTCCTTCATCAAGGGTCGGAGCATTTAGAACGGTGTCACTGTTCATTGTGAACAGCCCTGTCGCATCGGTCGATGTCCTCCCCCCCCCCCCCCCGTTGGCTACTTCTCAAGAATCCACTATATTTTAAGCTGGTTTTCCGTCGAGGCATCTTAACTAACAAACAGGTGTGAGGAAAGCCAAGAAAAAAGCCAGTGGTCGCCCGACCAAGCGACAACGATCTTCGATACTTCTGCCGACCAGCGCACTACCTTTGCTTTAATCGGCCGAGTTCATCTATACCCCACACGACCTAGTATATGTAACGCCTTAATCGACTTCCGGTTTCCCCTCAGTTAACGCTTCAGCTACGCCGGCTCCTACGACGCTCGAGTTCATGACGCTGGGCCACGTGTGAACTCAAATTAAAGGCTATGCTGCTCTGAATTCAGATATCCCATCCTACAGTGGCTGTCAATAAGCCGCGCGCCCCTAGCTTCATAAATATTCCTGCATTACACTCTTGGTAAATACGGGCTTTCAACAGGGTTAATTTCAGGCCAACAACAGATTAACGGTTCACACTTGATCCACTTTCGCACGCCACGTCTGGTACACATCGTCTATCTTTCTGGGTTACCGATTTACCGACACCGCGTTAAATAAACTAATGGGTTACACATACCTTCAGATGACCGTACCGGTTGTCATACTGTAGCAGCTGTAAATCATCGGGACAAGATGTCGAGCCTCTTCGAAGGCTTAGGAGACATCAGTAGCCAAGCTCTCCATTAGAAACTCGCACAATGCCATACTGCGTCTGGTCTCCAGCACTGACAGAATTCAACTGGTCCTTTGTCTGCCGGGTCCACAACCTGCCCATGCGCACGAGACATGCGCTGTCAGTATGACTGAACTATTTTCACGGCAACCGGTTTCTGGATGTTTCCAGAAGTTCTGTCAAGGGCGAGCAATCGCTATGGTCTTAACTGAAAAATCTAGTGGTTCCTTCCCCATGACCACATAATTTCACAAAGACAAAAAAATTCACACATCCCGCCGATGGATTGCGTTACACTAAGGCAGTGAACATTTCAGTTGAGATGTTGTCTGGACCCGGAGTCTTGTCAGATTTCATACTGCTATCTTCAAAATTGATGGTCCTTAATTATTACTGCAACATCCTGCATTGGGGTATTTTCGTGCGGAATATATATATATATATATATATATATATATATATATATATATATATATATATGTGTGTGTGTGTGTGTGTGTGTGTGTGTGTGTGTGTGTGTGTGTGTATATATATATATATATATATATATATATGAGGGGTTACACCACTTTCTCCGTAATCCCGTTTCTCACGCAGAGTCTCGTAGCGGGCGAGAGCTGGATGCGGTTCTACCCCCGCTGTTGACTTGCGGGATAACTGAGCCGGCCGCTCAGAAAGCAATGGCAAACTACTGAGCGTAATCTTGTCAATAAATCAACAGACAGCTGAAAGATGCTGCTGTTGACAGTGATGTCCTGTAAAGGATATGCGAATTATATATATATATATACTGAAGCACATTAAATACGCACCACCTGTATAATCCAGGAATGCAGTGTGAAATATAAATATACGTGTTCACAAATTTACATATTTGGAATCTTTATTTATTTTCCTATGAATCCATTCATTCATTCGTTTATTCAGTAGCATATCCTTTGCAAAACCTCGCTCCCATAACAACCTTTTGGAAAACTTCTTGATCATAAGCAAGATGTCCTGCGTCTGATACACCCATCTGGAGATCATCCGCCACATCCTGCACCCATCTTCTCTTTGTAGTTCTATCTATCCCACTCCACAATTTATTTAGTTGTTTTAGTCTTTGAAGCGGAATAAATATTCGTCTTTTAATTTATTTCACTATGTCACCATTGTTAGTAATCAATGACCCAAGATATTCAAAATTTCCCACTACCTCTAATTTTTACCCATTTACAAATATTTCTTTCCCCATATTAGTTTTAGCTGTATGCATTAAGTTTGTTTTTGCTATGTTGAGATATAAATTGTGATTGTTCACTATTCAATTTGGTTGAGGTTATTAGGTTTTCTATGCCGTTCTGTGATGTGGATAGTAATACTGTATCATCAGCATATCGAATCTCTTGTATGTCATGACCACCGACGTTTAGGGCATCATATAGCTCCCTGTTTATATCATTTCTGACATTTCGCATTATATTTTCGGCGTACTCATCTCATCTCATCATGTTCCTCTTCTACCTTGCGGTGTCGAGGTGAAGTATAAACATCGTGAGAGTGCCCGATTATGGGCTTCATGTATCGATATTCCCATGAACTCTGCTATTCCCTCCGTCCAACGTTACGTGGTCGACGTCTTCCTCTGTTTCCATCTCTCTGTTTCGGCGTACAGATTAAACAAATAGGGGAACAGCAGACAGACCTTGCGGACTCCTTGTTTAATGTCAAACCAATCTGATGTCTTGCCATCTGTTTTAACCGCTGCTTGTTGGTCTAGACAGATTATTTTTATGAGCTGTATTGCAAGTGATGAAAAGTTTCTGATATTGTTGTGACAAGACGCCTGGGCACATCCAAAATAGATCTTTAATCCCACCAGAACATAATATGAGTGCCCAACAAAGGAATAAGGACAAACCAAATTGGATTGAAAACAAGAGAAATGTACATGTTCACCGCGAGTAGCGCCATACTTTCAATAATTCTACATCGGAGGAATCTGCACTTTGATATCTTGATCAACCATAAAGTTAGCATTGGAGGATGCAGATAGTACACTTTGTAATTCTACCTCGCAGTGAGTCGTAATTGCAGCACCATCTGCAAAAAGCATCTCTCTGATCAGTACCCTCCTCATAGTGGTCCTTGCCTTCAATCTCTGAGCATTGATAGGCCGCCATCTGAGCGTGAGTGAATGTATACATGCTCATCCTAATCACTAAAGGCATATTTCAGTAGAAGTGAACAGTATATTCCAAAGAGGGTGTGTGGGGGGGGGGGGGGGGGTCTAGTACGCAATCTTGGTTAACTCCACTCTTGATTTCAAACTCTTCTAAAGTTGCACCATCAAACTTGATTATGCCCTTCATGCCTGTGTGGAACGATTCCACAATGGAAAGAAGAGTTGGTGGGGAACCAATCTTCTTTAGTGCCTTGAACAGACTCTCACGTCTGGCCAAATCAAATGCCTTTGTGAGGTCGATGAAGGCAATAAACATTGGTTCATTCTGTTCACGGCATTTTTCTTGCATTTGTCGCAATGAGAATATTATATCAATGGTAGGCCGGTTCTGTCGAAAGCCACACTGTGTTTCGGGGTAGACTTGATCTCCTAGGACTTGAAGTCTTCGCAGAACAATTCTGGCAAATACTTTTCCAACAATACACAAAAGTGAGATACCCGTATAGTTGTTGCAGCCGCTCCGATCGCCCTTGTTCTTGTACAGCGTTATGATGTTTGAATCTTTGAAATCCTGTGGGACTTTTCCTTCTCGCCAGCATAGCTCTATTAGCTGGTGGATCTGTAGAGTGAGTATTTCTTGCTCAGTCCTGATAACCTCGACTGGAATCCTATCCTTACCTGGAGCCTTGCCAGATGCAATTTCATTTATAGCACACGTAACTTCTGTTATAGTGGGAAGTGTGTCCAGGTGGTCAAGAGTTGGCAGGGCCTCCATGGCTTTGAGGGCATCACCGCTAGTTTGGTCTCACTTGAGTAAAGCTTCATATAGTGCTCTACCCATCTATCCAGCTGCTGTTTCTTATCATTGATGATTTCTCCAGTCAAGGTTTTCAGCGGTGCACTTCTTTTGATCATTGGACCACAGGCTTTCTTTATACCTTCACACATGCTTCTGATGTTTCCCTTATCACGTGCATTTTCAGTGAAATATGTGGATAATAATGCTTTTATTTGGTAATGCGGGTATACAGTTGTGTGTGTGGTAATGCGGGTATACAGTTGCGTGTGTGGTAATGCGGGTAAACAGTTGTGTGTGTTTCATGAAGCCAGCGGTTGGTAATGCTTATACACCAACATAAGTCGATAATCCGTCCTAAATCAATCGGCCAAATCCGAAACCGACGAAAACCGTTACATTTATTTACATGTGAATAAATGTAAATCCAATTAATTCGTTCTAGACACTCCAAAATATATACTAAAATATATTAATTAGAGAATAATTATAGTGTTTAATACTAATTTACCTAGACTTGTCCAAACTCGCACACTCGCCTTGCCTAGTAACACTGTATATACCATCCTCTGCTGGCCTTTAAATCACTAAGTAAGTACACTAACACTTGTCCCAGACATTTTCTTAATGAGATCGGCATAAGACAGTCTGACCTTTTAACATATGATTGCCTCCGAAACAAAATCACCTTCTAACCGTTTTTGATTATCCAAATTAATAATTATTCGAAATCTTCAACTATTTGAGATCTCTGTTTCGTTAGCACATTCACGCCTTTCGCTACAGTATCCTCCCTTATTGCTTCCTTTTTCACCACAATGGAACTTATCGTGGATTTCGACATCCCGCAGATGCGGCAATTGCATTCTTAATGTCGGTCTCATATGTTTCAATGATATCGTTTTTGTTTTTCATCTGGATCATGTTCCTGACCCTCTTCTTCGAAGGGCTGCTTTCTCTGGAAAACTGCTTTGGCCCCATTATGGGGCTAACGGGGAAAGGGTTAACTTATTAACAAGTGATTCTCAGACAACGAGAAACAACGCCAAACTGAGCAAAAGTACGCGTCGGTCCCTTTGTTTTCGCAAAATTAGCAGCGAGGTCCCGTGCGCACGCCGACGAAATCCGATACAACCGACGAAAACCGAGACAATTGTTTTTCGCGGAAAGAAATTGACGAAAACCCACATCGATGAAAACCGAGGTTTTATTGTATATAAATGTGTGGGTTATATTGCCTCCGGTTGGTTATGCATGTACACAGTTGTGTGGGTACACTTACCTCTGACAGCGATGGCGCGAATACAGGCTGTAATTTGACTTCTATCTTGCTGCGCCTGGCACCATCTTTCTCCGCCTGTTGCCTGTCATTGTAGTTGCCGTTTACGACACAGTAAAACTCGGCCAGGTTCTGCGACAGTTCTGGAGTGACGGCACAAATGTATATGTTAGTTGTCTGAGAAGTACTCCATACTTTACTTACTTTTCTCAGACATGCATGTGTGTTTGTGTGTGTTTGTGTGTTTGTGTGTGTGTGTGTGTGTTTGTGTGTGTGTGTATGTGTGTGTGTGTCTGTGTGTGTGTTTTTTGTGTTGGAGTGTATACGCATATGTACAAGAACTTACATCAGAAAGAACTCAGTGACGATATCAAACATATGAAGACAGGGCAACTCTTCATTCTAAGATAAGACAGAACACAGTAACGCTGTCAAACATACGAAGACAGGGCATCCCTCCATTCAAGCATAAGACAGAACTCAGTGACTATATCAAACACAAAAAGGCAGGGCAACGCTCCATTTAAACATACGACATAACTCAATGACTATATCAAACATCCGAAGACAGGGCAATCCTCCATTCAAAAAAGACAAACCTCAGTGACGATATCAAACATACGAAGACCAGTAGGGCACGTTGGAGTAACTATAGACGACACAGAAGCGCTGGCAGAATTGAAATATAAACATGAACTAAACTGTAGAGTGATATTTACGATAGAGGATGCGCACCTCGTGAAACGCTGACTTATGCATATATAGTTCTACCCAAAAGAACAGGGGCAATTGAATGCTAAGTATGTCGTAGAGCCAACCGCTAAACCTAGTTACCAAACTTATACAAGCTACCACATAAATCCTGTCACCAAACGTCTACAGTCAACCTCATAAACTACGTTACCATACCTCTACAAGCTACCACATAAATCATGTCGCAAAACGTCAACAGTCAACTTCATAAACCACGTCACCAAACTTCTACAAGCTACCACATAAATCCTGTCACCACCCTTCTACAGTCTACCTCATAAACCAGTGGTTCTCAACCTTTCTTGGCCCAAGCGCCCCTTCACCATATTTTGAAAACGTCATTCCCCCCTTTCATATTTCCTACCTAAAAATTTGGCCCGTGCATCCCCCCTTCACCATATTTTTCAGAACGTCACCCCCCCCCCCATTTTCGTATTTTCTACCTAAAAATCCCCCCCCCCCTTTTTTTACACAATATGCGTAATAATGGAAGCTAAATTTAATAGCACATACTAAAACAAGTCTAGATGTCCACATAAAACGTGATTTGTGGGTCTACTTACTTTATAAAATGCATTTTAGAAGGGTGAGGCACATAGAACCGTAACGTATGAAGGGAAAAACAATATCAAGTAATCGGTTTTTGTATTAAAGCTATCTTGAAAACATCTTAATTCACCCACCCCTCTGGAAACCCTACACCCCCCCCCCCCCGTGTGTGTGGAAAGGGGGGGGGGCAAATTCTCCACAGGTTGAGAAGCACTGTCATAAACCAAGTCACCAAACGTCTACTGCAAACTTCATAAATAAAGTCACCTAACTATTTTTTTGTTTGTTCGCATATCCTTTACATGACATCGTTGTCAACATCGGCATCTTTCAGCTGATTGTTGATTTCTTGGCAAGATTACGCTCAGTAGTTTGCCATTGCTTTCTGAGCGGCCGACTCACATACCCCGTAAGTTACCGACAAGGGGAGAACCGCTACCGCTCGGGATTACGGCGAAAGACGTTACACTCCTAGGGCCAAGGAGCCCGGCCAGCTAACTCTACTCAGAATTATTGTCAGAAAAACGAGAAGGAAAATATAGTTTAGTTTTAGTTTACTTTAGTCGACGGATCAACATCATGGCGCACGGTTGTAACCCATAAGTGCTCCGTTCTTCTCCTAACCCAAGACTGAGTCCGGAGAAACTCAGCTCAGTGCACGAACTCCGTAGCACCGGCGAGGATCCTTAAATACTTTGGGTAGATGTTTAACTCTAAATTTTGCCCGGGCAGCTCCGATAGGCTACTCTTTTTCGATTTCCAACTGCCAAGGGATTTTTTACGTGCGCAACAATACACACGAGCGTCCGATCTCACTACCCAGAGACCAGGGGAAATTTTATTACTAGATGTCCACGTGAAAAAATCCCGGTCCTCACCGGGGCTTGAACCCGGGACCTCCAGCACTCGAGGCGGACACCATACCTAAAGACCACTCAGCCCCCTAGAGAAGGAGAAATATAGATGGAGATGAATGAAGAATAGCTTGGACGTCTGGGGAGGACAAGTACAGACATGACATGAAGTCACACTTCTGCCGTCCACCTGGGTGTATATGTGTGAACGTGTGTTGGTGAAATCTCTTCACACAAAGTTTGCTGAAAATGAATCTGTCACTCGTACAAGTTATAAAATAGTACATAAGATGGCAGAACGAGGAAAACCGTTTCCTGTTTGCAACTTCATCAAAGAGTGTAGATGGAAGCAACAAATGACATGTGTCCTGAGAAAGCCGATTTGTTTGGAACTATCAGTCTTTCGGCAAGTTCAGTTGTGCGAAGAACAGACGAACTTGGAGAGAACATAGTTCATCAGATACGCGAGAAAACTAGGAACTTGTTGTGGTATTCTCTGGCGCTAGATGAGTCTACTGATCTCTTGAGTACGTCACAACTTATTGTGTTCATTCGTGGTGTCAATTTTAGACGTTCAGATAACGAGAGAGTTGGCATCCGTTTGCAGCTTGCATGAAACAACAACTAGTAAAGACATTTTCATGGAAGTGCAAAACATTTTGGAAGACTATATGTGGAATCAGCTACGAAGTGTTATAGTTGAAAGAGGAAAAATATAGCTGGAGTGGGGAAGGGTCTTGGGGGGGGGGGGGGGCGCTCTGTTCATACACTACATCATACATCAGCAAGCACTCTGTGGGAAAGACATTGATATTTCTTGTGTACTGAAATTAGTCGTTTCTACTGTGAACTTCATTCAAGGACCTGCACTCAATGACCGCTAGTTCCAGATTTTTCTTGAAGAAATTGATTCTGAATTATGTGACTTGCTTATCACACATCAGTGAAGTGGCTCAGATGCAGTAAAGTCAAGTTTTATTTTTACAAGCTTCGAAACAAATATATATTTTTCTCACTAAAAAAAAAGATAGAGCTGATCCACAGCTGTAAGATCCTTCCTTGATGTCAAAGTTTTATTTTTATTCGTCATGCCATGATTCAAATTTTGGCAGGACAAGAGTTAACACAGATGTTGAAAGTAAATAAATAGAACGATATAGCGGTGTAGAAAGTACAACTCAGGGGTCAATTAGTAGACTCGATTACTGCTCAGACACAGCCCGGGACCACGGACTTGTCGCGAAGGGGTCAGTGGATCACGAGGTAAGCCCACGTGATTACACGCAACTTTTAACGGTGTTGGGCTGAAAAAGTTCACTTGGGTGCCACGGCAGGCATATGTGAGCATCGCAAGTCTACATTGAGAAAACAGCGTGTATAATGTGACATCTAAATAACAGAAGCTGTAGTCAATATCCAGTTATGGATCAGAAGTCGTATTAAGTCGCCTTAACGACCGAAACTAGTAGAATATCAGCTAGGGAAGTCGCAACTGATGAATGCCAACCCGCCAGCCTACTCAGCTTGACATGCAGGAAGCACATGTAGTTGTCTCACCAGTAGATGTAGTGTAAGTCTCGAACTCAATCCTGACTGTAAGTAAGTATATTTATTATTTATATGGCGTGGTTGATAACACGCTAATAGACAATCATGACGCCATGTTGCAATTTGACTAAAACCAACCTCAATCATCTCTGGCGCCGTACATTTGCGATGTGTTAAATAAAGTTTGGACTCAAAGAGACACAGTTGATTTAATTAGCTTATCATTCAGTGTCGGCATTCTATAGATTTGCTGTACTTTGAGTAAATAAGGAACGAGCTACAGAATTAACCTACAAATCACTCTACGACAGTTCATACCCATCAACGTCATTGGCAGATATTACATCCCACATGAATGAACTGAACTTGAAATATCAGGGAAAGAATATCTTCGTCTGTGATCTCTACAGAATCATCAAAGGATTTCGGATAAAGCTGTCATTGTTTGAAGCACAACTGGAAGGAGAAAACTTGTCTCATTTTCACCGTTCACAAAGAGTTTGCGCTACAATCGCTGAAGATGTCAACCTCGATTTTCCGGAAACAAAATGTATTTGTGACTTCAAGAAGCATTTTTTGGAGAGATTTTCAGATCTTGACAGAACTGAGAATGACATTCTTCTGTTCCAGAAACCGTTCGATTGTAACCTTGATGATCTGCCAGTTGAACTACAGTTGGAGGTCACTGATTTGCAAGCAAATGACTTGTTAGAAAGAGAAGCACAGAGAAGGAAATCTTATTGAACTTTACCGATGTATACCTGATGTTGAGTTTCCGAAACTGATGAAATTTGCCGCTGGTATGGCATCAATGTTTGGAACAACTTATGTCTGTGAGCAAACATGTTTACAAATGAATTATGTGATGTTAACACACTGAACGAGATTGACTGATGCACATTTGAAAGGAATTATCTTGACTGGACGCAGCAATTCTAAATCAAACATTGATGATATCTTGAAAGCCAAACGTCAGTTTCACAAATCTCACTAACCTTTTTTGCTGCTTAGTTTGTGAGATTTGGATATGTGCACACTAGTTCTGATGTAACTATATTTTTGCTGACGGTGCCTTCTTTGATAATGTTTTAATAAATAGATATGTTGTTTGTCTTTCTTTCTTGTGCATTGCACGTAACTCATCCATGATTAATATGGAATACTAAACTTAGTTTTCCGTCTTTTTTTCCCAGAGCTTTCGTTCTTGCTTGCAAATATTTACAGGATTGTTATGCGGCCCGCGATCGTCATTTTGTCAGCTATCAGGCCCACTGTGAAAATATATGGTGACCCCTGAGTTAGATCATTGAGATGCTGATCAGGCAGCTCCTGCAGCTTGTCGTCTTCCAGATCTATTAGTTTACCTTTCCTCTGGAGTGAACTATGCATGCCGAAAGAGGGATCATGCTGCAATGAGCAACACATGTTATCTAGAATTCATTACAGGCTTTGTGCTATGGGGAGGTATAACGCCATAACTGAACAATACACTTTCCATTGATTAGGAAATCAACATCAGGATTCGTAAAGCAGCAACAACAATGAACATGTTAACTAAAATAGTCTGGGAGAACAGGAAGCTTACTGCCAAAACATAAGTAATAAACTCTCAAGCCTGTTTTCTTAGTACTCTTCTTTATGGCAGATAAACCAAGAGAAACGGTTAAATAGCTTTCATACGCGGTGTCTGAGAAGAATACTTGTTATAAATTTGCAAGAAAAAATCACAAATACTGAAGTATTAGCAAGATCAGGATATGTGGCGGTTTGTTCTATCCTCAGTCTTCTTATAGACTTAGATGCATAGGTGACATAAGAAGGTTGGATGATTATTTGGCGCGAATTACAGATGTTGAAAAGATCTCGGGGTCGACCTCTAAAACGATTAAAAAATGTGTGTAAGTTGGACATGATTGGTTAATTCATTAATATTACACCATGGGAGCAAGTCTCCGCTGACTGTGTTGCATGGAGGGTATAGAGTAGAAAATTAATAAAGACAAAGGAAACAATGAATGTGAGCGTGTAAGATGGTGCATGATGGTGAAAATCACCATGTGTTCACATGCATCCATTGTGGACGAACATTTACAGAGCGGATGGGTCTGATCAATCACATTCGCTACCGCCATTTGGTTATAGTTATTATGCCTTTTTTTGAAGCACAATGTAACACTCTATCCCAGCCTTCTGGTAGATGAAACAGGGCCGTGATATTTTTTGCAGGTCACGAGGCATCGGGCACATGATGCAAGCCTCCCTGAGGGCGGGATAGCCTTTGGCTGAGTAGGTACACAGCGTATTTGTGGGGGTCAGTGCGAACAACGACTAGTACGTCTCGAACATGGACATAATGTTGGCAAAGCAAAACAGGAGAACGACAGCCGGAATTATGATCTGGCTGGGCCAGCCAAGGACTGTGCTGTGCTATGATACAAAGAGGTGGCACAGTATGGGTGCGGCATAAGCAGCGAAGCAAAGGCGGCATTTCGAAGACTTGCAACATTAAGGGTCGGCAGTTCGAAGGTTTGCATCATACTGAGAAAATCTACCGTACAGCCCCGGGCCAGCCCCTGAAAAGTGTTAACTGGCATGCTGTCTCCCAGAGGGAGCTGTTTTGGCTGAAGTCTAAAATAAGTATATTAGGCCGAAGATGATTTTTTTCTTCTTCTTCTGCGTTCATATAGAGAGTTTTTTTTCCGGACGTGATTGCGTTGTGCCTGTTGTCACGAAATACGGCAACTCGCGTGTCTTCGCATGAGGGAAATCCCCGTAGGCGGAGATTAGCAGAGTTAAAGCGCAATTGAAATACCACTACTTTTATCGTTTCTTTACTAGTCGTCTCGGTAGAGATTTGTCCACAGCAGACGAACAATCTCTCCGGCGGGCCTATTCTCGCTGGTCGCGAGATCCGCATAGTGGAATGATGGGAGATTTGCTCGCAAAAGACGAGCAATATCTCCTGTGGTATCTCAGGCGTGCCTATTGCCGCTGGTCTCGGGGACCGCTAAGGTCAGGCGGAGAATCTGACGATAGTTCACGCTTTACACAGGTCCGGACACTTGTGATTGACAGATGCGTACGAGGTCCTCACCTGGGGGACTTGGCTGAACGTCTCTAAGCCGGGTCCCTTGGGATCCAGGGTCTGGCCATCACTCGCCACCTGCTCGTGGTGGCGAGGTCTCGGAGGTTTGACGCTGTGCCGCCAACGTATGCAGCCTACCTTCTGCCAGATTTATTGGTTACCCATTCCTCTGGAAAACACAAGATTAGGCCGAGAGAGGGATCATGTCGTTTAGGCACCACATGTTTCTCTAAAGCTCTGCCCAGACATTGTGGTGGAATATTGGCCACATTCCAACTCACATACTTTGGTCTGTCAAGACTGCAAGATGCCACTCATTCTAGTTACCCGCATATCTCACACTCCTGCTATCTCACACTCCTCATCTAGGTACCTGCCCGCCTACCTCACATTCCTATTCTATGTACCTGTCCGCCTACCTCACACTCCTATTCTATTTACCCACTTATCTCTCATTCCTATCTAGGTACCAACCCGCCTACCTGACAATCTTATTCTAGATAAACGCCTATCTAAAACTCCTATTCTAGGTGCCCGCCTATCTCACACTCCTATTCTAGGTGCTAGTCTGCCTACCTCAAGCTCCGGTTCTAGGTACCTTGCCGACTATCTGACACTCCAATTCTAGGTATCAGCCCACCCATCTCACACACCTATTCTATGTTTCAACCTGCATATCTCACACTCCAGTTCTTTGTACCAACCAACATATCTTAAACTCCTATTCTAGGTACCAGCCCGTCAGTCTCACACTCCTATTTTAGGTGATCTTGATCTTGTTTGTCCACCAAGAATGATAATGACCATGCATTTCATCCAGTGGGGTTGAATGTATGGAGCCGTGAGTTTTAAGATGGCTGATAAGGCCTATTTTGGCTCGATATGTTCTTTGACAATGTGGACAAATGATGCTTGACGTTTCTGGAGGAGGATTTTCTGCAGTGGTTTTTCTGTTCTGTGTTTTCTTCACAGCTCTTGCAGTCCTGGTTGCCCCTCAAGTGACTGCACCCTTGCGTAATGATGCACGCCACGCATTTCGGTCTCTGGCTGCAGTCTCCCAGGTGTCATGATGAATTCCAAAAGCATTCAGTGAAATTTTCAGAGTGTCTTTAAAGCGTTTCCTCTGGCCGCCTTGGGAGCGTTTACCACAACGCAACTCGCCGTAACAAATTCGTTTAGGGAGCCTGTGATCTGGCATGCGAGTCAAGTAACCAGCCCAACGAATTTGATTCTTCATCAGTAGAGTGTGGATACTGGGCATGGACGCTCTTTCTAGGACTTCAGTGTCTGGGATCTTGTCTTGCCATTTAATCTTCAGTAGCTTCCTTAGGCAGACTGTGTGGAAGTGGTTTAATTTCCTAGTGTGTCGCTGATAAACAGTCCAGGTTTCACAAGCATATAGCAGTGTGGATAATACAACTGCTTTGTAGACTTTTAGCTTTGTTTGCAGGCTTATTCCATTTCTGTCCCATACATTCTTGTACAGTCTGCCAAAGGCCACACAGGCCTTGGAGATTCTTGCATTCACTTCGTCATCAATTGTGGCAGCACTGTGAAACAAGATAGGTGAATTTGTCCACAACACTTAGTCTATGACCATTCACTTTGATATTCGGCACAGTGTGATTATTCCCTGGAGCTGGCTGGTACACAACTACAGTCTTTTCCAAGTTGACACTGAGCCCAAAGATGGCACAGGCATGTGAGAAAGCTGTAACATTATGTTGCATGTCCGCCTCTGAGTTGGCGTATAGAGCGCAATCATCAGCAAACAGGAGCTCTCTGAAGGTGTCGCTGTTAATTTTGGTTTTAGCTTTCAGCCTTCTGAGATTGAATAACTTTCCATCCATGCGATAGTTGATGTCTATTGCAATGTCGTCGTTCTCGAAGGTATTCGTCAATATAGCTGAAAACATGAGGCTGAAAAGTTTTGGTGCCAGGACACATCCTTGCTTCACTCCAATGGTGACAGGAAAGGGCTCAGACAGTTCACCATTTTGCTGTACTCTTGCCTGCATACCATCATGAAATAGCCGAACTATTTGGACAAACCTTCGTGGACAGCCATATTTTGCAATAATCTTCTGCAGTCCTTCTCTGCTGACTGTATCAAAAGCCTTGGTAAGGTCAATGAAAGTGGAGAACATTTCTGTTCTGTTCCTGACATTTCTCTTGCAGCTGCCTTGCAGCGAAAATCATGTCAACAGTTCCACTTTCTTTTCTGAAGCCACATTGACTCTCAGGAATAAGACCTTGAGGAGATTGAGACGATTTCTGGCGATTATCTTCCCTGCAATTGAACGCAAGAAGATGCCTCGGTGGTTGTCACAGTTATATCGTTAGTTACCGTTAGTTATATCGTTCTAATATTGTCATTTACTTATCGATTTGAATTACTGATATTTTATAAGTTAATGTAATTGTGATTATTTTATGATATTGTATATTTGCTTAACTTTAAATTTTTTTACACTTTTTTCATGGATTAAATGTCTGATGAGTGGCAACACTGGCTCAATAAGTCAGGAATACACCTTGGACACTTAAACGTTTGCAGTTTATTTAACAAGCTTCCAGAGTTATCTTCTATTCTTAATCAAAATTTTCATTTATTCGGCCTTAGTGAAAGTAGGCTTAATGATAACATTTCAGATGAGGACATCTCTATTAAAGAGTACAAAGTTTCCCTGTAGGAAACAAGAGACAGGCATAGTAACCTATGTTTCGTATTTACTAAATGCTCACCGTAGGCTAGACTTTGAAACTTGCGAAATAGAATGTATTTGGTTAGAGCTAAAACTTCAAAACCGCACACCCCTGATAATTGGCTACCTCTATCGAAATCCCAGTGCTGGACACGTCTGGTACGAAAACTTCACTACCATGCTGGATGTGGTTTTCGCTTACGGGAAGGAAATTATACTACTCGGAGACGTTAACATTGACACCAACAAATCCAACATAATATGGAGAAATATAGTTGCATCATACAGTTTCCTACAAATAGTACAACAAGCTACTAGAGTAACAAAAGTCATCTTCAACAGTCATATATCACATTTATGTAACTTGCCCAGACAACATCATAGAATGCACCGTACCCAATTGCGCAATGAGCAATCACTACCCAATATGCGGCACGTGGTCTAAAAAAAGGAATTAAAACTCCTAAACATAAACACATAAGTGTAAGATATAGAAGTTACAAAAATTTCAACCAAAACGCATTTTTACAGGACTTGCTCAGTTCACCTCTAGACAATGTTTATCAGCTTCCTGACCCGGATGATGCTCTGGAATTCTGGATGAAAATCTATATTGATGTTTTTGATAGACATGTACCAGTCAAGGAAGTTCGAGTAAAACACCACGTCAAGCCACCTTGGATCACCCAGGAAATACTTGAAAATATGATAGACAGAGATAAAGCACATAAAAAGAGGGATCTCAGTGCATACCGTACTCGTAGAAACAAAGTTCAATATAACATACGACGGGAAAAGAAATATTACTTTAAGAACTTAGTAATGGATAAAACAAATAGTAAGGATATATGGAAGGCAATTAACACCTTGACAAACAAGTATAACTTCCGAAATTCTTTACCATCAAATCATATTACATGCGACCAATTCAGTATTTTTTCAAACTGACATAGACCAGTTGAAGTCTTCAATACCTAATTCTCCTTGCAACGTATCTTTATTGTCATCGTTTTGCGAGAATAGATGCTCCCGCGATATTCTTTCCGACATACCGCTAATGACAATCACTGAAGTATTCACTTACCTGAGTAACCTAAAAAAAAACACAACCTCATCTGGGTTAGATGGAATCAGCAACCGGATTCTCCGTTGTCCTGCGCCAGTGATCTGTACATCACTAACCTATGTATATAATCAGTCTCACCAAAGGCCACTTTCCATCAGCTCTCAAAATCGCTAAAGTGTACCCTTTTCTTAAATCTGGTTCATTGGACAATGGTCTCCCGAACAATTACAGACCCATTTCCTTACTATCATCACTATCTAAGCCACTAGAAAAACACATCCATAAAGTAACATTACAGTATTTAGTTCGCGACAAGCTTATTGTTGACAGCCAATCAGGATTTCGACCAAAATATTCTTGCCATACGGTCATAACAAACATGATAGAAAATTGGCACCAGAATATAAACAACAACAGTCTATGTGGAACTGTGTTTATTGATTTCAAGAAAGCATTTGATATGATAGACCATGTTATTTTAATTAAAAAACTTGAGACAATGAAAATTGGCCCTAATGTAGTCACTCTAATATCATCTTTTCTATCAAACAGAAAGCAAGTAGTATCACATAATAAATCTCTGTCTCAAACCACTACCTTCAATATTGGAGTACCGCAAGGCTCTATTTTGGCCCTCTATTATTTGCCATATATATTAACGATCTACCTTTGCATCTTTCGTCGTCCTGTGATCTATTTGCAGATGACTGTACAGTGTACACAAACGCTGAAAACTGTATTTTACTGGAGTCGTCTTTACAACAAGAATTAAATATTGTAATTAGGTGGAGCTATTCAAACCGTATGCAAATTAACATCACTAAAACAAAAGCAATGTTATTAACAACCAGACAAAGACTTCAAACTCTAAGCTCACACACATCACTTCAACTTCACATCGATAACATGCCAGTAGAAAGTGTAATTGAACACAAAACATAAGGCCTAATCATTGATAGAATAAAATAAATTTTTTTTTGCGTATCCCTTACGGGACGTTGCAGTCAACATCAGCATTTTGCAGCTGCTGTTGATGAACTAGGCACGTGTTACGTTCAGTAGTTTGCCATTGCTTTCTGAACGACATTGATAGAAACCTAATCTTTAATTCCCACGTTCAAGCGCTCATTAAACAAACAGCGAAAAAAATCTTCCAACTCGCCAAAATTAAAAACTTCCTTGATGAGGACACAAGGAAACTATTCTATACTTCTCATATACAGACACACGTTGACTACTGCTCTACAATCTGGGACGGTTATTCTAATTCAAACACCAAGCGACTTTACTCACTCCAGAAACGGGCCATGAGTCTAATTTATAGCAAACATTTATCTGACAATCCTAGCCTATATAAATGCCTTCAGTTACTACCGTTCCGTAAACGCCTGCTTTTCAATAAAGCTTAACTAATTCACAAAATTCTGCATCGGAATGCCTCGAATTACCTTTGGCCATTGTTTAAATATAATGCTAGACACAGTAAACGTTTAAATATACTACACATTCCGAAGCCTAGGATTGACTTATACAAAACAAGCTTAACGTACTCTGCAGCTCAGCTGTGGAACAATCTTCCACAAGAAATCAAAGACATCAGATAACAGAAAGAATGAATCAGAATTTATGAAAGTACGTATCGCTGATTATGATTTCGTATAACGGAAAGAGTGATAAACAAATATTGCCTTTGTAAAAGTGTGAACATGTGTGAAATATAAAGAATTGTGAAACCTATGCATATTAACATGTTCACAGGAAAGTTTCAGGGTGATGCTTCACGCCAGTGAAGACTATATAACAAAGACGAGACGACAACTGACACAACGACAGACATAATTTAATACAGTAATTTCGCATTTCAGCATCCCTTCTGAGAGAACTACGAGACAGAAATATTGTTAATTACCATATCAACATGCGTGTGTGTGTTTTCTGAATATTAATTGTTGCTGCTCTATATAACAGAATGCAGAGTAGAAGCATTCAGAACAGCGTTAGAAACTGAGGAGAGAAGACAACAACTCCCGTTATCTCCCGTTAAATCCGGAAAAGTTGAAAGAATTCAGATAAGAACCTAAATAGTTTTGATAAGTGCACCTTACAATAGCATCTTATATTTATAAATGCTGTAATTAATTAGGAATATCATAGAAAACGAATTTTGTTATTGTTGGAGAGTGTGTGTAAACTAACTAACAAGAATATCAACATTGAAAGAATGCATACAAGTGGGTAAATACCTAGGATTTAGTGGTGAGAAATTAGAACAGTGGGCAGAGAAATAGTACAGAGAACATACAGATAGGGTAACAGCAATTGAAAAGGAGGAAAGAGATAGGAAAGCAGCAAATGAAAGAGAGGAACGAGCACAGGAACGACAACATCAAAAACATCTAGCATAAATGGCTGAAGCCACCAAATTATAAGAAATAGCTGATGCCACCAGGCTGAAAGAGTTGGCTGAGGCAAATAAACTAAAACAACTAGAACTGGCTGAAACCACGAAATTAAAAGAAAAAGAAATGGCTGAAGCCACCAAAATAAAGAGCTAGCTCTAAAAGAAAAACAACTCGAGATTAAGACACAAACCAAGTTGAAGATGAAAGAGCTGGAATTCGAATCTCACGTACACATAAAAACAAATAAGTTGAAGAGTAAAGAAGAAGAGAATAAGTTTAACAAGTACAAAGGGATAATCAAACCCTTCTGCCAAGGAGCCTCAATTTCTGCCTGGACCGAAAATGTGGAATTCCAGCTAACATTCCAGGAAATTCCACGAGAACATTGGGCGATGATTTACATGAAAAATCTCTCGGGGAAGCCCTTGAAAGTAATAGAATCTATTCCCCAAGAGCTGAGAAATGATGATGAGTATATCCATCAACGCATTATGCAACATTTTTTGCTAGACGCCCCAGGTTACCAAATTCAGTTTGCTAAATTAAGACAAATATGAAGAAATTCACAGAAAAGTCAGAACCTTATGTAAGGAGGCTAAAGAAACATGGCTTGAGAAAAATTGCAGAGAAATTGAAAAACAACACAACAGTAAAAATGCGAAACTAATGCACAAAAGAATTCAGGAGATTACTAATCAAAGAACACGTACATCAGCAGGCTGCCTAAAGACAAAAGATGGAAGAGTCGTAATAGAAAAAGATCAGATTTTACATGTATGGTCAGATTACGTGAAAAACCTTTATGACGATAACAGAGACGAACAATATATTGTTCAAAATAACAATGAAGGGCCAGCAATTTTGAAGACGGAGGTTCAGAATGCTCTTAATCATATGAAATCTGGCAAGACCCCCGATCCAGACAGCGTCACAACAGAAATGATTAATGCTTTAGAAGAATATGGAATAGATAAAGTTACCAGTCTGCTTAATACAATATATGATACTGGAAATATACCTCATGAGTTATGTAATTCTGTATTTATTGCAATCCCAAAGAAATCAGGAGCCTTGGAATGTGATCAACATCGAACAATTAGTATAATGAGTCACATCACGAAGATTTTGCTAAGAATTATCATGCAAAGAGTTAGGAGGAAAATACAACCTGAAATAGGAGAAGAACAAAGTGGGTTTGTAGTAGGCAAGGGTACAGTAAATGCTGTGTATATACTGAGAACCGTAATCGAACGTTCTATAGAAGTAAACAAAGATCTACACCTTTTCTTTATTGACTACACAAAGGCTTTTGATAAAGTGAGACATGTCAACATGATAAGGATGCTTGAAGATCTACAAATTGATGGGAAAGACCTTAGACTTGTAAAAAACATATATTGGAAGCAACAAGCTGCCATAAGAGTTGATAATGAAGTAAGCCAATATCAGCCTATTAAGAGAGGTGTGAGACAGGGATGTGTAATGTCTCCAGATCTGTTTTCCCTGTACAGTGAAAATATTTTCAGAAATATTGAAAATATGGAAGAAATCAACATTGGGGGACGATGCATCAATAACATTAGATATGCAGATGATACAGTCTTGATTGCAGACAATGAACAGGATCTGCAAAATTTAGTAGATGCGGTTGTTACACACAGTGAACAACAAGGGTTAGAATTAAATTGTAAAAAGACACAGATTATGGTCGTCACTAGGAAGAACGAAATACCACAGTGTAATATACAAGTAAATGGGAATATTTTTCAACAAGTGAATAGGTACAATTATCTCGGAACAGTAATAACATCTGATGGGAGATGCCTTGAAGAGATTAGAACAAGGATCGCCATGGCAAAAGTAGCCTTTAGCAAGATGAAAAACATACTGACCAATAAAAAGATGTCAATTGAAACGAGAAAAAGAGTGTTGAGATGCTACATAGAACCTGTACTTTTATATGGATGTGAAGCTTGGACAATGATCAGCCAGGCTGAAAAACATCTGATGGCTGTAGAAATGTGGTTTCTGAGGAAAATGCAAAGAATACCATGGACAGCCAGAAAGACCAATGAACAAGTCCTTCAAGAAACAAATGAAGATCGTAAACTGATCAGAGACATTAGACGTAGACAGTCACAATTTTTTGGGCATGTTATGAGAAGAAATGATTTGGAGAACTTGGTGACAACTGGTAAGATCGAGGGGAACAGACCAAGGGGAAGACCTAGAAACAAGTATCTGGATGGCTTGGCCTTGTGGCATGGTCGAGACAGAAACACGGAACTGATCCACGACTCTGTTGATCGAGTGAGATGGCAGAACATGACCGCCCACGCTTACCGGCATGGCACATGATGGATGGATGGAAATTAAGACCTAAACCTAACGAAACATTCATTGATTATGTTTCTAACGTACACAGTTTATACAGTAAGTGGCTGAACGCTGCAAAAGTAAATAAAAGCTACGAAAAGCTCAGGGACTTGATGATAATGGACAAAATTATCTCAACTGTCCCAACTCCCTTTGCCAAATTTTTACAGCAAGCTGATGTAGAGTCGTTAGAACATCTAGAAAAACGGGGGTCAGCATATTTTTCTTCCAATAGGGACATATTCAAATCTACCATAGAAGAGAGTGAGATAGTGGCGTGTGCAAAAAGTAAACCCCAAAAAAAACATTTAAAATGAGAGAGAAACTAAAAACAAAGCCACCTCTATGTCCATATTGCCATCTTTGTCACGATCAGTTTGCGATGTGTGACAAAAACCCAGGTTATCCATCTCACTTGGAGATGATGATAAAAAAACAAGAGAACAAAAGAAACACATACAGACGAGCAGTCAAATGCTTCTTTTGCCGATCTTTTGGTCGTTATAGTTCTAGATGTGTTGGACGTCAGAGATTGAGAGCTAGTAATGCTGTACTTGTCGATACTTCATCTGAAAATGGAAGCCAGCATGAAAGTGAGAATGAGGAAATATTACCATACGGAGAGAATGTGGTAGCTGCAAGTGATGTACTGAATTTTGTTAGATGTGCTATTTGTCAGAAGTTCCATGAAGACGGAATGCTAGAAAGCAGACATACAGTGCCATGTTCAACTGAGAACGCAAATAAAGCAATTGCCTCCATAGGAGAATTAGAACTCCATGATGGAATGGTCAATGATAAACCTTGCCAACTCTTAATCGATAGCGGCAGTACGATGATCGGTATAAGAAAGGAACTGGCCAATCCAGAAGACTACACAGGCCTGTTGGTAAGCTGCCGAACGTTTTCGGGGAATATAGAGAAGTACCCGTTAGCAAGAGCTCGTATAAATACTCCTTTCTTATCTGGCACATTTACGTGTGCTATCTTACATGACCCATGTACTGATCTTATAATCGGTTGCTTGCCACAGGTAAAGAAATGTTCCACTAATGACATAAAAGCATGGAAAGAAGCCCATGCCCATAAAGTGGCGAACGCCTTGGAACTTCAACCGGTACAGGAAGTTATAGCGCATTACCCGGTAAGAGTGATGTACTAGCAATAACATGGCAAGGGCCATTCAAAATAGTTAGCAGAGTATCCGACTTTGAGTATGAAATATCACTGAACCACAAACTCAAGATATTCCATGTCAACTTACTCAAACCATATTCATCAAGACAAGAACAGGAGACAGAAGACGAACGCAATGCAACCTCACCAAGCATTCAGATAGAAGACAAACAGAAACATCTACCAGAAATTACTAAATTAAAGGACATAACCAGTGATAATAAACAAAACACCAAAAAAGGGAGCATAATCCATTTTCTGCTCATGCAAACTGTTGCACTGTTGTATATAAAAGTGATAAAGACAAAATATTTAAACCAGCAGAAAGTATCATCACCAATAGAATAACATCACAAGACAACATTAACATGTACAAACAGGACACACGACAGACAACACATACATTAAACACATGAGAGTCATCCTTACCAAAGTTGCTACCAATGCCTGCCACCCCGTACCCCCCCCCCCCCCCTCAATCGAACAACTATAGATTGTGCAAGATGGAAAGACTCAAAGATCATCAGAAGTAGAAGTAGAGATGTCTACCAGATACCGATCACGCATCTCCAGAGAATTCCGTGAAGCGCCACTGAAATGTTACAGTGGTTGCGCGTAAAGAACGAGATAGTCGTCCAGTTATCTTAGCGCACACGGCCTATGAAATCTATGCATTGCTCATCCAGGCCGTGATTAAACCAACACGTGTTTCCTTCCATCAATTATCAAAGTAAAGAATGCCCAGGGAGCCGTGGAAAGAAACGAGCATGCAATTCACTCCCTGGCACATGGGGACTTAAAACGGTGATTTCTCAATTCCGGGGTGAGAAACATACCTATACATTATACTGTTTGAGAACCTAGACTTTATAGTTCTTGAAAACATAGACATAGTTTGTGAGAAAACAGATAACGAATTTTTCAACATATAATGAATGTTCGACAAACAACGAACTTGCCAACAGGGAACACACTTTTCAAGAGACAACGAAGTTGGCAACAGAATATCAAAATATTTTCGAAAGAAAACGTCAAGAAATGAACTCTAAATCTGTGAAACACACACTAAAGGAAAGCATAAGACATCGAGTTCATGCCAACCATGGAAAATAGGTCAAACTGTCAACACGCGACAAGCACACGAATGAGTATGTAATCAGGAGGTCAAAATGTTAACTCTGTACAGTTTGATGTGTCAACATAATAAGTCGAGACATCTGAAGTCAATAATAATGCCATGAGTCTGATTAAGTAAGTCTGGTTGAGTAAACAACGGTAGGATAAATTGTCATGGGTGGCCAGAGGAAAGAGAGACACCGGTAGAGGGCTGATGAGAGTCACCAATTATAGACCAAGGCAGAGGCCACGTGATCAGAAGGATCGAGAAGGGCCACGAACAAAGGGATTCAGTCGGAGTTTGGACGTCATCACGAGTAGATCGAAAAGCAGAGAAGAGAGCCGAGAGAGCGGCCATCGAGCGTCTGGAGAGATTGATGGCAGGAAAGCAAGTCATTCTACATCTGTAAAGCAGGCTATGATGGCTGATAAATTCACCACTGCGACCAGGCGGCAACCATGACAATTCGACCTGGTCGAGCTGCAGTGTGCGAGGAGTTGACCGCCTGTACTAGCCTGAGGTTACGTTAAGCGACACAGGTGTAAGTAGTTATGATAATAACTAGTTGTTCAGGGCTAATGTACAATGTGTTTACTGGTCGCAGTGCCGATGTCGTCAAACTGGGCAGTTCTTGGTGAGGAAATAAAGTGTTATATGATTACCGTCTACTATTCGGAAACAGACGTTACTTCACTGTGTTTTAATGCACGTTTTGTGATAAGTGTCAACACGCACCCCGAAAGGCGCGTTGGCATACATGGGGGTCAAGCCGGTAACTGAACTGGGCAAAGGAGGACCGTGGAACGGTAATCAACAGAAGAAGTAATTAGCTTGGAAAGTTATATATCAAAGTTAAGAACAAACACTAGAACACGGCTAGTGAAAAGCCAGGAATAGGGTAAAGCTACAAATGTATCCGTGCATTAATTGTAAACTCTGCAAAGTTAACGCCATATAAACAATAAAGTAATTCTCAATGAGCGTTAATCAACAGTTAATTAAAATGGGTACGAGGATCAAAGAACATTGAAAGTTAAAGTGTTAACGGTAATTAGACCTGTGATTGGGGTCAAATAACAGTGAATGTTGAAACAGGTGAAATAGATGTGCCGCTGTGTTTCACAGTAAGTCTGTTATGTCCCCTGTTCATGAGTTTTCCTCCCTTCCATTTTATTGCTGTCTGCATTTTTATATGTAAGTATATCTGGTCGTTTGCGTGTTTAGTTAAATTTAATGTATGTTTAAATCAGAAACATAGGTGTATGTTTATAATTTACTGAATGATGTTTTTCAAGCGTCGCAGGTTGGTTTATGCAGTCACGAATAAATGCGTTTGCTTAATTTGTGAATGCCTTGCCGACCAAGGAAGCTTAAAAATGTTCCTATACATGTAATGTAATAATGGCAACAACACACATAAACTACACAAGTACATGTTAAGTTAAGTTAGTTAAGTTAGTTAATCGACAGATCATCCTCATTGCACATCGAACCATTCAGTCCATAAGTGCTCGGATCCCCTTCTCAGCAAATCCCGCAACGTGTAGCGGCTAACGACGCCAGTTCTGTGTTGGTTTATAAATCTTCTTTGGCTTCCTGCGTAGTGTTCTTGTTTGGCCACCCCTCATTCACAGTCATCACTTGGTTCTCGCAAAAGTCTTACTTCTCGTAGAGCATTCAGAATGTCGGCCTGGTCCATGGCGCGTCCGCCCTCCACAGTAGCCTCACCTGCGAGTTTGTCAGCCCGCTCATTTCCCTGTACTCCCGCATGCCCCGGCACGAAGATGAAACTAATCTTTGCCAGTCGAGACCGCTCCAAAGGCAGCAACCATTCTCTTCGGATCGACCCCTCCTCTATCCTCTTGATCATGTTCATTGAGTCGCTAAGGAAACAAGCCCTAGTGAATGTCTGTGTCTCGAGCCATGTTATTGCTTTACTTACTGCCATGACTTCCATGGTCAGGCTACTTGTGGTTTCAGTGAAAGCACCAGAGTCCTCCTTCACAATTCTCCCTCCGGCCCGAGCTGTAAAGGCCCATGAGCTTCTCACATGTCGGACGACCGACCCATCTGTGTAGATGACCGCGTCACCGTCTAGCGAATTCTCGAAAATCAACGCTTGTAATTCAGCCTCAACAGCAGCCGGATTTTCTTGTCTGCATTTACTATCTAGTTGGATGCAAACTGAAAAGGATATGCAGACGTCTGTTGGCACTTGCACCCACTCCTCGCCAGGACACCCATGTCCTCGCCAGGACACAAGTACATGTGTCACACACAAGACGCAGACAAATTATAAAAACTCTTGGGTGCGGAAAAAAATCTGCACATTGTTCGCTCGCCTTATATTTAATACATTCACTCTATGCTTGTTCTCGTCTTTATATCGCACATTCAGTTCTCACATGTTTTTAAAAAAAACATGTTATGTCATTAAAATACTATTGTAAAATATAATGAAAAGAAAATATAACTACTGAAAAAATAAAAAGATGCACTATAGTTTTGGCTCAGTCTACACGTTTTTGAGCCGAATACTAGAGCGATATATTAGCACTATGTATTTTTATACAATATTTACAAGTATACTGGGTTGTTTGGCCTTATTCTAAGTATACTAACTACTCTATTTAAATATGTTCTACTTTTGTGTACTGAGATTCACTAACTACGGGGAGATAATTTACGTAATTAAATGAAATGGGGTGAAATGTGTTGGTTCCCTTAATCTAACTATACTTCTTGATGGTACAAATATTTACTGATGTTATACTTGTAAACTAATCTGTGTTAACTAACTAGATTGTCCTAACTATTATTAATTAATTATGGAATGATAGTCTTTTAGGAGACTCATAGGATGTGATTAACATAAGGTAATTATTGTTAAGACTAATTATCCCTGTATGTAAATGGGAATAGAGAAATAGGTGTTATTAATCTACGAGAACTAAAGTTATTATGTTCTTATAAAATAACTCTACATAAGAAACTATAGTACTATATGAAACTGCAATAAAAATATATATTATATATCACAATTACATACATATTACATTTATATACTATTTATAAATACTAATACATACATTTTCAATTCTTACACTAGTTAAACTAATCTGTTCCAGGTAAGGTGATGATGTCGGGTTTTTTCCTTTTTGAATATCTTCACTTAATATCATAGTTTGTATTTACATGGTCCGATATTCCACGCGATGTTCCTGGAGTGTGTATTCACAATGTTGTATATAATTCTGTCGGTTATAACATATTGCTATCGACGTAGATAGTCACTCATATGTATTGACAGTTTTCTTCATAGCGACACATCTGTCTGATCAAACTCTGGTACTAATGTCAGAGACGATGATTATGTTGCGTCGTTTTTCTCTGGCATTTCAGATACTTCAAGTTCGAAGGTCTACTATGCATGTCAGCTAGTGTATTACATTTGCCTCTAATGTGCCTGACCGAAAATGAATACTTTTGGAGTATCAGGGACCATCTGTAGATCCTGTTGTTCTTATGGACTCCTGTCTCTATTTCTGTGAGGGGGTAGTTGTCAGTTTTGATGACAAAGTGTGTCCCTGCCAAAAATCTATGCAGTTTACGGACACAGTACACAATAGTTAAAGCCTCCAATTCACAGATACGATACTTGGCTTCAGTCGGGGTAATCTTGCTACTTACATATATGACAGAATGTAGAATGTCGTCATATCTTTGACCCAATACGCCGGCGATGGATACTGTGCTGGCATCAGTCCTAAGAAAGTATTGTAAGTTCGGGTTAGGCAACCGAAGAATTGGGAAATTGCTAAAAAGATGCTTAAGTTTTGACATTGCATTCATTAAAATAGCATCTTTCACATCAATTTTGGTATTTGACTTCAATATATTTGAAAAGGTACTGGTGATTTCTGCTAAATTGGGAATGAACTTATTATAATAGTTTACTAATCCCAGCATAGTGAGGTTCAAAATTTTGGTCACAATTTTGTTATCAGTTTGCAATTGGCCTTTAGATATAGTATGGCCTAGGAAGTCGATTTTCTCCAAGCCCAGTTCCACTTTGGTTGGCGTTACTGTAAGTCCAAATAGCTTTATCCTTTCGAAGACTTGTCTCAGTTTTTGTAAGTGTTTTGTCCAGTCTGTTGTATGCACACAGATGTCGTCTATATATGTCTGAGTATCTGTTACTCCATGTAAAAGGTCTCTAGTCAGACGGACAAAAGTAGCAGGTGCATTGCGTAGGCCGAAAGGAAGAAATCGCCACTCATATAGACCTAAAGGTGTTGCAAAGGCAGTAAGATGGACAGAATCTCTATGCATAGTCCATTTGCCAATAGGTCAAGTTTTGAGAAGATCGTAGATGTTGCCATATTTAAGATTAGATCTTCACAGGAAGGAATTGGTTCTGCGTCTATTTTTGTGATACTGTTTAGTTTCCTATAATCAACACAGAGTCTGATAGTAGGATCCTTCTTTTTCACAAAGGACAATAGGAAATGAATGTTCCGACTGAGATTTTTGAATTATTCCACTCGCTTGGAGATCAAGAATTTCTTTGTCGAGTTTGTCCCTATAATTCAGAAGGATGGAATATGGTCTACATTTTATCGGAATATAGTCAGAAAGAATGATGGAGTGTTCTATTCTATCTGTCCTACCTGGAACATCTGAAAAGATCTGTCTGTAATCTGTCACTAAAGCTATTGTCTGTTGTTTCTGTTCGTCTGTAAGTTTTGGTTATATATGTATACTGTCAATTGTTGCAGTCATGTCTACTATTGGAACTGGTAGTTCCATGTCGTCGTCCTCTGTTTGATTCACTATTTTGGTTGCGCTGAGTGCGTTTTCTGTATGATTGCTGGGTGTATTTGCATTGTGTTCATCTTCTGTCTGACTACTGTCTGGTGTGGTTGCATTGTGTTCGTCTACCGTCTGATTAATTGGTGTAGTTGCATTGTGTTTGTCTTCTGTCTAGTGTTCCTGTCTTGAGTAGTAAGGTTTCAGCATGTTGATATGGAATATCTTGAATTTGTTTTTCATCGATATTTCATAGTCAACATCTGATATCTTTCGCACAACTTTGAATGGCCCTTGCCATGATGTTAAAAGTAAGTTTCTTTTATCAGGTAATAGGAGTAATACTTCTTGTTCTGGTTCGAGGTGTAAGGTCTTGGCACCTTTATTGGCGTAATGGCGGTAGATATGTCCTTTCCGCTCCAAAGATGCTTTTGCTATAGTGCACGCTCTCATGATTTTGTCGCGTGTTTCAGTGACTACCTCATATGGTGATACCGGTGTTGAGGTATCTGAGGTTGTTGGTTATTAGTTGGTGGTAAATGTTTAGGGGTCCTCGTGGGTTCGCCATGTATACTAATTCGAATGGTGAGAAACCCGTACTTGAGTGTGGGATTTCTCGGTAGGCGAAAAGCACTGTTGGTATCAGTGTATCCCAATCAGATGAGTTTTCTGCTGTCACCTTAGCCAACATGTGTTTTAAATCTCCGTTTATTTTTTCTATGATCCTTTTGGCCGCTGCGTGGTAGGGACTTGTAAAACACTGTTTGATTCCTAACAATTTAGTAAGAGCTTGCGTTGCAGCTGATATAAATTGTGTTCCCCGATCTGATAGAATGGTACGGGGAAATCCAAAACGGGAAAGCAGATGTAAAAATACGTTAACCACATCTTTGGAGCTTATATATTTCAGTGCCACCGCCTCTATCCATCTCGAACAGAAATCTACAAGGGTTAGAAGGAACCGGTTTCCTGTGTTGGACACCTGATTTAAAGGTCCAACTATACCTACTGCTACACATTCAAATGGTCTAGATGCCAATGTTGTTGGTTGGACCTCTGCTGTAACATGTTTACCTTTTCTTACTAATTGTTGACATATGGTACATGAACGACAAAAGTTTTTAATGTCTTTACAAAATGTTGGCCAGCAAATATGGGCTAAAATTCTGGCTCTTGTCTTATCATAGCCTAAATGTCCAGCAAACGGCGAATCGTGTGCGATTCGTAGGACTGTTTGTCGATGTTTTACAGGTAGTACCGTTTTCTGAATTTCGTGGTTGTCTCTTTTGTAATTTCTAGTGAGAATCCCATTGTGTAATTTAAAATACCATGACGCATTTTTGGTCATTTTAGGTTTCTCGATCTCAAATCTGAAATAGGGTGAGAAAGATGGGTCGGCGCCTTGCGCCTCTATGAAATTTTCTTTGGTGGTGTTATTTACTGTACCACTTGATGATTTAAGGTGTAGCATATATTTTTGCAGGTCGTCTTGTTGTTTTTGTGTTTCTGATCTGGTTACCGCATTAGCCTTATTGATTTCTCTCCAGGCTATTATTTCTTTTGCGGTACAGTTCTTTAGCTCTGGTAGGCACCCGATTATCAGATCGGTACAAGGGTTGTGCAAGATGGCGTACCTAAATGTGCCGGACAGGAATGGAGTGTCTATACGGGCTTTTGCTAGCGGGTATTTTTCTATGTTACTCGAAAAGGTACGGCACTTAACGAACCCGCCTATATAGTCCTCTAGCTTAGCCAATTCCTTCCTAAGGCCAAGCAAGGTACTTCCGCTATCGATAAAACACTGGCAGAGCTTGTTATTAACCATTCCGTCGTGGAAAACTAATTTGCCTCTCTAGGCGATTGCTGCGTTACCGTTTTCACTGGAAAACGGTACTTTGTGCTTGCATTTTAGCATTCTGTCTTCATGAAATTGGTGGCATGTTACACATTTATCAAAATTTAGTACATCACTTGCAGCTACAACATTCTCTCCATATGGTAACATTTCTTAATTCTCACTCTCATGCTCGCTTCCACTCTCAGATGAAGTATCGACAAGTACAGCATTACTGGCTCTCAATCTCTGACGTCCAACACACCTGGAACTATAATGACCAAACGCCCGGCAAAAAACAATTTACTGCACGTCTATACGTGTTTCTTTTGTTCTCTTGTTTCTTTATCATCATCTCCAGGTGAGATGAATATCCTGGGATTTTGTCACACATAGAAAACTGATCATGATATAACTGACAATATGGACATTGAGGTGCCTTTGTTTTTGGTTTATCTCTCATTTGAAATGATTTTTGTGGTTTACTTTTGACAAAAGCCACTATTTCAGACTCTTCTATAGATTGTTTAAATATGTCCCTAATTGAGGAAAAATATGCGGACCCTCGTTTTTCTAGCTGTTCTAATGACTCGACATCAGCTTGCTGTAAAAACTTTGCAAAGGGAGTAGGTACAGTTGAGATGATTTTGTCCATTGTAATCAAGTCTTTGAGCTTTTCAAACTTTTATTTACCTTTGGAGCGTTCAGCCACTTACTGAATAAACTTTGTACGTTAGAAACATAGTCAATGAACGTTTCATTTGGTTTAGGTTTTAGTTTAGAATACTGAATTTGGTAACCTGGGGCGTCTAGCAAAAAATGTTGCATAATGCGTTGCCTGATGTAATCATAATTATTTCTAAGCTCTTGGGGGATAGATTCTATCACCTTTAAGGGCTCCCCCGAGAGGTTTTTCATGAAGATCATCGCCCAATGTTCTCGTGGCACTTCCTGGAACTTAAGCTGGAACTCCACGTTCTCGGTCCATGCAGATATGGAGTCGCCTTGACAAAAGGGTTTGACTATCCTTTGTACTTGTTGAACTTATTCTCTTCTTCTTTACTCTTTAATTTAGTGGCAGCAATCTGTACGTGAGATTCGATCTACAACTCCTTCATTTTCACTTGCGTTTGTGCTTCAATCTCAAGTTGTTTTTCTTTTAATTTAGTTTCTTCTATTTTCTGAGCTAGTTCTAATTCCTTTATTTTGGTGGCGTCAGCTATTTCTTTTAATTTTGTGGCTTCAGTCAGTTCTAATTGTTTTAATTTATTTACCTCAGTTAATTCCGCAAGATCTTTTTGATGCTAGCGTTCATGTGCTCGCTCCTCTCTTTCCGCGTTTTAAGCCTCTTTTTCAATTGCTGCCTTCTGTTTGTGTATTCTCTGTATTTATCACTTGCCCATTGCTCTAATTTATCCCCACTATATCCAAGGTCTTTACCTGCTTGTATGCACTCTCCTAATGTTGCCATCTTTGAAAACACTTATATACACAATCAAATCAAAAAAATAAATTCTTCTATAATATTTCTAATTATTTACAGCAATCAAAATAAGATGCTATTGTAATGTACACATATCAAAACTATATATGTACTTATCTGAAAACTCTCAGCTTTCCTGGGCCTACTGGGAGTTGTTTTTCTCTATCTCAGGATGAACTGATGATCTGACTGCGTCATTTCTGTATTCTGTTACATAGAGCAGCAACAATTAATATTTAGAAAATACATAAACATACAAGTTGATATCGCACTTAAAACTATTTCCGTGTCGTGATTCGCTCTGACGGGATGCTGAAAGGCGAAATTGGTGTATTAAATTTTTGTCTGTCGTTTGTCGTTGTCAATTGTCGTCGTGTCTTCACTGCTGTTCGACATCACCTGACACATCTCTGTGAAACATGTTAATATTTGTTATTTATTTCACAATTGTTACACTTTTCACATGGAATCTTTCTTACGTAAGTGCTTTTATTTTCGCACTTTACACAGTTCTAAATTGTGTTGTGCACTCTTTCTTGCCTTTACGCTCTCATTCTGTTTCAAACCATCATATCTTCTATCACAGCTTCATTTAAACTTTGTAATTTCGCTGCTGAAAACAATCACTCTCTTGTCACTCTTGCTAATGTTAGTGAGCAATGAGTTCTTTCACACCGTTCTGACAATCAATCACTCTTATCACAATAGGTAGTAGCTTCATAATCACCATCTAATACTACTCTTATCACAATAGGTCGTAGGTTCATAAACCACTATCTGACATTACTCTTCTCACAATAGGTCGTAGGTTCATAAACCACTATCTGACATCACTCTTCTCACAATAGGTCGTAGGTTCATAAACCACTATCTGACACCACTCTTAACCGCTTGTCAACAACCTGAATTTACACAGACACTTCATTCATACCTCACAATCACAAACACGTTTCGTACGAATGGTATATAATGAATGAGGATTTATTCTACATAATATACAGCTCGTTTCTCGAGCATACATAAATGGCATTCAATACTTAAATACATTCTTTACACTCGCTACTTATAACTGCGCCCTTTCTAAATTATACAGATGGCGAGAGTAAACACACAGGTCTTGTCGCTCGAACTGTCGGGTCCGGTCTGCCTGAATTCACAGGTCTGGTTGAGCTATGGTCCTTAGTTCTCGTGCGGTCAGCCGCACGGCGTGCTGGGTCACTTGTCACGCAGTCCAGTGGTCCAGTCCTCGTTAACATTCAGCTGTACTATTGTTCAGACTGGTTACGGGTAGTCCCCGTGGTTAACGTACTCTGTCCTATCTCGGGAGTTAATCCCATTATGTCCTAGTTATGTCCTAGCTATGTCCTAGCTATGATACGTGCGTGTCTTGTCTAGGTCCTGTCATATAACTGTTTGGAGTTCTATCTCCTTATACTGTCTTTCTTTATCTATTCTCTTGTAAAGGTCATTATCTATGTTCTGTCTCTGTCCTTTCCTTTCATCCGTCTTTGTCTTACTTCTCTCTATACATATCCAGTTCCTTGACAATAATAGATAATGAACATTGACAAATTGTCCGATATACATATTTATATTTATATATTCATATTTCGTGGTGGGGGAGCTTGAGCTTCACAATGAACATGAGAGCTATGCCGACGGTAGCGTAGCTACCAGCAGGGCCTTCCAAGCCGGACAGGTCAAAGGGTAGAGAATAGTCAAAGAGAAACACCCTGGTCCTCCAGGTTGGGGGTTGAAGAGTGGGGTTAACATCCCCACCTTTGTAAAAACTATTTTGTTACGAAACAGATGCATAAGCCTCGAATTCGGACTGACTTATTTTGACATCGACCTTGGAACGTTAAAAGACTCTTGAGATTTGGAACATGGTATGTACGGACACTATAACTAGCTAGAGCGGCTGAAGAACTATCCCGGGAGCTGGTTGAATTTCAAATGGATATAACAGCAATTCAAGAAATAAGGTGGCCAGGAGAGGGTACTTTAGAGCAAAATGGAATGATTATAATATATGGAGGAAACACCCAAAATAAACATGAATTAGGAACAGGTTTTGTCATCAAAAAAGAGTTATGGGGGAACGTTCTAAACTTAAAAGCTGTTAATGACAGAATTAGTATATTACGAATAAAAGGTAAATGGAAAAATATAACGATGATTTATGTACATGCACCTACTGAAGAGAAAGAAGATGACGTTAAAGATGACTTTTATGATGATCTGGAAGATGTCATAGAAGAACCCATAAACAGGACATCCTGATTGTGCTGTTAGACTTCAATGCAAAGATAGGTTGAGAGGAAACTCATAAAAAAGTGGCCGGTATTGAAAGCCTACATACAATTTCAAATGATAATGAATGGAGAGTCATCAACCTGGCAGAAGACAAAGGACTGCAGATTAGCAGTACCAAACTACAAAGAAAGGATATACACAAACAAACTTGTAAATCATGGACAAGAGAACCTATAATAAAATAGATCACATGTTAATTAACAACAAAAATGCATCAAACATACAACAAGTTAGAAGCTATAGAGGAGCTGAGTGCCACAGCAACCACTTCCCCGTTGGGGCAAAATTTAAAATAGAACTTAAGAGAGCTTTCTATACTAAATTACAAAGATTACACCCAACATATAACAGAGAAAAACTACAAGAAATTACAGTCAAAGAGAAATTTACAGATGAAATAAAATGTAAACTTGAAACTCTGCATAACCCTTTGGAGCGTTGACCAAACTTGGTTGAATATCAAGAATACAATTCAATCTGCCGCAGAAGAATGTCTGGTGTGTTAACCACGCATAGAAAGAACAGATGGTTCAATCAGACATTTATGGTTAAATGACATCAACAACATCCAAAAGGAAGAGCAATATAGAAATGAATGTAAAGAGGCTACACAAATAGTTCGACAGCAGAAGCGTGAGTATATGAGTAATATAATCAAAGATATGGAAACTAATCAATAGAAAAACGAATCCAGAAAGTTTTTTAAAGACCTGAAGTCAATGAAACGAGAGTATCATCACCACACATATGGTTTAAAAGACAAAAATGGGAATATGATAAATACCAATGAGGAAATGTGCAACACATGGAAAGAATATTTGGTTGAATTACTAAATTGTGAAGCTCCAAGTAACACTTTCGCACAGGAAGAGGTTCTAACATGTGAACCACAAATTGAAGAACCTGCATTTGAAGAAATCATATATGTAATCACACGACTTAAAAACAATAAGTCAACAGGGGCTGACGGAATTGCTGCTGAATTTATAAAGGCATATGGCCATGCATTACATCTAAAGCTATACGAACTAATAATAAAAATCTGGAGGACAGAAGAATTACCCCATGACTGGAAAGAGTCATTATTGATACCTATCTTTAAGAAAGGAGACAAGTTCCAATGTGGAAATTATAGAGGAATATCACTACTGTCCACAAGCTATAAGATACTATCCGCAGTATTACTAAATAGACTAAAACCATATTCAGAAGACATATTAGGTGACTACCAGGCGGGTTTTAGACAAAACAGACCAACAATAGATAAGTTATTTATCTTACGACAAATAGCCGAGAAAAATTGGGAATATAAAAGAGATCGCCATAACATGTATGTGGAATTTTAAAAGGCTTATGATAGTGTCCATAGGAATAGTCTATGGAATGCTATGCAGGAATTTGGAATACCAAGGAAGTTAATCAACATGATCAGACTATGAATGGAAGATACTTATAATATAGTAACATTAAAAAAAAAAATTGTGTTGCGTATCCCTTACGGGACGTTGCAGTCAACACCAGCATTTTCAGGCTGCTGTTGGTGTACTAGGCAAGTGTTACGTTCAGTAGTTTACCATTGCTTTCTGAACGACCGGCCCTATACCTTTTTCGAAAAAACCAGCATCGCCGTGTTTCGAACCCGGGTATGCGGGCTCACAAACCGCGTTCGCAAGCCCTTAGGGTAACATATAAAGGCAGGAAAAAATACCCTTTCCAAATAACATCTGGCTTGAAACAAGGTGATGCACTATCGCCGCTACTCTTCAATCTGACGATAGAGAACGTTGTAAGGAGGGTAAAGGAGGAATGTGATATTTTAGGAACATCCAAGTTGCTTGGTTCTGCAGATGATATAGATATTATGGGGGGAAAATGAACTTCTAAAAGACATTGGAAATATTGACTCACTTAAACAAAAAAGCCCAACAGATGGGGCTGTTTATCAACCAAGATAAGACAGAATATATGGTAATTTCAAGAAAAGGAATAGTTAAAAACTCTGGCCACATACAAATAGATAATATGACCATTAAAAGAACGGAAACATACAAATACCTAGGTACACTCTTCAACTGCTCCAACATCATAAGGGAAGAAACACAAACTAGAATAAATTCTGGAAATAAGATATACCATGCACTACAATTTCTACTAAAATCAAATGCGATATCTCGTAACATAGGTATGCAGAAAAAAAATCCAACAACCAAAATGACAATATCAATCAATCAATCAATCATGTGCCATGCCGGAAAGCGTGGGCGGTCATGATTCGCCATTTCACTCGATCACCAGAGTCGTGGATCAGCTCAGTGTTCCTGTCTCGTCCATGCCATGTGGCCAAGCCAACCAGGTATTTTCCTCTCGGTCTTCCTCTTGGTTTGTTCCCTTCGATCTTGCCAGCTGTCACTAAGTTCTCCAGTCCATTTCTTCTCATAACATGTCCAAAAAATTTTGACTGTCTACGTCTAATTTCTCTAATCAATCTACGATTTTCATTTGTCTCTTGTAGTACTTGGTCACTGGTTTTTCAATCTGTCCATGGTATTCTTTGGATTTTCCTCAGAAACCACATTTCTGCAGCCATCAGATAATATGATTATTATTTATTTGACAATATTATTTGACAATATTATATTTGACAATTGACTATATTATTTGACAATATACAAAACACTTATTAGACCAGTTGTGCTGTATGGTTCTGAAACCAGGAGTACAACGAAAGGAGACGAAGCGTTGTTACAAACCTTTGAGAACAAAGTTTTAAGACGCATCTTAGGACCCATTAGGGAGACACAGAGTGGAGAGTGGAAAAGAAGAAGTAACAAAGACATTTATGATCTGTATATGTCCCCGCTAATCACTGGTATCATGAAGGCAAATAGACTACGATGGCTGGGGCATATAGAAAGAATGGAAGACAATAGGGAAACAAAACTCGCTTACACTCAGGAAATAAATGACCGTAGACCCCGAGGTAGACCAAGAAGACGGTGGAGAGATAATATACATACAGACCTACAAGCACTTGGAATCAACGACTGGCAACAGAAGGTCAACCATAGACGGATGGAGACGGACTGTATCTGCAGCAAAGAACCTTAATGGCTCGGAACGCTGAAGAAGAAGAAGAAGAAGAAGAAGAAGAAGAAGAAGAAGAAGAAGAAGAAGAAGAAGAAGAAGAAGAAGAAGAAGAAGAAGAAGAAGAAGAAGAAGAAGAAGAAGAAGAAGAAGAAGAAGAAGAAGAAGAAAAAGAAGAAGAAGAAGAAGAAGAAGAAGAAGAAGAAGAAGAAGAAGAAGAAGAAGAAGAAGAAGAAGAAGAAGAAAAAGAAGAAGAAGAAGAAGAAGAAGAAGAAGAAGAAGAAGAAGAAGAAGAAGAAGAAGAAGAAGAAGAAGAAGAAGAAGTTGGTACACTTTGTCAGGGTCCTGTATGTGTGTAAGGACCAATAGCCGAGGTCAAGGACAATAGGAGACGCCACGGCTTGGCTGACGGAAGGTCAGGCAAGAAGCCCGTGGACAGACCCACGTGACGGGGCAGGGACGAGGAGGAGAAAGAGTCAGTGTGTGTGAGACAGCGGATAGAGACGGACGTGTGGAGAATAGCGAGAGATAGAACGATAGAACGATAGTGTTATGACGGATAGATGTGGTGGACATTTGTGTATTGATATTCGAGGAATGTATTAGCTATGATATGTGCGGGATGATGTGAGACTGTGATTGCGAATGGTCAGAAGGGCGACAGTGTGTAAATATCGCCCAGGTGCATGTGAGCGAACGTTTGGCCGCCTGTGTAGAATGAGTGCTTAATCGTAAGCGTGAGTCAAAGGTGTATTGAGACAAGGTGGGCTCTAAATGATATTACCCTTTTGTATTATGTAATAAAGGTTGTACAGGAGACTGCTCCTGTGAGTTTCTGATTGCAGTCATTGTTACTGGTGTATGTAAACGTCCTGGGTGTTGTAATTTGTCTGTCCGAGTCCAGTGAGCTAGAGTGAAGAGATAGTTAGGACTGTGACACACTTGTTTGGCTATTTCTTTAACTAGACCATGAACATGAGAGTTAAATGTTAGATTTTGATCTATGATAAGGCCAAGTGCGTTGTTCTCGGTTACACTTTCTAAAGGCATAGATGTACATGTAGACGGTTGGAATGAATGTGAACGATCTGGCCATGTATATATAGAGCGATGTTTGTACATGTTTATGCTATAATGGTTTGGTACCGATTTTGGTTGCATTGTTTCGGTACTTAAGCCTGTACCGAGCGCTTTGTGATATCGAGGCGGCGCTCGTTCAGAGGGAAAATTAAACTTAACCGAAAGGGCAGACTCATTTGCCGGCCTCGGTGTGTAGTTAATTCTTACACATAGAAATTACCTGTCAGCGCTGACAGTGATATGTAGATGGAAAATTGGTGGATAATGATGGAAAACTATACATGTTGACACTTAGTTGGAGAATTGGTGAATAATGATGCACAGCTATGTATGATTATACGTAGTTGGGGAATTTGTGAAACACAATGGAAATATTAATATATAGAATAGGGCTGTACTTTCTCGTGAACCGATTACAATGTCTGGATATGCACTGAATCACCAGTTTATGCCAGTCTTTGACAGTTTGCTAAGTTGGCTGGTTTTCATGTCTTACTGTGCGTCTTGTTGTTTTTCTATATCAATGTAATTTGCATAATAGACATATGACTGATGTGCGAAAGATAATTGGTTGGAAGTTATATTCTCTGTGGGACGCAGAGATGTTTCCAAGGTACCAGGGCCGGGTTATATACTGGCTAAGACCTATTGACGCGTCCTCGTCGAGCGTCCTGGGCAACAGGTCCCTTCGGGGTCCTGGCTAAAGTCAGTAGGATCGCCGATTCCTCCGAAGTCGGAGAGTGTCTGCCTGTACGGCGAGGAACCACCAGTCTGCACACCAATAAGCCAGACATGGGACAACGGATACTCACGCAAACCTCAGGTCCTGTATGACATCACACTGATGTTGGACAACAGGATGCCTTCATCCGACATACAGGACTTCGTGTTGGAGCTCAAGCCAACGAACACAAGCAAGCAAGCAAGCTTAACTATTTCGCTACCGTGAGCCCATCTTGGGACACGATGGATTTCCTGTGATGACAGTCCGCCCTTTTAGTCCCACAAAATGATCAGTGGTTTATTTCATATATTTCTGCTCCGTTTCGGAATTTTAAGTTACAGTAAACTAAAAAGTCGTACAGCCAAAAGATTTCTACGCCATCTTGGTGCGGTCAAACGTTTTCTAATATTGGATTCTTGTGAATTTTCAGTTTTAAGGTATTGTTAATTTGTTTGTTTTGGTTTTTCACAATGGAAACGCCCACCAGTATGCGTCCACGTAGAATTACTTCAGATCAAGCTAGATTATTATTCGAAACTGTTTTAAACAATAGTGATTCCGATAATAGTGATTCAGACAGCAGTTATATCTGTGAATCTAACATTTTAGCACGTGGTGATAAAGATATTACTAGTGGAACTTCGTCTTCAGCTGAGGTGTCTGATGAATGTCCGTCTGACAATGAATGTCAGGATGTCACAATCACTTCTCAGCGGAAAGGAAAGCAAACAGTACAAAATAAGAATAAAACTGGAGGAAAAAACTTGAATCTACAAGCTTCTGTACAGCGTGATGCACCTATCCCATCACCATCGACATGGCAAGATGTGTCAAAATGAGAAACAAAACCGAAGTTTGAGTTTCGTCCTCGAAGATCTCACGTCAACTCTAAACTTTATCATCTGCAAACACCTATGGATTTTCTCAAAGTTTTTTTTGATGATGACATAAGGGATTGTTTAATTAAAAATGTAAACAAATATGCAGAAAAGATCTTGATGCAGAACACTCCTAAAAGAAAACATTCTAGTCTGTTATCCTGGACCCCACTCACGAAGCATGAATGGCTGAAGTTTACGTCTGTCATTATTGCTATGGGACTTGATCCAAGACCATCTATCAAAGACTATTGGTGTACAAGTGCACATTTATATACTCCTTGGTATGCCACTATGTTTCACAGGAACAGATTTGAAACTATTTTTCACACCATGTTTCACGTATGTGAACCAGAAGCATCAGGTGAAAAAAAAATGGATCCTCTTGTTGACATGTTCCTGAAGAAATTCCAGGAAGCATTTTACCCATTTGAAAATGTGTCCATTGATGAAATGATTATTGGATGGAAGGGCAGATTTCAGCACAGACAATACAATGCAACAAAACCTCACAAGTACCACATCAAAACATTTGGCCTTTGTGATTCTGCGACTGGCTATGTGGTGAATTTAAAAATTTACTATGGACGAAACACCGAATACAGTCCAGATTTAGATCTCACAACTGCTCATGCAGTGAAAGTGTTTGCCACAATACTGAATGTTCTTGGAGCTGGCCATCACATCTTTGCTGACAGATTCTACACTTCGAAAGCTCTGATTGATTATCTGCATTCCAATAAGAGAGATAAAAAAGCTAAAAAAACCATGCATTGTTGTCTCTACCAAGTCTGTAGTTGGAACTGTTGAGAGCGGATTGCGAAAACCGCAAAGCAAGCCGAAGATGATCCATGAATATAACATGGCGATGAATGGCTGCGACAGAATGGACCAAATGGTTGGATATTATAATATCCATGATAGGAAAACCATTAAGTGGTGGAAGAAAATCTACTACTGGATCTTTGAAATTGCACAGATCAATGCTCACATCCTACATTCTATATGCCAAACAGAGAAAGGAGGAAAAAAACTGTCATTGAAGGATTTCAAGAAAAGTTTACTGGAAAGTGCTCATTGCGAAGCAGCTCAGAGTATTCCTGAAAGTTTGACACTCTGCCTGCCGAAGAATTTCAAAAAGTCAGTTGCAGGAAATTATGTCGAAAGAGTCACAGGAGCCAAGCATTTAATAGAATTTGTCGGTGTCCGTAGAGAATGTGTTTTTTGCAGCACTCGAACTAAACGACACAGATCTTCTTTTGTTTGCTCCGGCTGCACTAATAGACCACACTTGTGCGCCAAAGTTTGCTTTGCAGCCTATCACAAATAGACTGCCACATATAGTAAATAAAAACAAACAGACATGTGTAAATATTCATTGTAATTAAATGTAAATCTGCCAAGTGTTTTCCTAATTTTTGTCTGAAAATAGACAAATACATAATTCAGAATCTGCGGCAAAACTTCTTTTCGGATGGTTGATTGGAAGCAATGGTGTTTATAGTTTAGAATAGTGTTGTTTGTTCAGTAAATTCAATTGGATTAGCAGTGATCAGGATATTGGATAACAACGCCCCCTCGGTAAGTACAATGTTTACATTATTTTTACCTCTTTTTAACAAATTATTTTAGAAGTTATATTATTATTTTTATTTTATTTACAACATACAGCAATAATTCTCCTACCAACATATTCCTTGTGCTATCCCCTTTATTTTGATATATAATACAACATTTCTGCTACAATTTTAACCATTTTCATAACATTATTGCGACATACACCAATTTCCAGATTTCGGCCATTAGTTTTTTTCATTTTTGTGAAAAAGACATGGTTCAGAATATGCACCAAAACTTCCTTTTGGGTGATTTATATGAGCAATACTGTTTATATTCTTGAAGACAAGTGGTGTTTGTTTGATTATTCAGTAAATTAAACATGATTAGCAGTATAGGAGTGTAGAAAACACATTCTAAGTGCAATGTTTACATTATTTTTAAATACTTTTGTCCAATTATTTTACAAATTATATTATTATGTTTATTTTATTTACAACCTAAAGCAAAAATTCTCCTACCAACTTATTCCTTGTGCAATCCCCTTTATTTTGATATATAATACAACATTTCTGCTACAATTGTAACCATTTTCATAACTTTACTGTGACAGACCCCACCTTCAAGATTTCAGCCATTATTTTTTGTCATTTTTTGTGAAAAATACATGGTTCAGAATATGCACCAAAACTTCTTTTTGGGTTACTTTAATGCGCAATACTGTTTATATTCTTGAAGACAAGTGGTTTTTGTTTGATTATTCAGTAAATTAAACATGATTAGCAGTATAGGAGTGTAGAAAACACCTTATAAGTGCAGTTTTTTAAATAATTTTTACCTCTTTAATTTCAGTTGTTATTATTAAACCTCTCATTATTGTCATAATATTTGTAACCTATCAATTAATTATTAACACTGTCATGTTCCTTGTGCAATCCCCTTTAATTTGATATGTAATACAATAGATCTTCTACCACCTTAACCATTTTAAAAGCATTATTGTAACACACCCCTAGTTCCAATTTTCTGCCATAAATTTCTGTTTGGTCACAGCCCAGTTTTTGTTTGGTAGTGAAAGAGTTAAAAGTCGACAGAGTCGACTTTATTGCACCGGGATTGTATCCCATATGGCTCAGTCTTTTTCTGCAGCTCCGAAAGCGTCGCACAAAGCACGAACTCAGTAGCAACAGCAACGACCCCCAGGAGTCTCCGAATAAATGCACACGTGAACCGAAGGACGCGGCCCGGAATCAAACCCTAAACCTTCGGAGCCCGAGTCAGACGCCTTGACCACTTCGCCACGAAGACTCCCGTTGCAGACTCACTTCGGTGATCAAGTCTCGCCACAACTCTTGTTCTTGTTCCCTATAGACGGGAAGGTAGCTTTCCGTTGCAATGTTAAACGGTGTTAATGTGTCTTTTGTTGTTGTTGCTTATCCCTTACATGACGTTGCAGTCAACACCAACATCTTTCAGCTGCTGTTGATGTACTAGGCAAGGTTACGCTCAGTAGTTTGCCATAGCTTTCTGAGCGACCGGCTCACATACCCCCATAAGTAACCAACCTGGCGCGATCCGCTGTCGAATCTCGAGCAGCTGCGTTACTCACGAGAATATGCTGGATTACGGAGAAAGACCTTAACAGCTTCGCCAGGGAGACGGCTATGTCTTATAATCTTTCCTTATTTATTTTCATTTTATGTGTGCCGATCAGTACCTGTAGATTTACTTTTCATTAAATACGAGGGTAAGTTAGTAAGTAAGGCACAAATGGCTGTAGAAAAATAACTAAATATGATAACAACTTGAAACCAGTTTATTTTTATACATATATTGTCTCTTTATTTCTCAAAATAATTTCCACCAACATTGGTGCATTTATCCCATCGTCTTATCAGTCCTCCCAAACCGGCTGCATTGAATTGCGTGCCCTGTTTTCATTTACTTGCCATCCCACAGAACTGTGTGACTTACTTATTGACTCATCCTCGTAACTTTTTCTACCCAGCTACCGCTTTACGGGACAAACATTTGTCAGCATAAACACTGACAACCCACCTTGGCGGGAGACATTTCGCAAATGACGCCGAAGTTGAATGTTAAGTGAAAACGTGGTTTCGAAAACAGCGCATGCAGGTCTATGCAGCCGGTTCGTGAGGATTGATAAAACGATGAGATAAATGCATCAATGTTGGTGGAAGTTATGCTAAGAAATAAAGGCACAAAGTATGTATAAAAATAAACTGGTTTCAAGTTGTTAACAAATTTAGTTATTTTTCTACAGCCATCTGTGACTTACCCTCGTACCATAGATAATAATCGTTGCCTAGGAGATGAAATTGGGATAATGTTTACAGGACAACTGTTTTATGAGCAAGATGACAAAACTATGATTCCCCTCCCCCATCTTTTCATCTCCGTTCAATGGGCAATGTAGTGCATAACTAATCGCTTCAGACAAGAGCCATAAAAGTAGGCTCTAATTACACATAATCATCAACATATAACAGGTATTTTTTTCAGAACGTCGTACTCATCACAGCCCAGGGAAAAGACTTTCGATCTCTGGCCAGTTCTCCGGCCTCTTGCAGATTCATGTCAAAGGTGTCTGTGATGTCCTGTGTCCATCTTCGTGCTGATTGACCACTAACATTTCTTCCAGGAACCCGCCTTCCATCATTACTCTTTCCCTGTCACCGTGGCGTTTAATATGGCCACCAACGTTTATCGGCACGTCACATGATGATGATGATATTAGGTTTCTAGGCGTGGTGCTATTAAATAACCAGTTAGCTTCGATGTTCAGATCTTGTAGCGTGCCGGTATATTTGCTCTTCTTGGTCCATGATATATTAAGCACCTTTCCGTTACATTTTAGTTTAATTTTTTTTTGGCGCTCGCTCGCCTTGAACCCAAACGTAGTCCGTACATACTACTTCCAATAGTACTGGGCTGAACTTTGCGTGCGGATTAGCTTTCCGCTATTAACAGTGCTCCTCGTCATCAGACGAAACAACTCCGACTTCAGAGGTACTTGTAATTTACACACCAAGTCAAGGACGATAGTTCAACATTTTAGTCCAACTGTCCGGTATGGAGGTTGAACCCCTTACCTCGGCATCAGCATAGCTGATGTTTAAGAAGACGCGTTCTTATCAATTCGGCCATGCTGACCTACTGTTCATGTATAAGGGCACTCCTCTTCATTTCTGATTGCGAAAAGGTTCAGGACCGTATGCTGCTATAAATCAAATCAACTCAAATCAAATCAACGTTATTAGGGTCACAAATTGGGCGCGCAGGCCCGTCTTACATTCGGCCCTTCCAATCACTCGTCTTTCATTCATCAAGAGCGTTATACATTTACATAGGAAGAAAAATAAACATTGTGAAATGAATGTTGTAAACATAAACAAGGCAAATTACCATGTTATGAGGCCCATCTCCCACCTACCCATACATCACCCCACCCACACAACACCCTTACCTACCCACACACACGGGCACCAAGGGACACATACATACCCCACCAACCGATCCATCCCCCTTCTGCACATCCCCCACCCACACACTCTCCCCTCACCTGTTCCCCCAACCAAAACACACTCGCCACCCACAAACATCCCCCCACCAACCCACACATCCTCTCCCCATCCACACCTCAAACCATCCATCCCCAGCCACATCTCCATTGACCACATATTCACCACCCACGCACACAATCCCCCACCAACCCACACATCGCACATTCACTCACACATCCCCAAACCATACACACGCATCCCCACCAACTGACATCTCACTACCCCCCCCCCCACACACACATCTCCCTAACCACCCTTACATCAACAATCCACTCACACACACACCCCACCACCCACACATACATCCTCCACCCACCCATACATGCCTTAACCCAATCCCCCACCCGCACATCACATACATCCCCTACCACGCAATATTCCCAACCCACGCACCGCACACACACACATATCCCTCACCAACACATCCCACACCCACATACAACCACGCATCCCCACCTATACACCACACACATATCCCCCACCCACATACCGCACAATATTCCCACCCACACCCACACAGATACCCTTACCCATCCACCCCACATACTCCCACCCACACACCACAAAAATCCCCCATCCACACACACATACCTCACCCACACAATATCCCAAACCAACACACCACACACCTCTCCCCACCCACACACGCATTCCCTACCCGTCCACCAACACACACATCCTCCACTAAGCACCCACATCCCCCCACCCACCAACCCCCAACCAAACATCTCTCGATCACAATACCCCTACCCACACACATCCTCCACCCACTCACGCATCCCACCCCGACACATACACATCCCTATCCCACCTACACATCCCTAAGCCACTCACACACCCCCACCCATACATTCACCATCCACGCACACATCTCCCCCATACACCCCCACATACTTCCCCCAACAACCCCACCCATATACACATTCCCCGCACCCATCACACACATCCCCGACACGACACACTATCCCCCACCCACACACATATCCTCACCCATACCACCACACACCCCACCCACACACCATGCTCACATCCCCCACCAACACACCGCACACATATCTCAAACCCACACACCATACACTTCTCCTCACCCGCCCTTGCAACCCCAATCCACCCAACACAATCCCTTACCCACACAACCCCGCCACCCACACATACTTCCTCAAACCACCCACACATCACCACCCACATAAACACACACACCCCACACCCGTCCCATACACATATCCTCCACCCATACACACATCCTCCACACCCATTCCCACACCCCTACTTTCACCCCCACACATCCATCCATACATCCCACCAACACTCACAAATATCACTACCCACAAAAACCCACACACCCCAACCCATCCAAACGCATACCCCCACATACAATTCCCCCACCCACACATATCCCCACACTCACACACATCTTCCACACACACTCACACCTCCTCACATCTAGACACATACAAAATGTCTCACGTTAGCATTGAAACTAGTATGAACAAACTCCCACACTTTACTCACACGCATACACTGACAATTGTCATGAGCAGTCTCATAAAAATGTTAAACATGGAGAAAAATGTGTACATAAAAAGTATGTGACGTAAACATAGTGATGCTCCCACACACAGAGATACACACAGAGAAGGCACACACACACACACACACACACACACACACATACACACACACACACACATTTACTCTCACGCTCACTCATTCTGTCTCTCATTGACACTCACTGACTCTCTCACTCAAACTACAGTAATGTACATAAGTTTATATTATACACGACAAAATCAAATGGTATTTAACTGATAATATGACATGAGAATACACAAACATATGGATTCGCGTGTTACATAACATGCGTGTTACATGACATGTATCTGCTCATCTCTCTCTCTCTCTCTCTCTCTCTCTCTCTCTCTCTCTCTCTCTCTCTCTCTCTCTCTCTCTCTCTCTCTCTCTCTCTCTCTCTCTCTCTCTCTGTATTCTTTCATATACATACACTCACACTCACTATAGGATATCATATACACACACTCACTATAGGAAAGATGCGTGTGAGATTTAATTCAATGAGCAGATGAATATTCAGTCTTGGTATATTACATTCTGGGTAAAGTACCAAGTGCACAGCCAATGACATGCCTGGCTGGGTACATCACTGCATACAATTAACAGCAAAACTATCATGAAATCAACTGAATTCAACAGCAACATATCTCACTCTGCAAATATTTATAAAACATAAAACATTGGCATGAAAAATCGGCATCTACATTATTTCTTCTTTTTCTTCTTCTTCTTCTTCTTCTTCTTCTTCTTCTTCTTCTTCTTCTTCTTCTTCTTCTTCTTCTTCTTCTTCTTCTTCTTCTTCTTCTTCTTCTTCTTCTTCTTCTTCTTCTTCTTCTTCTTCTTCTTCTTCTTCTTCTTATTCTTATTCTCCTTCCTCTTGCGGGATAGGTGTTCCACCAATCCATGACCGAGTCGTTGATTCTTTCATCATCATCATCATCATCATCATCATCAGCATCATCATCATCATCATCATCATCATCATCATCAAGCACCATGCCAGCTGGCGTAGTTGTTTATGTCTCTCCTCATATCTCGGTCTTTTGTGTTCCGGATCAACTCTGCTGCTGTGAGGTACCACAGATTCTTAATACCGCTTAAACGCTGTATTGATATGGTCAAAACAGAAACATTTAAACAGATTTCATATGCGGTGCTGGCGAAGAATCACTGGTATTAAGTGGCAAGGTAAAATCACATTTACTGAAAGAAAGGAAAGATCGGTTTGTGTGGCGGTTTTTACCACACACAGTCTTCGTAGATTTAGATAGATAGGACACATTAGAAGGATATTTGATGGTAGAATACCAAAGGGCATCATTTTGGGGGCGTGAATTTCAGGTGGGTAAATGATCTCGGCGTCGGCCTCTGCTAAGGTACAAAGATGTGTGTAAGCTGAACATTGATGGTACAGGCATTGATATTGCACCTTAGGAGCAAGTCGCCGCTGATCGCGTTGCACGGAGGCAAAAGATTAGGAATAGAATAAAGACAAAAGAGAACCATCCATCCATCCATCCATCATGTGCCATGCCGATAAACGTGGGCGGTCATGTTCTGCCATCTCACTAGATCACCAGAGTCGTGGATCAGCTCTATGTTCCTGTCTCCACCATGCCACGTGGCCAAACCATCCAGGTATTTACTTCTCGGTTTTCCCCTTGGTCTCTTCCGTTCGATCTTGCCAGTCGTCACCAAATTCTCCAATTCATTTCTTTTCATAACATGCCCAAAAAATTTTGACTGTCTACGTCTAATGTCTCTAATCAGTTTACGATCTTTATTTGTTTCTTGAAGGACTTGTTCATTGGTTTTTCTGTCTGTCGATGGTATTTGCATTATCCTCACAAACCACATTTCCGCAGCCATCAGCTGTTTTTCAGCTTGACTGCTTATTGTCCATGCTTCACATCCATACAAAAGTATAGGTTCTATGTAGCACTTCAACACTCTTTTTCTCGTTTCAATTGATATCTTTTTATTGGTCAGTTTGATTTTCATCTTGCAAAAGGCTACTTTCGCCATGGCGATTCTTGGTCTAATCTCTTCAAGACATCTCCCATCAGATGTTATGACTGTTCCAAGATAATTGTACCGATTCACTCGTTGAAGAATATTTCCATTTACTTGTATATTACATTGTGGCACTTCTTTCTTCCTAGTGACGACCATAACCTGAGTCTTTTTACAATTTAATTTTAACCCCAGTTGCTCACTGTGTACAACAACATCTACTAATTGTTGCAGGTCCTGCGCATTGTCTGCAATTAATACTGTATCATCTGCATTTCTAATGTTATTGATGTTTCGTCCTCCAATGCTGATTCCATTTATATCCTCTCATTTCTGAAAATATTTTCACTGTATAAGGAAAAAAGATCTGGAGACATCACACATCCCTGCCTAACACCACTCTTAATTGGCTGATACTGTCCCACTTCATTATCAATCCTTATTGCAGCTTGTTGTTTCCAATATATGTTTTTAATAAGTCTAATGTCTTTCCCATCAATTTGTAGATCTGCAAGCATATCCACCATGTTGACATGTCTAACTCTATCAAAAGCCTTTGTATAGTCAATAAAGCAAAGATGTATATCCTTGTTTACTTCTATAGCACGTTCAATAACTGTTCGCAGCATATACACAGCATTTACTGTACCCTTTCCTTCTACAAACCTGTCAGAGTCTAAAGTATTGCCAGCAGAGATGCAGGGACATCGTTACGCCCGCCAGGCGAATAGTCCCTAGCGGGGATGCTGTAACATCGTTACGCCCGCCAGGCGAGTATTAGTTACCTGCCTGCGAGGTTGCTGGCTGACGAGACAGCCAGCGGTCAGGCAAGGACAAAGCAGGACGCACGCAGGTCTCGTGAAGCCACTTCAGGCGGGCAGGCGCGTTGCGAGAAATAGCCAGACAGCTCTGGGACTCGGACTCGACTGGACGTATGATGAGAGAAAGGTTTCGTGTAGTTCTGTGCCTGAAAGTCGAGTGCTTGTACATCTTGTGAGATAGACTGTAAGCTGTGGGTTGCCTGTAAGTGTATTGTTATAACTTATGTAGTGAAATGATCATCTCTAGATCGTATTGCATGTGATCTGTAAATAAATCCATTGAAACTTCGTGTCGTTGAGTCTCAAGTCAAATCACGTTGTACTTGTACTGTCTCACATGTGTTAGGTTTAACGAGCCAGGTTTAAGACCCTGACATGTGTGGACGTGGGGGCTCGTCCGGGATTTATTTACAGATCACATGCAATACGATCTAGAGATGATCATTACAATACATAAGTTATAACAATACACTTACAGGCAACCCACAGCTTACAGTCTATCTCACAAGATGTACAAGCACTCGACTTTCGGGCGAAGGTTTTCTTTCTCCAGTCTCTCAGATTTCTTAGACTCTTTGTTTATGGCAGTCTCAGTATCAAGTTGTTTGATTTTTAGTTGCAATTCCAGCTCTTCCCGCTTACTTTGAGCTTCTATCTCTGCCTTTTTCAGTTCGATATATAACTCTGCTTGTTTTAAGGCTGTTTCTGCCTCTACTTGCTTGGCAGCTCTTTCAGCCGCTCTTTCATCGCGTTCATTAGCTTTCTAACGAAGGTGTTCAGAGTATTTAGTTTCACTCCACTTTGTCAACTCGTCACCTGTTAACTTTAATTTTAAACCCATATCGATGAAATCATTTAATGAAGACATGATGGAAAATTTCAATGCAAATGAAATATCAGACACACAATTTGTTACAAGTTGTTAGTAAAGTGAACAATTTACAATTATGTTCTACTTACAATATGTGCCTAAATTTGCATCCGAAAGTATATAGAAAGAAAAATATACTCTAGTGTCCTGGATGCGGTGGAGCACGGTTGAAATTCGGGCTAGGAACTGTAGGGTCGCTACTTCAAAACACAAATGACCTCTACGGGCAAGGGTTTCAGATGGCACAGAAAACCTGCTTTGTTTTTGGAGGAAATAAATTAGCGTCTATTTGATGTGGTGTGTATGCTTGTCACTAAGTTTTGATTAGGTTTGTATGGCGTTGAGTGTAATTGTAGGTCGTAATGTCGTCAGTCAACAATTTTTTTCAAAACCACAAGTCGCTTTTTTTCCGAAACTTTCTGCTTTACACAACTCACTTTACCAAGACAATCTAACTATATCTCAATACTCTACAACATTGATGACACATCACTTACATTAAGATGACATTCAGTAAGGACATAGACATCAAGTTTACAAGATGGCGACAAGGTCACAATGACGACAACTTCACAATGTCGACAAGGTCAAACGGTGACAAGTTCCACAATCACAAATGTTTTACACGTTTACAAGATCAAACAATATGTATGTACTTTACGTTCACATCTAGTTTCCATGTTTAAACAATGTAATAATATATACCAAAATGAGCCTTCACAATCACATTTAAATGTACTCTAAAGTTGGACAAAAATTTCTAAGTTCACAACTCTAGGTTTAAATGTTAATTACTTAAACCACGTTCATTTTAAAGCCGGACGAATCCCACCACGTCCACACATGCCAGGGCCTTAAACCTGGCTCGTTAAACTTAACACATGTGAGACAGTACAAGTACAACGTGATTTGACTTGAGACTCAACGACACGAAGTTTCAATGGATTTATTTACAGATCAAATGCAATACGATCTAGAGATGATTATTACAATACATAAGTTATAACAATACATTTACAGGCAACCCACAGCTTACAGTCTATCTCACAAGATGTACAAGCACTCGACTTTCGGGCACAGAACTACACGAAACCTTTCTCTCATCATACGTCCAGTCGAGTCCGCGTCCCAGAGCTGTCTGGCTATTTCTCGCAACGCGCCTGCCCACCTGAAGTGGCTTCACGAGGCCTGCGTGCGTCCTGCGTGCGTCCTGACCGCTGGCTGTATCGTCAGCCAGCAACCTCGCAGGCAGGTAACTAATACTCGCCTGGCGGGCGTAACGATGTTCCTGCATCTTTGCTGGCAATACTTTAGACTCTGACAAAACCCACACTGTTCTTCCCCTATTTCAGGTTGTATCTTCTTCCTCACTCTTTGCATGATAATTCTTAGCAAAATCTTTGTGATGTGACTCATTATACTAATTGTTCTATGTTGATCACTATCCAAGGTTCCTGATTTCTTTGGGATTGCAATAAATACAGAGTTACATAATTCACGAGGTATATCTCCAGTATCATATAATGTGTTCAGCAGTCTGTTGACTTGCTCTAGTCCAAATTCTTCTAAAGCTTTAATCATTTCTGTTGTGATGTTATCTGCACCGGGGACCTTGCCAGCATTCATATCTTAAGAACATTTCGAACCTCCATATCCAACATTGGCAGTTCTTCAATATTAAATCTAATATCATACTGTTCGTCTCTGTTATCATCATAAAGGTGTTTCACATAATCTGTCCATACATGTAGAATCTGGTCTTTTTCTATTATGATTTTGCCATCTTTAGTTTTTAGACACCCCGTTGATGTACTTGTTCTTTTATTAGTAAGTTCCTGAATTCTTTTGTGCACTAATTTGGTATTTTGACTGTTGTGTTGGTTCTCAATTTCTAAGCACTTTTTCTCAAGCCATGCTTCTTTTGCCTCCTTACATAATATTCTGACTTGTCTGTGAATTTCTTCATATTTTACATAATTATTTTTGTTCAGTCTTCTTGTTTCCATGAGGTGTAAAATTTCTTCTGTCATCCATTTCTTACGACCTATCTTCTTTAATTTTGGAATAGTTGTTTCTGCAGCCACATTGATTGAATTCTTCAACGTTTCCCATTGATTATCCACATCCTGGAATAATATCTCTAGATCAGACAATATTTCAAATCTGTTCTGTACTTCTATGTTGAATTTGTTTTGTATTTCCTTGTCATTACTCAATGTACACAAATCATATTTAGTGTTTCCAGTTATATACTTGACTTTCTTCAACTTTATCCTCAATGTTCCTGTGAGTAATCTGTGGTCACTATAACAATTAGCACTGGGAACTGTTTTTGCTACTGTTAGCGCGTTTTTAAATCTTCTGCTAATGAGAATGAAGTCAATCTGGTTTCTAATCCTGCTCTCAGGACTCCTCCATGTCCATAATCTTCTAGGGTGTTGCTTAAACCAGGTGTTTCCTACAATCATTTCCTGTTCTTTTGCCCACTCTACGAGTCTGTATGCTCTTTCATTTCTCTCTCCTAAACCATAGTTTCCTACTGTGTATATATCCCCTTGATTTCCTACTTTTGCATTGAAGTCCCCTATAATGATGTTTATTTCTGAATTTTTACATTTCTTTAAGGCAGACTCTGTGTCATTATAAAATTCTTCTACACTATCTTCACTGGATTCTCCTGTTGGGGCATATACTTGAATAATATTTATGCTAAAAGGTCTGCCACTTAATTTAACTAGTAGAACTCTGTCCGACACGGCCCAATATCCTTGAACAGATTTTGATGTTTTCCGGTCCAAAATAATTGCCACTGCCCTATGACGATCTTCACCTCCAGAATAAATAATCTTGAAATCTTCATCTATCTTGATGCCTGCTCCTGTCTATCTCGTTTCGCACATACCTAATATATTTTTTTTTCCCTTTCAATTTCTTGCTTTATGTTCTCTAATTTTTCGTTGTCGTTTAACGTCCTAACGTTCCATGTTGCTAATTTTAACGTCTCTGTCCTTGTCTTGCGATGATCATCTTTAAGCGAATGATGATGTACTAGGCACTTTTAAAGAAGTAGTTTGCCGTTGCTTTCCTCTATGGCAGTGACCGTACTGGTCGGAGACCGCAGCCATTGACTCAAGAAGAGCTCCTCTGCCTGCCGTAGTGAACTCGAGACCATGACCAACAAATATCTGTCGGCTGCCCTAAAAATTTCATCCACCAACTGCTTTCCGTGGTTTCTTTTAAAAACTTCCAATAAAAGAAAACAAAATAACATCACATAATCCACAGGAAAACACTATTCACAGGAAATCCATAGGAAATCACACGAAATCCAAAGAAAAACACTAAATAGCGTCCCCCCCCCCCCCCCGAAAAGTACGCGTCATTTTGTCGCCATTGTACCCGAAGTTATGTGGATTATACTGTAATTGTAATCACAATCAAGGATATGGTGTGAGACTGGGGATATGTGGTGAACCTGTGACAAACATAGGGTGCCGTAGAATGTGTGTGCTCTGTCGTTTATATTTTATGTGGAGCATATCCTATAACCTATCCATATCATTGTTGTCCAGTTGAAGCATTGTGTGGTTGATGTCAATTTGCACAGTCCACTCCTATGTTTGTGCCACAAGTGCATTGTTTGCATACACCATTGTCGTAGTGGTTGTACTGTAAAGTCCTTGTGTTGATGGTACTACTGTCAAATAGTGGCAGAGTCTATAACTTTGTGCATTTTGATTGTTTATTTGCAGCTATGAGTTAGCATGGTTGTATCAAGAGTCTATCTGGGTTCCTAGTTAGGGTTAGAAATATGGGTTTCTGATTTATTCAAAAGTATCTTTGTTTTGAAAGGGTTTATTTTGTTGGCAATAATATTGATATCAGTATGTACCTTGTTTTGTTATTTGGGTTGAATAATTGCTGTGGTTGGAACTGCCTGTGTGGTAATTCATTGCCTGGGATCAAAAAGTGAGATATTTTGATTCTCTGTCAGCCCTAACCTGGGAACAATCTTCTTCTTATCCTATGTCTGTCTTGATCAGCGAGAGGAATGTATGAGGTGCTTAAACTCTTTTCACTTTTTATTCTCCTTTCTTAGCTGTGGCCCGAATGCAGTCAATGTTGCGCTTCTTTCTCTCACTCTAACATCTAAGTATAGGGAAACCATGTCTCCTCTTACTGCATCATCCCTTTCGTTTTCATATATGTTAATATAGATTGTTAAAATGATGTGTTAATATAGAATGTAAAATAAGATATATTAATAAATGTAGCAATGTGTTAATAAGCTGCGTAACACGTTGTATTAATATAAAATGTAACAAGATACGTTAAAATAAAATCTAACAAGATATGTTCACATAAAATGTAGAAATACATGTTAGTATCATCATCATAATCATCATCATCATCATCATCATCATCATCATCATCATCATCATCATCATCATGATCACTATCCAGTACCTGGCGTGGGCGATCTTGCCTCTCCACAAATTGCGGTTTCCGACGGCATGGATCACTTCGTGTGTTGACTCTCTTCCGTGCCATAACACAAGACTGCAAAGAATATTCTCAGACTGCCTTCCTATATCTCTCTTTCCAAAAATATTTCCGGTTGTCACAGCATGTTCCAGTTTTCGTCTTCTCATAATGTGGCTGCTTATGATGACTGCTTATTTTTGATATTTCTGATAAGTTGTCTTTGCAACTTAGTTTCCCTAAAAATGTCCAGACTGCTCAATTTGGCTGTCCAATTAATTTACAGCACGCTTCTACAACACCACATCTTTAAGGCTTCTGGGGATGTTTTCGCCTCTTTACTAATTGTCCAGGATTTGCAGCCGTATGTTAAAATTGGTTCTATGTAACATGCAGGAACACTATGCCTAACTTTCACGGATAAGGCATTATTGCACAAAATGTTCTTCATTTGGTAGAATGCAGTATTTGCTTGTCCTATTCTGTTCTTTATCTCTATGATGCATCTTACATGAAATTTAAAATGTAGTAATATGATAATTTATATGTAACAAGATACGATAATATACAATTTAACACGATATGGTAATATAAAATGTAACAAAATATGATAATATAAAATATAACAAGATACGATACTATAAAATGTATCAAGATATGATAATATAAAATGTAACAAGATATGATAATATAAAATGTATCAAGATATGATAATATAAAATGTAACAAGATATGATAATATAAAATGTTACAAAATATGCTATTATAAAATGTAACCAGATATGATAATATAAAATGTAAAAAGATACGATAATATAAAACGTAACCATATATGATTATATATATATATATATATATATATATATATATATATATATATATATATATATATATATATATATATATATATATATATATATATATATATATCAAAGGTAATTAGATGGAGTCGCATTATGAGATCTCGCGATATTGCATCGTGACAACTGAAAAGATCAGTTGGAAAAGAGAGGCAGTGACAGACAAAGAGAAATTATACTGGAAAGACTGAGACGGTGGCATGGCGTAATATCATCAGCAGATGTGAGCCAGACCACCAGGGACCGCGATCTCTGGAGGGACATGAACTCCTACGCCTCATTGGCACCTTGCCGTCTTGACAGACGATAGTTTGTGCTTTAAAAAGGCATAATAACTTTTAACTATGGCGGTAGCGAGTGTGACTGATAAGGCCAATTTGCGCTGTAAATGTCCGTTCACAGTGGGTGCATGTGAACACGTGGTCATTTCCACCATCATGCACCATCTTACGTCTCAAACGCTTGGTGTGTGACTTTTCTGCAATAATTTTCTCCTTTGACTTTATTCCATTTCTGATATTTGCCCTCCATGCAACACGTTCAGCGGCGACTTGCTCCCAATGTGCATTATCAATGCCTGTATCAATCATGTCCCGCTTACACACATCTTTGTATCGTAGTAGAGGCCGACCCTGAGATCTCTTACCCATCTGTAATTCACTAAAAAAGATATCCTTTGGTATTCTACCATCATCCATCCGCCTAAGATGTCCTATCCATCTAAGTCTACGAAGACTGAGCATGGAATAAACTGTCACACAACCTGATCTTTCCAATACTTCAGTATTTGTGATTTTGTCTTGCCACTTAATACCAAGAATTCTTCGCAGACACCGCATATGAAAGCTGTTTAAATTGTTCTCTTGGTGTGAGTAAGTTGTCCAGGTTTCACTGCCATAGAGAAGAGTACTAAGGACACAGGCTTGATAGACAAGGACTTTTGTTTTGGCAGTAAGCTTCCTGTTCTCCCAGACTCTTTTTCTTAACCTGTTCATTGTTGTTGCTGCCTTACCAATCCGGATGTTGATTTCCTGATCTAGGGATAATTTGCTATTTACCACCGATCCTAGATATGTAAAATGGTCTACTATCTCTAGTTCGGCGTCGTCAATAAAGATTGATGGTACCCCATGTGCACCTTGTGACATAATCTGCGTCTTCTTTTTGCTAATTGTTAAACCAAATTCAGAACAAGCATTGGAGAATGCAGATAGTAGACATTGCAATTCTTCCTCAGAGTGGGTCGTAACTGCAGCATCATCTGCAAAAAGCAACTCTCTGATCAGTACCCTCCTAATTTTGGTCTTAGCCTTCAATCTCTGAGCATTGTAGAGGCCGCCATCTGAGCGTGAGTGAATGTATATACCACCATCCTGATCACGAAATGCATATTTCAGTAGAAGTGAAAAGTATATTCCAAAGAGGGTGGGAGCTAGTACACAACCTTGCTTAACTCCACTCTTGATTTCAAATTCTTCAGAAGTTGCACCATCAAACTTGATTATACCCTTCATGCCTGTGTGGAACGATTCTACAATGGACAGAAGAGTTGGTGGGCAGCCAATCTTCTTTAGTGCCTTGAACAGACCCTCACGACTGACCAAATCAAATGCCTTTGTGAGGTCGATGAAGGCAATAAACAGTGGTTGATTCTGTTCACGGCATTTTTCTTGCATTTGTCGCAATGAGAATATCATATCAGTGGTAGACCGGTTCTGTCGAAAGCCACACTGTGATTCGGGGTAGACTTGATCTCCTAGGACTTGAAGTCTGCGCAGAACAATTCTGGCAAATACTTTTCCAACAATACACAGAAGTGAGATACCCCTATAGTTGTTGCAGTCGCTCCGATCGCCCTTGTTCCTGTACAGTGTTATGATGCTTGAATCTTTGAAATCCTGTGGGACTTGTCCTTCACGCCAGCATAGCTCTATTAGCTGGTGGATCTGTATAGTGAGTGTGTCTTGCCCACTCCTGATAACCTCTATTGGAATCCCATCCTTACCTGGAGCCTTGCCAGATGCAAGTTCATTTATAGCACACTTAACTTCTGTTATGGTGGGAAGTGTGTCCAGGTGGTCAAGAGTTGGTAGAGCCTCTATGGCGTTGAGGGCATTATCCGCTAGTTTGGTCTCACTTGAGTAAAGCTCCAAATAGTGCTCTACCCATCTGTCCATCTGCTGTTTCTTATCAGTGATGACTTCTCCAGTCAAGGTTTTCAATGGTGCACTTCTTTTGATCACTGGACCACAGGCTTTCTTTATTCCTTCATACATGCTTCTTATGTCTCCCTTATCACTTGCGATTTGAATGGACTCACATAACTTGATCCAATAATCATTTGCACACTGCCTGGCAGCCTTTTGCACATCCTTCCTAGCTTGCCTTAGCTCACTCAGAGTGTTACGCGTTGGTCTTTCTTTGTTTCTTAAGAGAGCTTTCTTCTTCTTATCAATCAAGGGCTGCAGAGTCTCGCTGTTGGCCGCAAACCAGTCCTGCCTCTTATGATCCACAGTGCCGTAAACCTTTACGGCAGTTTTACAAAGAGTTTCCTTAAGTTTATTCCATTTATCATTTACTGTACAATTTTCTGGTGTATCAGTGAAAGCGTCTTCAAGTTGCTGTTGAAACTGAAAGCACTTTTCAGGATCATGAATGTTAATAATATTAATCCTGGGGCTAGATTTGTGTTTAGCTGTGTAGATTCTCTTTGGTCTCAGTCTAACCCTTGCAACAACCAAAGAATGATCCGTATCACAGTCAGCACTGTGGTAACTACGAGTCAATGATATATGGTTCAGATGTTGTCTCCGTGTGATGATGAAGTCCAGCTGGTGCCAATGGCCGGATCTTGGATGTTTCCATGTGACCTTATGCATCTCTTTTGTTTTAAAAAAAGAGTTTGTAATACATAGGTCATTACTGGTGCAATGCTCCAGCAGCCTTTGCCCATTTTCATTCATGCGACCGATGTTGTATTTTCCAAGGCACACTGGCCATGAACTCGAGTCCTTGCCCACACGAGCATTGAAATCACCGAGCATATAAATGTAGTCGGATTTTGGAACTGCCTTGATCACAGAGTCTAACTCCTCATAGAACAAATCCTTCACATCATCAGAGGAATCGAGTGTCGGTGCATATGCAGTAATAATGGTGGCAAACCCACAAGAGGTTGCCAAGCGCAGGGATAATAGTCTTTCATTTCCTCCTGCTGGAATTTCAATCATTCCCAGTAGCGAATTCTTCACTGCAAAGCCCACACCGTGTTGCCTTTTTTCTGCTTGCCCTTTACCCTTCCAGAAAAAGGTGTAGTTGTTTTCCCTGAGTGACCCTTCCTCAGCGAGGCGAGTCTCCTGCAGGCCAGCAATATCAATGTTAAGACGATTGAGTTTGGCATCAATCACAGCCGTTTTTCTCACATCATCAATATTGGTCAAGTCAGTGGAAAATCCTGGACACATGGTTCTCACGTTCCAGGTTGCAAGCCGTAGCTTGAGGTTTCTATTTATATTTTTGTTTGTACCTGGTGCATTGGTTTTACAGCCTGCGATTCAGATTTTGTCCTAGCCCCAAGCACCCATTGAAGCAGGCAGGCTGTGGCGGATCAGCACCCAATTGGCTGGGGGCTGCCCAGCTTGAGGCGGGCGGTAGCTGATCAGTGACACCTATAGGTGTCTCCCACCGTCAGAGGCAACGCGTGGCGCTCCATGTCTACGCCAACTGACAAGGACTTATAACCCGTAACAGTTGCCTCTCGCTTTGATTCCGAGGCCAGTTAAGACCAGGGATGGAGTTATTGCCTCTCCATAGCACAAAGCCTGGGCTAAAATATAGAGATCATGTGTTGCCCATGCAGCATGATCCCTCTCTCGGCCTGCCTAGTTCACTCCAGAGGAAAGGTAACACCCCTACATCTGGAACAAGACAAGCTGCAGAAGCTGCCGGATCAGCAAAGCAATGCTCTAACTGTCCGCCTGTCGGAGCTTCGATCCTAGACCAGTCGCCAACCAAGGCTTAGGGCCTGGTCTGCCCTGCCATGACAATTTTGTCTTTAGCTTGCATTTCCTCGCACCAGGGTAAGGCTTGTACCCTCCCAATTGCGCTCTTCCGCCCGAAGCCGTTGGCACAATGTGGGGTGTCGGGTTTGGTAAGCGCCGCCCAACGTTCGGCGCTAACAGAAACCAGGTAGTACCGTCTACTGTTATACGGTAGCTCAGTCATATCTGACTAAGACCTGACAAAGACTCCTACGCCAGCTGGCATGAATTTTATGATGATGCTTACGGTGAGAAGGATGACATAATAAGACACTTCAGTTGGGACAACTTTTGAGGATAGCATCGTGTTTACCTGGTATAGTGACAGATCTATGTGACTGCTTGCAGTTGGAAAGTGACATATGTGTGTGAATGCTTTCAGTTGAGCAGTGACAGATCTGTGTGACTGCTTTCAGTTTAATAGTGACGGATATCTATGTCTGCTTTCAGTTTAATAGTGACGGATATCTATGTCTGCTTTCAGTTTAATAGTGACGGATATCTATGTCTGCTTTCAGTTTAATAGTGACATATATCTATGTCTGCTTTCAGTTTAATGGAGACAGATATGTATGTCTGCTTTCAGTTTAATGGAGACAGATATGTATGTCTGCTTTCAGTTTAATGGAGACAGATATGTATGTCTGCTTTCAGTTTAATGGAGACAGATATGTATGTCTGCTTTCAGTTTAATGGAGACAGATATGAATGTCTGCTTTCAGTTTAATAGTGACATATATCTATGTCTGCTTTCAGTTGAATAGTGACATATATCTATGTCTGCTTTCAGTTTAATAGTGACGGATATCTATGTCTGCTTTCAGTTTAATAGTGACGGATATCTATGTCTGCTTTCAGTTTAATAGTGACGGATATCTATGTCTGCTTTCAGTTTAATAGTGACGGATATCTATGTCTGCTTTCAGTTTAATAGTGACATATATCTATGTCTGTTTTCAGTTTAATGGAGACAGATATGTATGTCTGCTTTCAGTTTAATGGTGACATATATCTAGGTCTGCTTTCAGTTTAATAGTGACATATATCTATGTCTGCTTTCAGTTTAATAGTGACGGATATCTATGTCTGCTTTCAGTTTAATAGTGACGGATATCTATGTCTGCTTTCAGTTTAATAGTGACGGATATCTATGTCTGCTTTCAGTTTAATAGTGACATATATCTATGTCTGCTTTCAGTTTAATAGTGACGGATATCTATGTCTGCTTTCAGTTTAATAGTGACATATATCTATGTCTGCTTTCAGTTTAATAGTGACGGATATCTATGTCTGCTTTCAGTTTAATAGTGACATATATCTATGTCTGCTTTCAGTTTAATAGTGACATATATCTATGTCTGCTTTCAGTTTAATAGTGACGGATATCTATGTCTGCTTTCAGTTTAATAGTGACATATATCTATGTCTGCTTTCAGTTTAATAGTGACGGATATCTATGTCTGCTTTCAGTTTAATAGTGACGGATATCTATGTCTGCTTTCAGTTTAATAGTGACATATATCTATGTCTGCTTTCAGTTTAATGGAGACAGATATGTATGTCTGCTTTCAGTTTAATGGTGACATATATCTATGTCTGCTTTCAGTTTAATAGTGACATATATCTATGTCTGCTTTCAGTTAAATAGTGACATTTATCTATGTCTGCTTTCAGTTTAATAGTGACGGATATCTATGTCTGCTTTCAGTTTAATAGTGACATATATCTATGTCTGCTTTCAGTTTAATAGTGACGGATATCTGTGTCTGCTTTCAGTTTAATAGTGACATATATCTATGTCTGCTTTCAGTTTAATGGTGACATATATCTATGTCTGCTTTAAGTTTAATAGTCACATATATCTATGTCTGCTTTCAGTTTAATAAAGAGAAATAGAGAAAATAGAGAAGAAGGGCAGAATGTCAGACGGGCCTGCGTGCCCAATTCTTAACCCTTTGAAAATAAAGACTTATTATTATTATAATTATTATTATTATTATTATTATTATTATTAATAGTGACATATATCTATGTCTGCTTTCAGTTTATTAGTGACCGATATCTATGTCTGCTTTCAGTTTAATAGTGACATATATCTATATATGTCTGCTTTCAGTTTAATAGTGACGGATATCTATGTCTGCTTTCAGTTTAATAGTGACATATATCTATGTCTGCTTTCAGTTTAATAGTGACGGATATCTATGTCTGCTTTCAGTTTAATAGTGACGGATATCTATGTCTGCTTTCAGTTTAATAGTGACATATATCTATGTCTGCTTTCAGTTTAATAGTGACGGATATCTATGTCTGCTTTCAGTTTAATAGTGACGGATATCTATGTCTGCTTTCAGTTTAATAGTGACGGATATCTATGTCTGCTTTCAGTTTAATAGTGACATATATCTATGTCTGCTTTCAGTTTAATAGAGACAGATATGTATGTCTGCTTTCAGTTTAATAGTGACATATATCTATGTCTGCTTTCAGTTTAATAGTGACGGATATCTATGTCTGCTTTCAGTTTAATAGTGACGGATATCTATGTCTGCTTTCAGTTGAATAGTGCCATATATCTATGTCTGCTTTCAGTTTAATGGAGACATATATGTATGTCTGCTTTCACTTTAATAGTGACATATATCTATGTCTGCTTTCAGTTGAATAGTGACATATATCTATGTCTTCTTTCAGTTTAATGGAGACAGATATGTATGTCTGCTTTCAGTTTAATGGAGACAGATATGTATGTCTGCTTTCAGTTGGACAGTGACAGATCTGTGTGACTGCTTTCAGTTGAACAGTGACAGATCTATGTGTTTGCTTTTATTTGAACAGTGACAGATCTGTGTGTTTGCTTTAATTTGAACAGTGACAGATCTGTGTGTTTGCTTTAAGTTGGACAGATTCAGGGAAATAAGCAACGCTAACAACTTGTAAAGTTTACGATAAAATGCATATGTTTAATTCCAAGAAATTTAACGTATATTATACATGAGCTAAACTGTGGACTTTGTCACTCAGATATTATGACAGTTGTTTCCTTCAAACTATTGCCAGTCGGTTGCCGTATCTTAGTTGTCTTAACCAATCTATTGCGTTAGTTCAGTTCTACTTCAATCGACTGTTGTATCTTAGTTGTTATACTCAATTTATTGCGTTAGATACGTTATACCCCATTTGGCTTTGATATCCCAGTTGTCTCCCTGAATCTATTGCGTTAGTTCAGCTCTCCCAAAGTCGGCTGTCGTACCTCGGTTGTCTCCCTCAATCTATTGCGTTTGTTCAGCTCTCCACTTGTTGGCTGCCCTATCTCAGTTGTCTGCCTGAATCTGTTGTCGCAGCTAGTTTTTCCGTGAAATACATGTTCTACCGCAGTTACAGACATACCCGTCAGGAGCACCAGGAAGTGGGAACCTGTTAACAAGAATGGAGAAACTGTAGTGTTTGTTTCTGCAATGTGTTTGTCATGACTTGTCTCTCATTTTGTCATTGATTTCCTTGCACAAACACAACATTTAACACATGAAACATGCACCGGGTTGATCATGCTGTTCGCATCTTCTACCCTCGGTGTCCAAATATGAGGTTCTCTTCAACAAGAATAGGACCTTTGGTCGGGAAAAATGTAGTTACCTACCTGGATGTATGGAACCCAAACCCCTTCAAAATAATATCTGTGGAATTGTACACATTACTTCTAGCGGTCTCGCCAATATTGGACGCATTTCAAGAAGACCTCTATGTGAATGGCGTACAATGTAGCCATTGAGGTGGCCATTGAGGTCTTGTTTAGAGTCAAATCAGTTCACGTGAGCGGTAATTTCAGCTGGACAACAGCCATACATGGCAGACAACATAGGGAGATACGGTTACTGATAAACCAGTGGACGCACGTGTCCACTAATCCAGTCATCATGCCACGTATAAACGGCGCCAGTGAGTGGTGTGGTTTAGACACAGCAATCTGGGGTCATCATGATTGAGAAACGTTGTCCGAAGTCCTACGGCCGTATGAGAGCTATGAGAGCGTATGAGAGCGTATGAGAGCGTATGAGAGCGTTTCCGGTAGAGCTCGTCGCTACGTATGTCTAGGAAGCAGTAAAAGGGAAAAGAGGTTAAGGATCACTGGTGGAAATGAAATAGGTTAGATGAGGAGCTGTATCCCCTCGGCGGGTGCAGGAATGCGGTTCCTTCAGCTATGAAAAAAAAAGCCACGTAGCGACAAGGGCGCCCAACTTGGTATAGCGAACCCTATACGGAAATTGCGGCTGAGGCATAATGGCCAAGTCAATGGTTCCGGGAGGCGTCAAAAGATCACGATGCCCCGAACGTATTACGTCACATTTATCTGGGGCTGGTGGCTGTCGGGTTGGCATGTATAGCAGTGATCAACATATCTAGGATGCGGGATGCACGTCATGAGATTCACATCTGGGAGTTATGGCCTAGGTATGTCCTCCATCGTTGAGTGGGAAGAAGGTAACGGGTCCAAAACATCAGCATAAGACGGGCCCCTTAGACCATCAGAAGCACCCACTATTCTTGATCTAACATGAAGTCACTACGTGGGATTAGAACAACCATACATTACAATCCACAATGCAAACATGGACATTGCAGCAAAAATGAATATCATACCTCCGTAATTATCATCCATGGGGACTATGCAAAGAAGTCCGAAGAGGACTAACCTAGCAATGAATAGGTTCAACAGTGTTACGAAGAGATGACACACCCGCATCATCGTCATGTGACTACTAGCCACTAGCGGAGCGTCCACCTCACCACCAGGTTTACGAGTCTAGACACCCCACATCATGTCCTGGGACACTCCACCTCATGACCTGGACCACTCCACCTCATGTCCTGGAACACTCCACCTCATGTCCTGGGACACTCCACCTCATTTCCTGAGATACTCCACCTCATGTTCTGGGATAATCCACCTCACATCCTGGGATATTAAATCTCATGTCCTGCCCCATACATGTTCAGGTTTTACCTGTCTAGACACTCCACCTCACGTCCGTCCCCATACATGTTCAAGGTTTACCAGTCTAGACACTCCACCTCACGTCCGTCCCCATACATGTTCAAGGTTTACCAGTCTAGACACTCCACCTCATGTCCGTCCCCATACATGTTCAAGGTTTACCAGTCTAGACACTCCACCTCACGTCCGTCCCCATACATGTTCAAGGTTTACCAGTCTAGACACTCCACCTCACGTCCGTCCCCATACATGTTCAAGGTTTAGCAGTCTAGACACTCCACCTCATGTCCGTCCCCATACATGTTCAAGGTTTACCAGTCTAGACACTCCACCTCACGTCCGTCCCCATACATGTTCAAGGTTTACCAGTCTAGACACTCCACCTCACGTCCGTCCCCATACATGTTCAAGGTTTACCAGTCTAGACACTCCACCTCATGTCCGTCCCCATACATGTTCAAGGTTTAGCAGTCTAGACACTCCACCTCACGTCCGTCCCCATACATGTTCAAGGTTTAGCAGTCTAGACACTCCACCTCACGTCCGTCCCCATACATGTTCAAGGTTTAGCAGTCTAGACACTCCACCTCACGTCCGTCCCCATACATGTTCAAGGTTTAGCAGTCTAGACACTCCACCTCACGTCCGTCCACATACATGTTCAAGGTTTACCAGACTAGACACTCCACCTCACGTCCGTCCCCATACATGTTCAAGGTTTAGCAGTCTAGACACTCCACCTCACGTCCGTCCCCATACATGTTCAAGGTTTAGCAGTCTAGACACTCCACCTCACGTCCGTCCCCATACATGTTCAAGGTTTACCAGTCTAGACACTCCACCTCATGTCCGTCCCCATACATGTTCAAGGTTTACCAGTCTAGACACTCCACCTCATCTCCGTCCCCATACATGTTCAAGGTTTACCAGTCTAGACACTCCACCTCACGTCCGTCCCCATACATGTTCAAGGTTTACCAGTCTAGACACTCCACCTCACGTCCGTCCCCATACATGTTCAAGGTTTAGCAGTCTAGACACTCCACCTCATGTCCGTCCCCATACATGTTCAAGGTTTACCAGTCTAGACACTCCACCTCATGTCCGTCCCCATACATGTTCAAGGTTTACCAGTCTAGACACTCCACCTCACGTCCGTCAGCATACATGTTCATGCGGATCAAACCAAAGCCCACCAGGCTGTAAGGCGAGCTCTAATCACTGTACGACCGCGGCTACCAGATGTATCTGACGACTCTCCCAATACTTGATCCACATCGAGGATGTGTCAGATAAGTACCACATTGTTTTCAATAAAAAAACACCATTCTGCTTTTTATACCTGAATGTAGACATCCTGTTCTCATCTCCGTTGCCTACATTGTGTATTGTTGTCTTGTCGTGTGCTGATGACGGTTTGTTGCCGCAACGACTCTGTATTCCGTGATTATAATGTGGAAATCTGCTCTACATTTGGGGTGTTATATTGTTTACATTTGCACACAGCGATACCGCAGAGACACTACATGCTCACTTGTGTCTACACTAACTAACCCAGGAACATAGAGTCAACAGTCAGAGACAGTACATGCTCACTTGTGTCTACACTAACTAACCCAGAAACATAGAGTCAACAGTCAGAGACACTACATGCTCATTTGTGTCTACACTAACTAACCCAGGAACATGGAGTCAACAGTCAGAGACAGTACATGCTTACTTGTGTCTACACTAACTAACCCAGGAACATAGAGTCAACATTCAGAGACAGTACATGCTCACATGTGTCTACACTAACTACCCCAGGGACATAGAGTCAACAGTCAGAGACAGTACATGCTCATTTGTGTCTACACTAACTATCCCAGGGACATAGAGTCAATAGTCAGAGACAGTACATGCTCACTTGTGTCTACACTAATCCAGGGACATAGAGTCAACAGTCAGAGACAGTACATTCTCACTTGTGTCTACACTAACCCAGGGACATAGAGTCAACAGTCAGAGACAGTACATGCTCACTTGTGTCTACACTAACCCAGAGACATAGAGTCAACAGTCAGAGACAGTACATGCTCACTTGTGTCTACACTAACCCAGGGACATAGAGTCAACAGTCAGAGACAGTACATGCTCACTTGTGTCTACACTAACCCAGAGACATAGAGTCAACAGTCAGAGACAGTACATGCTCACTTGTGTCTACACTAACCCAGAGACATAGAATCAACAGTCAGAGACAGTACATGCTCACTTGTGTCTACACTAACCCAGGGACATAGAGTCAACAGTCAGAGACAGTACATGCTCACTTGTGTCTACACTAACCCAGGGACATAGAGTCAACAGTCAGAGACAGTACATGCTCACTTGTGTCTACACTAACCCAGAGACATAGAGTCAACAGTCAGAGACAGTACATGCTCACTTGTGTCTTCACTAACCCAGGGACATAGAGTCAACAGTCAGAGACAGTACATGATCACTTGTGTCTACACTAACCCAGGGACATAGAGTCAACAGTCAGAGAAAGTACATGCTCACTTGTGTCTACACTAACCCAGAGACATAGAGTCAACAGTCAGAGACAGTACATGCTCACTTGTGTCTACACTAACCCAGAGACATAGAGTCAACAGTCAGAGACAGTACATGCTCACTTGTGTTTACACTAACCCAGGGACATAAGAGTCAACAGTCAGAGACAGTACATACAACAACAGATGCTCACTTGTGTCTACACTAACCCAGGGACATAGAGTCAACAGTCAGAGACAGTACATGCTCACTTGTGTCTACACTAACCCAGGGACATAAGAGTCAACAGTCAGAGACAGTACATGCTCACTTGTGTCTACACTAACCCAGGGACATAAGAGTCAACAGTCAGAGACAGTACATGCAACAGATGCTCACTTGTGTCCCTGGAGCTTCAGCAGGTAAGGTTTACGAGTGGGGATGTCCCTGAATCCTTTAGGGAACACGGCAGTGATGTTGTCACAGGTCAGAGTCACTTTCAATTTGAAGCGGAGCTTAAGTCAGATAAATTGTAATATATTGACATGAGCTAAATGTTAATATATAGACATGAGATAAATGTTAATATATAGACATGAGATAAATTTTAATATATAGACATGAGATAAATGTTAATATATAGACATGAGATAAATCTTAATATATAGACATGAGATAAATCTTAATATATAGACATGAGATAAAAGTTAATATATAGACATGAGATAAATGTTAATATATAGACATGAGATAAATGTTATGTCAGTGTATAGACATGAGATAAATGTTAGTGTACAGGCATGAAATAAATGTTAGTATATAGACATGAGATAAGTGTTAGTGTATAGACATGAGATAAATGTATACACATGAGATAAACGTTAGTGTATAGACATGAGATAAATGTTAGTGTACATACATGAGATAAATGTTAGTGTATAGACATGAGATAAATGTTAGTGTATAGACATGAGATAAATGTTAATGTATAGACATGAGATAAATGTTAGTGTATAGACATGAGATAAATGTTAGTGTATAGAAATGAGATGAGATAAATGTTAGTGTTTATACATGGGATAAACGTTAGTGTAAAGACATGGGATAAATGTTAGTGTATAGACATGAGATAAATGTTAGTGTATAGACATGAGATAAATGTTAGTGTATAGACATGAGATAAATGTTAGTGTATAGAAATGAGATGAGATAAATGTTAGTGTTTATACATGGGATAAACGTTAGTGTAAAGACATGGGATAAATGTTAGTGTATAGACATGAGATAAATGTTAGTGTATAGACATGAGATAAATGTTAGTGTATAGACATGAGATAAATGTTAGTGTAAAGTCATGAGATAAATGTTATTGTATAGACATGAGATAAATGTTAGTGTATAGACATGAGATAAATGTTAGTGTATAGACATGAGATAAATGTTAGTGTAAAGTCATGAGATAAATGTTAGTGTATAGACATGAGATAAATGTTAGTGTATAGACATGAGATAAATGTTAGTGTAAAGTCATGAGATAAATGTTAGTGTAAAGTCATGAGATAAATGTTATTGTATAGACATGAGATAAATGTTAGTGTAAAGTCATGAGATAAATGTTATTGTATAGACATGCGGTTATTGAGGTTAGCAGGGTAGGGGTATCCCCTATCAAAGGAGATGTAAGACGCCCCCTTTCCTCCGTTAGTCTACGGGACACCCTTGGGCAAGGTGGAGTACCCGTTTAGCCTCCCTATCAGGGTTACGTGAAGCCATGCAAGCAGGTGGTGGATGGAGTGTGAGAGCAGCCGACAGATTGTTGTTGGTTATGGTCTTGCACTCTGCGGCGATAGGCAGATGATCTCATCAGTAGAGACAATGGCTATGGCCACCGACTAGTACAGTCACTGCCCAGAAGGAAAGCAATGGCAAACTACTTTCTGCAAAACTTGCCAAGAAACCATGACAACCATGAAAGAAAACATAATAAGAAAGAGATCTGGTGGCGAGACCCCCAGGCCAGGCAGATCAGATAACACTGGGGAAGAGTGTGACACAGGGACCAGTACTAGTAATCGTGATGACGGAGTTAATCCTGACTGTGTTACCAAGGAAATCCCCTGTGTCAGACTAAGAAACAGAGTGAGAATAGCAACGTGGAATGTGAGAAGTCTGTATGAGGGAAAGCTTAAAGTAGTGTGTGATGAGATTGAGAGGTTAAACATTCAAATTTTAGGAATTAGTGAACATCGCTGGAGCGGCAAGGGACATTTTACAACTGAAAATGGAAGTCTTTTCATTTATTCTGGTATAGACATGAGATTAGATAAATGTTTGTGCAAAGACATGAGATGAGATAAATGTTAGTGTATAGACATGAGATACATGTTAGTGTATAGACATGAGATAAATGTTAATGTATTGAAACTATAGAAAGAACGAACTGAATTTGAAAGCATAAACTTTATTTTCAAATGTTTATGAATTTGGCGCTTGTCTATAGACAAGAGATGAGATCAAGTGATACATGTTAGTGTACGGACAAGAGATAAATGATAGAATACAGATATGAGATGAGGTAAATGTGGATTATGAATATAAACACCCATATTTGATCTTCACTGTGTGTTATTATTGTGTTGGTCTCTCCTCGCGAAGTGAGCATTGTGCCGGGTGCTGTCCGGGTTGCTGGTTCATATGAGGAACACGTCATTCAGTCTCCGAGTGCAATGTTTTCAGAGATTACTGCGGGTTGTTGTTGTTGTATTGCCATTCTGTCAACGGCCGTATGTATGTATGCCTGTGCGTGCCATTGGTTTGTCGGGGCGGCTGTCTGATTAACTTGGGCGGTTATGAGCCTCTTGTATAATATTCACTGAGACAGGAACAGAGCTTTATGGGGTTACCCTTTGTCGCGAAGTTGGAAACGCAACTAACAACAAATTGGTGTTCCTACCCTATTAAACGAAACAGGCAAACTGCTTGCTGTTCAGCCTCGAGAGACTGAGAGGGGAAATCGGTGTAAAGAAGTGGAACAGTGATTAGCAATGGGAACGTTGGAGAGTTTAGTGCGGGCAAAAATTACTCTCCTCCGTTTTTGTGAAATTAAATGTTCAGTCTGAAAACTGTCTTGCTGTCTATCTGTGGTTATCTGATTGTAAAATGTTCAGTCTGAGAACTGTCTTGCTGTATGTCTGTTGTTATCTGATTGTAAAATGTTCATTCTGAGAACTGTCTTGCAGTCTATCTGTGGTTATCTGATTGTAAAATGTTCAGTCTGAGAACTGTCTTGCAGTCTATCTGTGGTTATCTGATTGTAAAATGTTCAGTCTGAGAACTGTCTTGCTGTATGTCTGTTGTTATCTGATTGTATAATGTTCAGTCTGAGAGCTGTCTTGCAGTCTATCTGTGGTTATCTGATTGTATAATGTTCAGTCTGAGAGCTGTCTTGCAGTCTATCTGTGGTTATCTGATTGTAAAATGTTCAGTCTGAGAACTGTCTTGCTGTATGTCTGTTGTTATCTGATTGTAAAATGTTCATTCTGAGAACTGTCTTGCAGTCTATCTGTGGTTATCTGATTGTAAAATGTTCAGTCTGAGAACTGTCTTGCAGTCTATCTGTGGTTATCTGATTGTAAAATGTTCAGTCTGAGAACTGTCTTGCTGTATGTCTGTTGTTATCTGATTGTATAATGTTCAGTCTGAGAGCTGTCTTGCAGTCTATCTGTGGTTATCTGATTGTATAATGTTCAGTCTGAGAGCTGTCTTGCAGTCTATCTGTGGTTATCTGATTGTAAAATGTTCAGTCTGAGAACTGTCTTGCTGTATGTCTGTTGTTATCTGATTGTATAATGTTCAGTCTGAGAACTGTCTTGCAGTCTGTCTGTGGTTATCTGATTGTAAAATGTTCAGTCTGAGAACTGTCTTGCTGTATGTCTGTTGTTATCTGATTGTATAATGTTCAGTCTGAGAGCTGTCTTGCAGTCTATCTGTGGTTATCTGATTGTATAATGTTCAGTCTGATAGCTGTCTTGCAGTCTATCTGTGGTTATCTGATTGTATAATGTTCAGTCTGAGAGCTGTCTTGCAGTCTATCTGTGGTTATCTGATTGTATAATGTTCAGTCTGAGAGCTGTCTTGCAGTCTATCTGTGGTTATCTGATTGTAAAATTTTCAGTCTGAGAACTGTCTTGCTGTATGTCTGTTGTTATCTGATTGTATAATGTTCAGTCTGAGAGCTGTCTTGCAGTCTATCTGTGGTTATCTGATTGTATAATGTTCAGTCTGAGAGCTGTCTTGCAGTCTATCTGTGGTTATCTGATTGTATAATGTTCAGTCTGAGAGCTGTCTTGCAGTCTATCTGTGGTTATCTGATTGTATAATGTTCAGTCTGAGAGCTGTCTTGCAGTCTATCTGTGGTTATCTGATTGTATAATGTTCAGTCTGAGAGCTGTCTTGCAGTCTATCTGTGGTTATCTGATTGTATAATGTTCAGTCTGAGAGCTGTCTTGCAGTCTGTCTGTGGTTATCTGATTGTATAATGTTCAGTCTGAGAGCTGTCTTGCAGTCTGTCTGTGGTTATCTGATTGTATAATGTTCAGTCTGAGAACTGTCTTGCAGTCTATCTGTGGTTATCTGATTGTATAATGTTCAGTCTGAGAGCTGTCTTGCAGTCTGTCTGTGGTTATCTGATTGTATAATGTTCAGTCTGAGAACTGTCTTGCTGTATGTCTGTTGTTATCTGATTGTATAATGTTCAGTCTGAGAACTGTCTTGCAGTCTATCTGTGGTTATCTGATAGTTTAATGTTCAGTCTGAGAGCTGTCTTGCAGTCTATCTGTGGTTATCTGATTGTATAATGTTCAGTCTGAGAGCTGTCTTGCAGTCTATCTGTGGTTATCTGATTGTAAAATGTTCAGTCTGAGAACTGTCTTGCTGTATGTCTGTTGTTATCTGATTGTATAATGTTCAGTCTGAGAGCTGTCTTGCAGTCTATCTGTGGTTATCTGATTGTATAATGTTCAGTCTGAGAGCTGTCTTGCAGTCTATCTGTGGTTATCTGATTGTATAATGTTCAGTCTGAGAGCTGTCTTGCAGTCTATCTGTGGTTATCTGATTGTAAAATGTTCAGTCTGAGAACTGTCTTGCTGTATGACTGTTGTTATCTGATTGTATAATGTTCAGTCTGAGAGCTGTTTTGCAGACTATCTGTGGTTATCTGATTGTATAATGTTCAGTCTGAGAGCTGTCTTGCAGTCTATCTGTGGTTATCTGATTGTATAATGTTCAGTCTGAGAGCTGTCTTGCAGTCTATCTGTGGTTATCTGATTGTATAATGTTCAGTCTGAGAGCTGTCTTGCAGTCTATCTGTGGTTATCTGATTGTATAATGTTCAGTCTGAGAGCTGTCTTGCAGTCTATCTGTGGTTATCTGATTGTATAATGTTCAGTCTGAGAGCTGTCTTGCAGTCTATCTGTGGTTATCTGATTGTATAATGTTCAGTCTGAGAGCTGTCTTGCAGTCTATCTGTGGTTATCTGATTGTATAATGTTCAGTCTGAGAGCTGTCTTGCAGTCTGTCTGTGGTTATCTGATTGTATAATGTTCAGTCTGAGAGCTGTCTTGCAGTCTGTCTGTGGTTATCTGATTGTATAATGTTCAGTCTGAGAACTGTCTTGCAGTCTATCTGTGGTTATCTGATTGTATAATGTTCAGTCTGAGAGCTGTCTTGCAGTCTGTCTGTGGTTATCTGATTGTATAATGTTCAGTCTGAGAACTGTCTTGCTGTATGTCTGTTGTTATCTGATTGTATAATGTTCAGTCTGAGAACTGTCTTGCAGTCTATCTGTGGTTATCTGATAGTTTAATGTTCAGTCTGAGAGCTGTCTTGCAGTCTATCTGTGGTTATCTGATTGTATAATGTTCAGTCTGAGAGCTGTCTTGCAGTCTATCTGTGGTTATCTGATTGTAAAATGTTCAGTCTAAGAACTGTCTTGCTGTATGTCTGTTGTTATCTGATTGTATAATGTTCAGTCTGAGAGCTGTTTTGCAGTCTATCTGTGGTTATCTGATTGTATAATGTTCAGTCTGAGAGCTGTCTTGCAGTCTATCTGTGGTTATCTGATTGTATAATGTTCAGTCTGAGAGCTGTCTTGCAGTCTATCTGTGGTTATCTGATTGTATAATGTTCAGTCTGAGAGCTGTCTTGCAGTCTATCTGTGGTTATCTGATTGTATAATGTTCAGTCTGAGAGCTGTCTTGCAGTCTATCTGTGGTTATCTGATTGTATAATGTTCAGTCTGAGAGCTGTTTTGCAGTCTATCTGTGGTTATCTGATTGTATAATGTTCAGTCTGAGAGCTGTCTTGCAGTCTGTCTGTGGTTATCTGATTGTATAATGTTCAGTCTGAGAGCTGTCTTGCAGTCTGTCTGTGGTTATCTGATTGTATAATGTTCAGTCTGAGAGCTGTATTGCAGTCTGTCTGTGGTTATCTGATTGTATAATGTTCAGTCTGAGAGCTGTCTTGCAGTCTATCTGTGGTTATCTGATTGTATAATGTTCAGTCTGAGAGCTGTCTTGCTGTCTGTCTGTGGTTATCTGATTGTATAATTTTCAGTCTGAGAACTGTCTTGCTGTCTGTCTGTGGTTATCTGATTGTATAATGTTCAGTCTGAGAGCTGTCTTGCAGTCTGTCTGTGGTTATCTGATTGTAAAATTTTCAGTCTGAGAACTGTCTTGCTGTATGTCTGTGGTTATCTGATTGTATAATGTTCAGTCTGAGAACTGTCTTGCTGTATGTCTGTTGTTATCTGATTGTATAATGTTCAGTCTGAGAGCTGTCTTGCTGTATGTCTGTGGTTATCTGATTGTATAATGTTCAGTCTGAGAGCTGTCTTGCAGTCTGTCTGTGGTTATCTGATTGTAAAATGTTCAGTCTGAGAGCTGTCTTGCTGTATGTCTGTTGTTATCTGATTGTATAATGTTCAGTCTGAGAGCTGTCTTGCAGTCTATCTGTGGTTATCTGATTGTATAATGTTCAGTCTGAGAACTGTCTTGCAGTCTATCTGTGGTTATCTGATTGTATAATGTTCAGTCTGAGAGCTGTCTTGCAGTCTGTCTGTGGTTATCTGATTGTATAATGTTCAGTCTGAGAGCTGTCTTGCTGTATGTCTGTTGTTATCTGATTGTATAATGTTCAGTCTGAGAGCTGTCTTGCTGTCTGTCTGTGGTTATCTGATTGTATAATGTTCAGTCTGAGAACTGTCTTGCTGTCTGTCTGTGGTTATCTGATTGTATAATGTTCAGTCTGAGAGCTGTCTTGCAGTCTGTCTGTGGTTATCTGAGTGTAAAATTTTCAGTCTGAGAACTGTCTTGCTGTATGTCTGTGGTTATCTGATTGTATAATTTTCAGTCTGAGAACTGTCTTGCTGTCTGTCTGTGGTTATCTGATTGTATAATGTTCAGTCTGAGAACTGTCTTGCTGTCTGTCTGTGGTTATCTGATTGTATAATGTTCAGTCTGAGACCTGTCTTGCAGTCTGTCTGTGGTTATCTGATTGTAAAATGTTCAGTCTGAGAACTGTCTTGCTGTCTGTCTGTGGTTATCTGATTGTATAATGTTCAGTCTGAGAACTGTCTTGCTGTCTGTCTGTGGTTATCTGATTGTATAATGTTCAGTCTGAGAGCTGTCTTGCAGTCTGTCTGTGGTAATCTGATTGTAAAATGTTCAGTCTGAGAACTGTCTTGCTGTATGTCTGTGGTTATCTGATTGTATAATGTTCAGTCTGAGAGCTGTCTTGCTGTCTGTCTGTGGTTATCTGATTGTATAATGTTCAGTCTGAGAACTGTCTTGCTGTCTGTCTGTGGTTATCTGATTGTATAATGTTCAGTCTGAGAGCTGTCTTGCAGTCTGTCTGTGGTTATCTGATTGTAAAATGTTCAGTCTGAGAACTGTCTTGCTGTCTGTCTGTGGTTATCTGATTGTATAATGTTCAGTCTGAGAGCTGTCTTGCAGTCTGTCTGTGGTTATCTGATTGTATAATGTTCAGTCTGAGAGCTGTCTTGCAGTCTGTCTGTGGTTATCTGATTGTATAATGTTCAGTCTGAGAGCTGTCTTGCAGTCTATCTGTGGTTATCTGATTGTATAATGTTCAGTCTGAGAGCTGTCTTGCTGTCTGTCTGTGGTTATCTGATTGTATAATTTTCAGTCTGAGAACTGTCTTGCTGTCTGTCTGTGGTTATCTGATTGTATAATGTTCAGTCTGAGAGCTGTCTTGCAGTCTGTCTGTGGTTATCTGATTGTAAAATTTTCAGTCTGAGAACTGTCTTGCTGTATGTCTGTGGTTATCTGATTGTATAATGTTCAGTCTGAGAACTGTCTTGCTGTATGTCTGTTGTTATCTGATTGTATAATGTTCAGTCTGAGAGCTGTCTTGCTGTATGTCTGTGGTTATCTGATTGTATAATGTTCAGTCTGAGAGCTGTCTTGCAGTCTGTCTGTGGTTATCTGATTGTAAAATGTTCAGTCTGAGAGCTGTCTTGCTGTATGTCTGTTGTTATCTGATTGTATAATGTTCAGTCTGAGAGCTGTCTTGCAGTCTATCTGTGGTTATCTGATTGTATAATGTTCAGTCTGAGAACTGTCTTGCAGTCTATCTGTGGTTATCTGATTGTATAATGTTCAGTCTGAGAGCTGTCTTGCAGTCTGTCTGTGGTTATCTGATTGTATAATGTTCAGTCTGAGAGCTGTCTTGCTGTATGTCTGTTGTTATCTGATTGTATAATGTTCAGTCTGAGAGCTGTCTTGCTGTCTGTCTGTGGTTATCTGATTGTATAATGTTCAGTCTGAGAACTGTCTTGCTGTCTGTCTGTGGTTATCTGATTGTATAATGTTCAGTCTGAGAGCTGTCTTGCAGTCTGTCTGTGGTTATCTGATTGTAAAATTTTCAGTCTGAGAACTGTCTTGCTGTATGTCTGTGGTTATCAGATTGTATAATGTTCAGTCTGAGAACTGTCTTGCTGTCTGTCTGTGGTTATCTGATTGTATAATGTTCAGTCTGAGAACTGTCTTGCTGTCTGTCTGTGGTTATCTGATTGTATAATGTTCAGTCTGAGACCTGTCTTGCAGTCTGTCTGTGGTTATCTGATTGTAAAATGTTCAGTCTGAGAACTGTCTTGCTGTCTGTCTGTGGTTATCTGATTGTATAATGTTCAGTCTGAGAACTGTCTTGCTGTCTGTCTGTGGTTATCTGATTGTATAATGTTCAGTCTGAGAGCTGTCTTGCAGTCTGTCTGTGGTAATCTGATTGTAAAATGTTCAGTCTGAGAACTGTCTTGCTGTATGTCTGTGGTTATCTGATTGTATAATGTTCAGTCTGAGAGCTGTCTTGCTGTCTGTCTGTGGTTATCTGATTGTATAATGTTCAGTCTGAGAACTGTCTTGCTGTCTGTCTGTGGTTATCTGATTGTATAATGTTCAGTCTGAGAGCTGTCTTGCAGTCTGTCTGTGGTTATCTGATTGTAAAATGTTCAGTCTGAGAACTGTCTTGCTGTCTGTCTGTGGTTATCTGATTGTATAATGTTCAGTCTGAGAGCTGTCTTGCAGTCTGTCTGTGGTTATCTGATTGTAAAATGTTCAGTCTGAGAACTGTCTTGCTGTCTGTCTGTGGTTATCTGATTGTATAATGTTCAGTCTGAGAACTGTCTTGCTGTCTGTCTGTGGTTATCTGATTGTATAATGTTCAGTCTGAGAGCTGTCTTGCAGTCTGTCTGTGGTTATCTGATTGTAAAATGTTCAGTCTGAGAACTGTCTTGCTGTATGTCTGTGGTTATCTGATTGTATAATGTTCAGTCTGAGAGCTGTCTTGCTGTCTGTCTGTGGTTATCTGATTGTATAATGTTCAGTCTGAGAACTGTCTTGCAGTCTGTCTGTGGTTATCTGATTGTATAATGTTCAGTCTGAGAACTGTCTTGCTGTATGTCTGTTGTTATCTGATTGTATAATGTTCAGTCTGAGAGCTGTCTTGCTGTATGTCTGTTGTTATCTGATTGTATAATGTTCAGTCTGAGAGCTGTATTGCAGTCTGTCTGTGGTTATCTGATTGTAAAATGTTCAGTCTGAGAGCTGTCTCGCTGTATGTCTGTTGTTATTTGATTGTATAATGTTCAGTCTGAGAGCTGTCTTGCAGTCTGTCTGTGGTTATCTGATTGTATAATGTTCAGTCTGAGAGCTGTCTTGCTGTATGTCTGTTGTTATCTGATTGTATAATGTTCAGTCTGAGAGCTGTCTTGCTGTCTGTCTGTGGTTATCTGATTGTATAATGTTCAGTCTGAGAACTGTCTTGCTGTCTGTCTGTGGTTATCTGATTGTATAATGTTCAGTCTGAGAGCTGTCTTGCTGTATGTCTGTTGTTATCTGATTGTATAATGTTCAGTCTGAGAGCTGTCTTGCTGTCTGTCTGTGGTTATCTGATTGTATAATGTTCAGTCTGAGAACTGTCTTGCTGTCTGTCTGTGGTTATCTGATTGTATAATGTTCAGTCTGAGAGCTGTCTTGCAGTCTGTCTGTGGTTATCTGATTGTAAAATTTTCAGTCTGAGAACTGTCTTGCTGTATGTCTGTGGTTATCTGATTGTATAATGTTCAGTCTGAGAACTGTCTTGCTGTCTGTCTGTGGTTATCTGATTGTATAATGTTCAGTCTGAGAACTGTCTTGCTGTCTGTCTGTGGTTATCTGATTGTATAATGTTCAGTCTGAGACCTGTCTTGCAGTCTGTCTGTGGTTATCTGATTGTAAAATATTCAGTCTGAGAACTGTCTTGCTGTCTGTCTGTGGTTATCTGATTGTATAATGTTCAGTCTGAGAACTGTCTTGCTGTCTGTCTGTGGTTATCTGATTGTATAATGTTCAGTCTGAGAGCTGTCTTGCAGTCTGTCTGTGGTTATCTGATTGTAAAATGTTCAGTCTGAGAACTGTCTTGCTGTATGTCTGTGGTTATCTGATTGTATAATGTTCAGTCTGAGAGCTGTCTTGCTGTCTGTCTGTGGTTATCTGATTGTATAATGTTCAGTCTGAGAACTGTCTTGCTGTCTGTCTGTGGTTATCTGATTGTATAATGTTCAGTCTGAGAGCTGTCTTGCAGTCTGTCTGTGGTTATCTGATTGTAAAATGTTCAGTCTGAGAACTGTCTTGCTGTCTGTCTGTGGTTATCTGATTGTATAATGTTCAGTCTGAGAGCTGTCTTGCAGTCTGTCTGTGGTTATCTGATTGTAAAATGTTCAGTCTGAGAACTGTCTTGCTGTCTGTCTGTGGTTATCTGATTGTATAATGTTCAGTCTGAGAACTGTCTTGCTGTCTGTCTGTGGTTATCTGATTGTATAATGTTCAGTCTGAGAGCTGTCTTGCAGTCTGTCTGTGGTTATCTGATTGTAAAATGTTCAGTCTGAGAACTGTCTTGCTGTATGTCTGTGGTTATCTGATTGTATAATGTTCAGTCTGAGAGCTGTCTTGCTGTCTGTCTGTGGTTATCTGATTGTATAATGTTCAGTCTGAGAACTGTCTTGCAGTCTGTCTGTGGTTATCTGATTGTATAATGTTCAGTCTGAGAACTGTCTTGCTGTATGTCTGTTGTTATCTGATTGTATAATGTTCAGTCTGAGAGCTGTCTTGCTGTATGTCTGTTGTTATCTGATAGTATAATGTTCAGTCTGAGAGCTGTATTGCAGTCTGTCTGTGGTTATCTGATTGTAAAATGTTCAGTCTGAGAGCTGTCTCGCTGTATGTCTGTTGTTATTTGATTGTATAATGTTCAGTCTGAGAGCTGTCTTGCAGTCTGTCTGTGGTTATCTGATTGTATAATGTTCAGTCTGAGAGCTGTCTTGCTGTATGTCTGTGGTTATCTGATTGTATAATGTTCAGTCTGAGAACTGTCTTGCTGTCTGTCTGTGGTTATCTGATTGTATAATGTTCAGTCTGAGAGCTGTCTTGCAGTCTGTCTGTGGTTATCTGATTGTATAATGTTCAGTCTGAGAGCTGTCTTGCTGTATGTCTGTTGTTATCTGATTGTATAATGTTCAGTCTGAGAGCTGTCTTGCTGTCTGTCTGTGGTTATCTGATTGTATAATGTTCAGTCTGAGAACTGTCTTGCTGTCTGTCTGTGGTTATCTGATTGTATAATGTTCAGTCTGAGAGCTGTCTTGCATTCTGTCTGTGGTTATCTGATTGTAAAATGTTCAGTCTGAGAACTGTCTTGCTGTCTGTCTGTGGTTATCTGATTGTATAATGTTCAGTCTGATAGCTGTCTTGCAGTCTGTCTGTGGTTATCTGATTGTAAAATGTTCAGTCTGAGAACTGTCTTGCTATCTGTCTGTGGTTATCTGATTGTATAATGTTCAGTCTGAGAACTGTCTTGCTGTCTGTCTGTGGTTATCTGATTGTATAATGTTCAGACTGAGAGCTGTCTTGCAGTCTGTCTGTGGTTATCTGATTGTAAAATGTTCAGTCTGAGAACTGTCTTGCTGTATGTCTGTGGTTATCTGATTGTATAATGTTCAGTCTGAGAGCTGTCTTGCTGTCTGTCTGTGGTTATCTGATTGTATAATGTTCAGTCTGAGAACTGTCTTGCAGTCTGTCTGTGGTTATCTGATTGTATAATGTTCAGTCTGAGAGCTGTCTTGCAGTCTGTCTGTGGTTATCTGATTGTAAAATGTTCAGTCTGAGAACTGTCTTGCTGTCTGTCTGTGGTTATCTGATTGTATAATGTTCAGTCTGAGAGCTGTCTTGCAGTCTGTCTGTGGTTATCTGATTGTAAAATGTTCAGTCTGAGAACTGTCTTGCTGTATGTCTGTGGTTATCTGATTGTATAATGTTCAGTCTGAGAGCTGTCTTGCTGTCTGTCTGTGGTTATCTGATTGTAAAATGTTCAGTCTGAGAACTGTCTTGCTGTCTGTCTGTGGTTATCTGATTGTATAATGTTTAGTCTGAGAGCTGTCTTGCTGTCTGTCTGTGGTTATCTGATTGTATAATGTTCAGTCTGAGAGCTGTCTTGCAGTCTGTCTGTGGTTATCTGATTGTAAAATGTTCAGTCTGAGAGCTGTCTTGCTGTATGTCTGTTGTTATCTGATTGTATAATTTTTAGTCTGAGAATTATCTTGCTGTCTGTCCGATGTTACACATACCTGATTATATAATGTTTAGTCTGAGAATTATCTTGCTGTCTGTCCGATGTTACACATACCTGATTATATAATGTTTAGTCTGAGAATTATCTTGCTGTCTGTCCGATGTTACACATACCTGATTATATAATGTTCATTCGCCTATTCGACACACCTCTAGCACCGGCTATTGTTCTGTAAGTGGAAATACATCAAACATCGACCGCCGACAAGATGACAGAAGGCTGTCGACACGTATGTCGACAAAACGCTCCACGCCATAAATTACGAGGATATATAGTTATGTCTCGTGCAGGTCCGCATGGCCAAATGGATAAGAACAGTGTTCTTAAACATCCAGTGTGCTGATACCGAGGTTAGCGGTTCATTCACTACACCGGACAGGTGCACTAAAACGTTGACCTGTCGTCTTTGACTTCGGGACGTAAATTACAAGTACCTCAGAAGTCGGAGTGGGTTCGCCTGATGGCGAGGGACACTGGTAATAGGGAAAGGTTAACCCACACGAGAAATTTAGACCATCACTACTATAAAAATATTGTGTGTGGACTACGCTTGAGTTCAAAGCGAGCGTGTATATATATATATATACACACACACAACACGTCTCGTGGTGAGCACACATATTACTTTATTGACAACAGGTGTGAACACACACGACAACCTACTGTACACATGTGTCAAGGTCTCACTTAATTAATGAAGGGAAGTAATACAGATTGAGAAGGAACTCAGCAACAGGGGAGAGAATAGCAGTGACTCGAACATGCTCGAACATTCGAGAGCAATGAGTCTGATGTCCAACTACGCAGTACGCCCAGGCGGAACCCGCCAGAAGCGTGAAAGGGTGAAACCCCCGAGATGCACGAAGGGGCAAGCACTCCGTGTCCACCCGACGAGAGTGGAGAGGGCAGACGGACACTGGACATTGACGGGAGAGGGTCTAGCTTGGAGAGGGAGACACATAGATAGACTTAGCTTAGAATCTTTGAGTTATTAACGGTAGCCAGATGATGTTGTGTATAGTTCTTTTGTTGCTGTGTATAATGTGCATGTAATATTATAACCATTGTGCGAGACGATTATTCGTCAGATGACAGATCTTGTAATAAACTATGACGAAGATAATCGAACTTAAGAGTTCTGCCGTATCTGTGATCGCACTACACTGCCTGTCTGAACCCGAGTTTTTCTATCCCTATTTGTGACACGCTGACAACATGGCAAAGTATGAACACACATGTTAAACACACATGTTAAACACACATGTTAAGCACACATGATGTTAAACACACGTCTTAAACACACACATTACCCCTTTGGCATATGACTTTCTACAGTCTGTCCAGTTCAAGTCGAATGACAATGGCCTGATACGTGTAAACACATTCCTGCAATCATCTTGTAACTGAACTTGATCCCAGGTCAAGGATTTTAAGTTTGCCGGGTCAAAACTTCCAGGTCTGTGTGACATATATTAAAGGTATCAGGCCTTGGTGAATGTTTTATTACACGTGCGTTTGACAATTGAATAATTGGCTAATATGTACAGACGAATAAAAAAACAGACAAAAGCTGGAAGTGATTGATATAATGATCCCTTCACCAAGGTCTGTCTGTCCGTCTGTCTGTCTGTCTGTCTGTCTGTCTGTCTGTCTGTCTGTCTGTCTGTCCGTCCGTCCGTCCTTCTGTCTGTCTGTCTGTCTGTCTGTCTGTCTGTCTGTTTCCCTCAGTCCTTATGTAAATAATATATATATATGTGTGTGCGTGCGTGCGTGCGTGCGTGCGTGCGTGCGTGTGTGTGTGTGTGTGTGTGTCTGTCTGTCTGTCTGTCTGTCTGTCTGTCTGTCTCGCAAGCCCTCTAAATCGACAGGTGAGATTTGGCCATCATAGACCATACCTTTATGAGGGGAAAATCCTAACTGCACCTCCACGTGGTAGAGGATGGGATAACACACCACGATGTGGCTAACGTAGCTCTGGGGACCGAGGATCCAACGGAATAAGTGGACACCTCTGCAGCTGAGCAGAGCAGGGCACAAACTTGCCCTGACAGTCGGAAGTGGCTGTCAAAAGCAAAGGTAAAAGACCCACTCGTGGATGTGGAAGGCAAGGGGAAACCGTCGCATTGTCTTCCCAAGATTTCATAACTAATCACATTTCAGAGCCAGTGAGGGACATTCAATCAATCAGGTGCCGTCTCCAAAATGAAGGTTGACTGCAATGGATCTCCAACACTGTCTGTCTCTCGCCCTGACTGTACATTCTGTCAGGCTGTTGTTTGTCAATGTCTTGATGTTATCTTCCGACATTTATTGTTATCTATCTCTTGCTCGCTCTCCCTCAACCTTGCACTCCAGTGTGGTTTTTATAAGAGTGGTATGTCTTTTAACGTGGCAGAAATATTTCTCTATCCTCATTTGTATTTATTTCGTCAACTCTCATTTCATTCCCAGTTTTTCTAGAACCTCTGTATTTGTTTGTTTCTGTTTCAATGAAATACGACATATTCGTCGGTATATCCACATATCCAGGGCTTCTATGCGAATTTCTATGTGATTGCTTAATGTCCAGGCTTCCACATCAAACAGTAGCGTTGAATATACGTAGCATTTGACAATTCTCATTAAGAAACGGTCATGAGCCACAGGTGACACCAGACGGTTATCCAGCTATTAATGGCAAAATCATAACGAATACATTTAAAACATGGAATACATTTAAAATAGGAAATACATGTACAACAGTAACATGGAATTTTGGGACATTAAATGAGTTGGGGAAGTTGAACAATGTGATAAGAGAAATGGAAAGCATGAAAATTAATTTCCTAGGCATCAGTGAGATGAGACGGAAGGGATCGGGTAAAATTATAACCGAGAAGCACACAATAATTTATTCTGGAAAGTATACTCACGAGAAAGGAATGGGCTTATTATTTGATTTTTAAAAAAACACAGCCATGTCAATTAATGGTTACTGGTGTATTTTAGATAGAGTTAAAATGGTCAAAATCAAAGGCAAATCAATAGATATAAATAGTATACAAGTATATGCACTAACAACAAACAGAAGTGACCCAGAAATGCACTTTTACGTTGAAGTAGAAATGGTGATGTCTCAAATTAAATCACAAGAAATAACAATATTACTGGGAGATATTAATTCAAACGCAGGAAAAGGAAAAATGGAGGATGTAGTGGGGGATTATGGTGTATAACAATAAATGAATGTGGAGGGAAACTAATAGAATAGGTAAATATCAATGATATGATAACTGGAAACACCTGGTTTACACACAATAAAATACAACTTTATGCATGGAAAATCCATGAAAAGAAAATGCTTAACTAAATGACTACATACGTATTAATGAAACATTTAGTAATGCATTAATTAATGTTTAGACAATGCCTAGTGCTGACTGTAATAGTAATTAAGTACCACTATGTGGACAAGTAAAAGTAAAATTGAAAAGAGGAAACAAAAGTGTTTAATATCATGGGAATTAATAAAGATGTAATGAAAGCAGATTAGGGAATTAACGAACAGTACAGCTTGATTGTTAAAAATAGGTACAATGCACTTGCTAAAATACAGAGTTTGAATAAACAATGGGAAATGTTGAGGGATCCATTCATTAAACAAGCATAGAAATATTACCGGAGAGACGCTGAAAAGCTAAGAAACAATGGATGACTGAAGAAATCTTAAAATTTATGGGGTGTGGGGGGGGGGGGAGTATAATAATCTAAAACAAGTAAACGCTCAGATAAATACATAAATAAGAGATACACGTGAGAAGGCACATGTAAGTTGGTTAACCAAGCAGTGGGAAAAAACAGAAATAAATTAATTAAATTATATTAAAGATACAAAAAATATGCATAGAGAAATCAACGAGGCAACAGGAATAAAATTAAGAATACATAAAAAGTGTTTGAAATAAACAAACAGAAACGATATTATTGGGCGAAGATGCCAAAATGAAGACGTGAAATGAGAATGGTTATATAAGAGAATTATATGATGGATAAAGGACGGAATAATAGAAGAATGTAACTTAGAAGGCCCACCTATTCTAAAAGAAGAAGTCGCTGACGCTATGAAACATATGAAGAAAGGAAAAACAGCTGGGCCAGGTGAAATTACAATAGAAGAATTAGAAGTATTGGGAGAATTTTGAGTAGATATATTAACCAAAATGTTGAATGATATTTACAGCAGTGGATATCTACCGAGCGATGTGATGAAATATTTATGTATAGCTATACCAAAAACACCAGGATCAATAGAATGCGGAGATTGTCGTACAATTAACATCATAACGACGGACCTGTGTGCCCAATTTGTGACTCTTTGAAAATAAAGTTCCTTGAATTGTAATTAACCTTCTACTCAGGGTTATAATGAGAAGAACAAGAAAGAAAATAAAATTGGAAATTTGTGAATATAAGTATGGATTTGTTGGAGGGAAGGGTACAATCAATGCAACATATACATTACTCATACTAAACGAAAGGTCAATAGAGACACAGAAAGACTGTAATATAATTTTTCACAAGCGTAACATCGCGGTAAATATTTTCAGGACGACAAAATCAGAGTCCACCGCAACAATACTAAGTTTGTTTCATATTACTACAATTCCATATTTTACAAGTACAGACTCAAGGTCCACGGGAAAGCCAAAACACTGAACGGAAAAAGCTGAGATATAAACAGCTACAATCGGTTTCCGGGCCTCATTGTACAAATTAAATCCACAACTCGTTGTCACAAACCAAGAGAAACGCCGGCTGTGCCTGTGGAATGGTAGCTTCCCAACTCATGACGGACGACCACGTTAGAAAAGTAAAGTCTAGAGAGAATAGAAGGACGAAAACCCACAGCCAGTATTTGGAATCACCCAAATGAGGACCTGTCATCTTGGTGTTGTCAGTTGAGTTGAGTTGATTTGAGTCAAGACCCGACATCACTGCACTCAGGACATTCCCATGTGTGCTCAGTCCCCTTGTTCAACAGCCATCGAAGAGTTATACTACTAATCGTTCCCACCGCTATCTGATTAAATGTTCTTCTGGTCTTCCCTCTCAGTTTTGAGATTCTTCCAGAACCCCTGCCGATCCCCCGCAATCTCATTCTTGCCACATATGGGTTCTCAATCTGTTCCTCCGCCTTCTCCACCTGGTCCCACAAGAGAACGCCCACCTCCCCCTTTGTCCAACTGTTGACATGTGTTGTGACGCCGACCTAACTAACTTCTCTATCAGTGCTGGCACAGGTAAACTAGCTTTAAATCTTACCAGCGTGGGCACTTGTACCATATGTCCTTACCACTGCACTAAGAATTCTGAGTTTTCTTAAGTCTTAAGTTACCACTCTAATTCATTGCACATTGAGTTTCATGCTTAAGAAATAAAATGTACAACATGTGTCTAATGTTTATACATTAATTAAGTTGTTTAACTTTGGGAGGAACATAAAACTCACTATGGTTATTCTTAATGTACGGTTTACCGATAGGCTATGAGAACTGAATATTTTATTTAGTTCTTTCTAAATTAATTTAAGAACTTCCGACATGGTTCAACAATATTTACTTACCACTCTTCTTCTGGGAAAAAAGACTCACAGACTAAACTACAATTTAAAATAAATATTCTATTTACCTTCATCCGAACAGGACGGCGTCACAACACATGTCAACAGTTGACAACACCAAGATGTCAGGTCCAATGAGTTAGGTTTCCTTGTTGCATCTATGCTCTTATTTTCGATCTAGTCTTTTCTTTGCCATTTGATGATATTATACTTCCTATGTACTTAACAATCTTATCCTATTCTGCTCTTAATCTCTGTTGTGCACTTTCATCTGATATTATATATGCCCCTGGGTATTTAAAACTATTCACTTGGTTAAGAATTGTCCCTTCTATTTCCATTTCACATGTGGGTATCACTGTGTTCTTTAATATCACCATTGATACTGTTTTCTTGATATACAAGGAGATGCCTTTCTTTGCACTCTCTGTTACTACAATATCCAACAATTGTTGTAGATTATCCGCCATCAATGCTGTGTCATATGCACGGCGTATATTGTGTATATTGTAACCTCCGATAAATATTACTGGCTTCTCTCATTATTTGCTATAGAGAGATAAGATATCTGCTTACAAGACACGTCTTTGTCGTCCGCACAGATTTAATTGGTCATAATTGCCCTCGTTATTTCCCATTTTATTTGCTGCTACTTGGTTCCCTAAATATTATTTATAATGCTGAGATCTTTCTCATCAATGTTGATATCGTCCAACATTTTAATCAATTCATCATTACGTTAGCAAATGCCTTGGTATAATCTATTAAGCAGAAATATACGTCTTAGTAACATAATTTTTCACAAGGGTAACATCGCGGTAAATATTTCCAGGACGACAAAATCAGAGTTTACAGCAACAATACTAAGCTTGTTTCATATTACTACAATCCCATATTTTACAAGGACAGAAAAAGCTGAGATATAAACAGCTACAATCGGTTTCCGGCCTCATTGGTTTGTGACGTGTTGAAGTTTTAGTTTGTACAATGAGGCCATAAACCGATTACTTCAATGCAAAAAATAGGTAGAGAGCAAACTTATTACAAAAAGTTGCCAGTATGGAAAGCCTACGTACAACTTCAAATGACAATGGATGGAGAGTCATCAACCTACAGAAGCCAAAGGACTGCAGATCAGCAGTACCAGACTGCAAAGAAAGGATATACATAAACAAACTTAGAAATCATGTGACAAGACAACCTATAATCAAATAGATCATATTTTAATTAACAACAAAAATGCACTAAACGTACAACAAGTTAGAAGTTAAAGAGGAGCTGAGTGCCACATTGACGACTTCCTCGTCGGAGCAAAACTTAAAATAAAACTTAAGAAAGCTTTATATGCTAAAATACAAAGGTTACACCCAACATATAACAGAAAAACTACAATGAAGTACAGTCAAAGAGAAATTTGCAGATGAAATCAAATGTAAACTTGAAATTCTACAAAACCCGTTGGAGGAAATCTTGACCAAACTTGGTTGGATATCAAGAATACAGTTCACACTACCTAAGAAGAATGTCTCGGTGTGTTAACCACGCATAGAAAGAACAGATAGTTCAATCAAAAATGTGAAGAAGCAGTCATTAGGAAGAAGAATGCCAGACATGTATGGTTAAATGACATCAACAACATCCAAAATGAAGAGCAATATAGAAATGAATGTAAAGAGGCCACAAAACGTTTGGCAGCAGAAGCGAGAAAATATGAGCAATATAATCAAAGATATGGAAACTAATCACCAGAAAAACGAATCCAGAAAGTTTTTAAGAACTGAAGTCAATGAAACGAGGGCACCAACACAACACATATGGCTTAAAAGACAAAAATGGGAATATGATAAATACCAATTAAGAAATGTGTAAAACATAGAAAGAACTGACAAGTGTTGGAATCTTGGGATTTGTCCAGGGGTTAATCTTTACAGTGGCTCGTACAATACACTTGACAATTTAAGGATGCGCTATGCATACAAACCACAGAAGTATTTTGCGTCCTTAGTCAACACATCCAATTTTATTCAATCAATCATGTGCCATGCCGGAAAGTGTGGGCGGTCATGACTCGCCATTTCACTCGATCACCAGAGTCGTGGATGAGCTCAGTGTTCCTGTCTCGTCCATGCTACGTGGCCAAGCCATCCAAATATTCCCCCCTCGGTCTTCCTCTCGGTTTGTACCCCTCGATCTTGCAAGTTGTCAATAAGTTCTCCAATCTATTTCTTCTCATAACATGTCCAAAAAATGTTGACTGTCTTCGTCTAATTTCTCTAAACAGTTTACGATTTTCATGTGTCTCCTGTAGTACTTGGTCATTGGTTTTTCTATCTATTTATTTACCAATTTTATTGCAGAACAGTAATAACACGTGGCTGTCATACACCGCCGGCTTCCTGCCGTTCTCGCGTTCTGCGTATGACCAGCGCACCCACTGTTTACAAACATAATGCATGGTTAATCTAATCGTCAGGAAAGACTTTGGTTGGTGCATATTGAAGATCTTACTGTTGTATATCTCACACTACTTCTTGCTAACTTACTTAACAAGTTTACTCACTCACATAACCTGTAACCAACAAGCCCTTGTCCCAGCGTGTCTCTGCCCGCCATTCTAGTATCGTCAGGAAAGACTTTGGATGGTGCATATTGAAGACCTTACTGTTGTATATCTCACACTACTTCTTGCTAACTTACTTAACAAGTTTACTCACGCACATAACCTGTAACCAACAAGCCCTTGTCCCAGCGTGTCTCTGCCCGCCATTTTGGTATCCGACAGTGTCGAATGTCACGCTACCATTTGCCGGCGTTCGCGGCCCCATCATCAGGCATCAGCTACAGAGTGTTGCTTTATGATCACCAAATTCCATAAAGGGAATAGTATTTAACTATGAAATGCATCTCAGATTATCGTATCGTTGCTTATTTTTCTCAATCGTTCTCAATCGAACGTTCTCTTTCCATGTCTTGGCACCTACTGCCCAACAACAATGTCTGCCGTTCTCAGCCTGGGCGCAGTCAAGTGACCATGTTAGCTCCGCCCACTCATGTCACCGGTGTTTCCTCGTTTTTTTTTTTTTCAACCGTGTGTCTTAGCGGCATCTGTCTAATTTCTTCGTTCGACACATCTACCCTATTCCTTGTATCCATCTCATGGCAGAAGGCTTTGTTGAATTACTAATTGTGAAGCTCCAAGTAACACTTTCCCACAGGAAGCGGTTCTAACGTGTGAACCACAAACTGAAGAATCTGCTTTTGAAGAAATCCTGTATGTAATAACACGACTTAACAATAAGGCAACTGCCGCTGCTGGAATTGCTGCTGAATTTATAAAGGCAGGTGGCCATGCATTACATCTAAAGTTATCCGAACTAATAATAAAAATCTGGAGGACAGAAGAATTACCCCATGACTGGAAAGAGTCATTATTGATACATATCTTTAAGAAAGGAGACAAATTCCAATGTGAAAATTATAGAGGAATATCACTCCTGTCCATAAACTATAAAATACTATCAGCAGTATTACTAAATAGATTAAAACCATATTCAGAAGACATATTAGGTGACTACCAGACGGGTTGCAGACTTAACAGGTCAACAATAGATCAGATATTTATCTAACGACAAATGGCCGAGAAAAGTTGGGAATATAAAATAGATCTCCATAACATTTATGTGGATATTAAAAAGGCTTATGATGGTTACAATAGGAATAGTCTATAGAATGCTATGCAGGAATTTGGAATACTAAGGAAGTTAATCAACACGACCAGACTATGCATGGAAGATACTTATAATATAGTAACATATAAAGGCAGGAAAACAGACCCTTTCCAAATAACATCTGGCTTGAAACAGGGTAATGCACTATCGCCGTTCCTTTTCAATCTGGCTCTAGAGAAAGTTGTAAGGAAGATAAAGGAAGAATGTGCTATTGGAGGAACATCCAAGCTGCTTGGTTATGTAGATGATATAGATATTATAGGGGAAAATGAACAAAAGACATCGGAAAGTTTGACTGACTTAAAGGAAAAAGCTCAACAAATGGGGCTGGTTATCAACCAAGACAAGACAGAATATATGTTAATTTCAAGAGAAGGAACGGCTACAAACTCTGGCAACATACAAATAGATAATATGACATTAAAAGAACGGAAACATACAAATACCTGGGTACAATCTTCAACTGCTCCAACATAATAAGGGAAGAAATACAAGCTAGAATCAACTCTGGAATTAAGATATACTATGCACTACAACATCTGCTAAAATCAAAAACGCTATCTCGTAACACCTAGATCACAATATACAAAACACTGATTAGACCAGTTGTGCTGTATGGCTCTGAAACCTGGAGTGCAACTAAAGGAGACGAAGCCTTGTTACAAACCTTTGAGATCAAAGTTTTAAGACTCATCTTTGGGCCCATTAGGGACACACAAAGTGGAGAGTGGAAAAGAAGAAGCAACAAAGACATTTATGATCTGTTTAAGTCCCTTGTAATCACTGGTATCATGAAGGCTAATAGACTGCAATGGCTGGGATATATAGAAAGAATGGAAGATAATAGGGAAACAAATCTGGCTTGCACTCAAGTGTGTGTATTGTCTGCACATATATGTGTGTGTGCGTGTATGTGTGCTCATGCGTGTGTGTGCGTGTGTGTGCTCGTGCGTGTGTGTGTGTGTGCGCGCGCGAGTGTGTGTGTGTGTGTGTGTGTGTGTGTGTGTGTGTGTGTAGTTTCTTTGCTACTAAACACTTCACACAAAACAACAAAGGCAATCTGAAATATTATACAAACTCGTGGTGTCAAGTGTTTCCGGGAAAGTTGTAAGGTTCCAGGTAGACAACTCCGTCATCTGTCTCTGTGACCACTCCCAGCTCCATCAGCACCAGGGCGCCGTCCGAGGCCTGCTCCAGGTACAGAACCGGCAGCTGAAACATGGCGATGTGCTGAGTGACTGATTGTGTTTGGGTTAGTTGTCATAGGGCCAGACATGACGGCACATGTATATTCCCCCCCCCCCCCCCCGCATATCGTTTACAGGACATCGCTGTCAACATCAGCATCTTTCAGCTGATTGTTGATTTCTTGGCAACATTACGCTCAGTAGTTTGCCATTGCCTTCTGAGCGACCGGCTCACATTCCCCGTACGTTAACGACGCGGGGAGAACCGCTACCGATTCTCTCGCACGCCCTGTTACTCACGAGAGTATACGGGATTACGGAGAAAGTCGTGTAACCCCTAGACCAGTGGTTAAACAAATATACAGAGACACTCACAGAGGCACTGACAGAGACACTGACAGAGGCACTGACAGAGACACTGACAGAGACACTGACAGAGACAGAGAGTAACAAGCGGGCAGACCTCAACACTGGTGCAGGCCTGATCTAGGCTCAATCAGCTACAAGCGAAATGCCTTACTGTTCCCAGGTGTTGTGTCAGGTGGCAGACATATAACTGGCAATTTGACCGATCAAAAGTACAGCCGACCACACAGTAGATATGTGTTTCAGCGTCACTGATTAGCGGGGACTGGAGCGTAAGCTTATCGTTTGACAATGATAAACGTTCTTTGTGTTTGAACTTCACGGCAATTATATTTCCGTTAATTCCCTATGTTAGTATGATAGGTATCGCAGTGTACTTTAACCCTTTGAAGATAAAGTTCGTTATTTCTTTCCTTCGTTCGTTCGTTCGTACTTTCCAGTGTACATACTAGGAATATACACACACACATATAAAACAACAACAATTCACCTAAACGAACATCCGTTGAAACAAGTAAAGAGTTTCAAGTTCCTAGGTAGTATAATATGATCAAATGGCAGATCAGAAGACGAGATCGAAAATAGGTGCAATAAGGCAAACCAACTCATTGGACAAATGGCGCCAATAGTAAAGAACAAACATGTATCAGTAACTACTAAGAAAACACTTTACATCATGTTCCTACCAACTCTGTGCTACCGATGCCAAACCTGGACAATGACAGAAAAAGAGAAAAGAAAAATCACAACAACAGAAATGAGATTCCTGAGAAGAATACTCAGCGTATCAAGAAGAGATAAGATCAGAAATGAAGAAATCAGGACTACAGTGGGGGTTATAGCAGTATAACACAACAATGATGTACTGACCAGCTGGAAACAGAGGAAGAGGCCGACCACGTAAACGTTGGACGGAGGGAATAGCAGAGTCTATGGGAATATGGATATGTGAAGCCCATAATCGGGCACTCTCACGATGTTTATACTTCACCTCGACACCGCAAGGTACAAGAGGAACTTGATGAGATTATGATGAGATGAGATAAACAGTTACACACATAAACAAACACACACATAAGCACACACACACACGCACACATACACACACACACACATCGCAGTCACCTGCCCCCCCCCCCCCACACACACACACACACACATACCTATGTTTGGTGTGGTTGTGAGGTAACATTCAAACAAGTAACAAGCCACTTCTAAAATATCGCAAGCTCTAAATCCATGGACAGTTCTTCTGCCTTACCAATGTTCATGTCTAGTATGTCTTGTGTGTCTGATGTGTGGCATTCATTGTATATCTGATGTATGACGTGTCTTGTATGTCTGATGTGTGACATGTCGTGTATGACTGATGTGTGGCATTTACTGTATGTTTGATGTGTGACGTGTCTTGTGTGACTGATGTGTGACATGTCGTGTATGTCTGATGTCTGATATGGTGTTGGTCGGACATCTCTTGCATGTCTGATGTGTGACCTGTCTCGTAAGTCTGATGTGTGACCTGTCTCGTATGTCTGATGTGTGACCTGTCTGGTATGTCTGATGTGTGGCTTCGTGTTGGTCAGCCTCTGTCTAGCATTCAATGAACTCTTCTTCCTAAACAACATTGACGCTTGGTACGAGCATTGTATATTACCCTTATAGACAATTTGCTGCTTTATTATTTCTGTCTAACGTGAATCTTGTAAAATATCAGTTGTTTTCTTCGTCTTTTTTCCTCTGTCGGATAGCGAATAACCAGCCATATGTGTGATTTATTTCACCAAGTAGCGAAACAAGCGTATGATTGATGTCGCCACGTAGCGAAACATCTGTGTGGTTGAATATTCAAGGAAGCAAGACATAAGCATAAGCACGGCTTTCATCAGAGGAGCTCTGTCCTTCACCAAAACTCCTGCCCCATGCATGTTCGTGTCCAGGATGTCTTGCACGACTGATGCCACCTCTCACGATAGTCTCTCTTCCAGGAACCTCTGCAGAGGCATATTGTGTCGGGAGGCATCCGTGGGACTGGCCGACACTCAACCCGTGGAGGACGCCGCAGACGGACATTCGCGTAGACTATCGACAGTGCCATTAGCATAGGGAGTCTTAGTCGTCTGTTGTCAGCCGGGACGGAACACTACTGGCCGTGTCATGAGAGCCGTGATGGCGACTCTTGATTTCCTGTTTCTCAGAACTAACTCGCATTGATGATCACATGTGTTAAGAGTTAATTTTTTTTTTTAAAGTTAGGTGCATATACTTGGCAAATTTACATTCAGTAGTTTGCCATTGTTTTCTGAACGACCGGAACTCATACCATTGTGTAAACACTAAGGCCAGGCAATCTGCTTCCAAATTGCCCGCAGCGTCAGTAACGCTTTCGTCACAGAGCCGACAAGAGTTAACTACAGGTCTTTTAAAGGATGTAGCGACATGTAAGGGGACAAGAGTTAACTACAGGTCTTTTAAAATATGTAGCAACATGTGAGGGGACAAGAGTTAACTACAGGTCTTTTAAAGGATGTAGCGACATGTGAGGGGACAAGAGTTAACTACAGGTCTTTTAAAATATGTAGCAACATGTGAGGGGACAAGAGTTAACTACAGGTCTTTTAAAGGATGTAGCGACATGTGAGGGGACAAGAGTTAACTACAGGTCTTTTAAAATATGTAGCAACATGTGAGGGGACAAGAGTTAACGACAGGTCTTTTAAAGGATGAAGCGACATGTGAGGGGACAAGAGTTTACTACAGGTCTTTTAAAGGGTAGCAACATGTGAGGGGACAAGAGTTAACTACAGGTCTTTTAAAGGATGTAGCGACATGTGTGGGGACAAGAGTTAACTACAGGTCTTTTAAAGGATGGAGCAACATGTGAGGGGACAAGAGTTAACTACAGGTCTTTTAGGGGATATAGCAACATGTGAGGGGACAAGAGTTAACTACAGGTCTTTTAAAGGATATAGCGACATGTGAGGAGACAAGAGTTAACTACAGGTCTTTTAGAGGATATAGCAACATGTGAGGAGACAAGAGTTAACTACAGGTCTTTTAGAGGATATAGCGACATGTGAGGAGACAAGAGTTAACTACAGGTCTTTTAAAGGATGTAGCGACATGTGAGGGGACAAGAGTTAACTACAGGTCTTTTAGAGGATATAGCGACATGTGAGGAGACAAGAGTTAACTACAGGTCTTTTAGAGGATATAGCGACATGTGAGGAGACAAGAGTTAACTACAGGTCTTTTAAAGGATGTAGCGACATGTTAGGGGACAAGAGTTAACTACAGGTCTTTTAAAGGATTTAGCAACATGTGAGGGGACAAGAGTTAACTACAGGTCTTTTAAAGGATGTAGCGACATGTGAGGGGACAAGAGTTAACTACAGGTCTTTTAAAGGATGTAGCGACATGTGAGGGGACAAGAGTTAACTACAGGTCTTTTAAAGAATATAGCAACATGTGAGGGGACAAGAGTTAACTACAGGTCTTTTAAAGGATGTAGCGACATGTGAGGGGACAAGGGTTAACTACAGGTCTTTTAAAGGATATAGCGACATATGAGGGGACAAGAGTTAACTACAGGTTGTTTAGAGGATATAGCAACATGTGAGGGGACAAGAGTTAACTACTGGTCTTTTAGAGGATATAGCGACATGTGAGGGGACAAGAGTTAACTACAGGTCTTTTAGAGGATATAGCGACATATGTTGGATGTTGGTGTTTGTTTCAACAATTTTATGTTCAGTAGTTTGCCATTACATTCTGAAAGACCAACGCTCATACCGCTGTTAAAATCAACGCAGTGCGGTCTGCTTACAATGTACCTGCGACTGATTATTACTAGCTCTGTGGGATTGTGAAGTGTGTTCACGTCCCCCAGCCGCATTGGCCAGCGCTCAATCATGCATCTATACATATGTGTGCTATTGTCGTGTGCCAATCATCGACCGCATACTATGGTAATTGGGTCTCGTACAAATGGTAGCAATCAATGACTATACTATATTGCTACATGAAGTATGTGGGAAATACTATCACACCAGCTTATTTTCCATCGCGAATATTTCTTCAGTGAATGACACGTTTTTATGATAAATAGGGTACATGCATAACTCCTTCTCTAGTGTTACTATAATATTCTTATAATCTTCAAATATATATATATTGTAGTGAACACCTAATAAAGTGTGCATGGTACATCATGATGATAGAATGTCTGTGAGATACGTCAACCTACCTTTGACAGAGCAGGTATCTCGACGGCGACCACCTTAAAATAAATCAAGGTGCGATTTGTAGTATCCGTCTCCACCTGTTCCTTGTTGGTAAAGACTCCGCTATACGTGCAGTAGAACTCTGCCAAGGTGGGCGATAGATCTGAGATGACAGGATATAAATTGGGTTAGTTGTTTATACAGGCAGTAGACCTCTGCTAAGGTCTGCGATAGATCTGAGGTGACATGATATAAATTGAATTAGGTGTTTATACATTGCAGTATAACTCTGCCAGGGTGGGCGATATATCTGAGGTGACAGAATATGAACGAACAAACGAACAGAATTTATTTTCAAAGGGTAACAAATTGGGCAAGCAGGCCCGTCTTACATTCGGCCCTTCCAATCACTCATCTTTCTTTCATCAACAGTGCATAGGAAAAAACATTGTCACATGAATTTTGTAAACATAAACAATGCATATTACTATGTTATGAGACACACCCACCACCCAACCACACATCCCCCATTCACTCAAACCCCCCCACCCAACCACACACATAACCCACACACACATATACATACCCCCACCCATCCACCACATACCTACACCTACACATCTCCCCACCCACACACACCTCTCACCCACCACACATCCCATCCACCCACACCCCAAGCACACATACATTCCCCAACCCACACATCCCCCACCCACACACATCCACCCACCTACACACATCGTCCCACCCACTCACATATCCTCTATCTGTCCCATTACTCACCAACAATCACTCACCCACATATCCTCCTCCACCGACACACCTCCAACCACCCAGCCAAACACACGTTCCTCAGCCACACATCCCCCACGCACACACACATCTCCCCGTCAACTCACATATTCCGCACATACCCACACACAAATTACGCACCCACCCATATAATCTCCCATCACCCCCAGCCCACTCACAGATCCCGAGCCCACCCCTACAAACATCCCCCACCATCTCCTAACCTACACATACTCACCCACCCACATATCCTCTACCCACCCACACATCCTCTACCCACCCATCCCCCGACCAAACATCCCTTAACCACACACCTTTACTCATATACAATCACCCACCCACACATCCTCTACCCAACCACACATCCTTCACCCACCCATCCCCCAGCCACACATCCCTTAACCACACATCCCTACCCATATACACACACATCCACACCCACGCACAATCTCCCCACCCATACACACATCCCTCACACACATCCCCACCCACCAACACATCCCCCATTCACAAACACACACCTCCCATCCATGCACACACAACACACACACACATCCCCAACCCATACACTCATCCCCTCACACATCCCTAGACACACGTACTTATCCCTCAACCACTAACACCCACACATCCCTCACCCACTCATCAACACATACATCTCCTATCTACCCACCCACACTCACTCACCCCAACCACCCATCTAAACACATACCCCCACCCTCACACACATCCTTCACCCACCTGCACACCCAACCACACCGCCACCCACCCACACAACATCCTTTATCCACACCCAGCTCTTCTCCCACACAACACCACACTCACACACATCCCAAAGACACATCCCTCACCCACACACACACACATCTCCCCACATATCTCCTACCCATCCACACATCCACCAACTACAATCACCCTCACTACCCACACATACATCCTCCATCCAACCAAAATGCTGCTGTTGAGCGGTGTTTATGTATGTGTGTGCGTTCACGCATATCAGTCCACCCAGACTTTGGGACTCGCCCCTGTAATAACATGTAGGAGCACATAATGGGGTGTTGGTTGGTACGACCATCTAGCTTGCGCGCCTCATGCTTCGCTAGTACATCCACTGTGATTGCTCAGATACCCTTACCAGACCAGTTACCGTCCTGCCCTCCTGCCCTGCCCACCTTCCTGCTATGTTCTCACTGAACAGTAACACCTAGCACCGGGTATAAGAATACATCGGAGATATTCTGAGTTGCTTACAGATCCGAACTGTGAGGTGAGAATGAAAATTTTTTCTATTAACATGTTTTTTTTTTCAATTAACATTTTCATCAATTAACATTTTTTTCAATTAACATTTTTTTCAATTCCCATTTTCTCTTCATTGCTTTCATTTTTTTTCATGCTTTTGTTCTTCTAGTCCTGTCGTCACCTTCTGATGTAGTCACAGGAGATCTCCTTGACTGTATGTTGTGTTTGTGAATGTGTTTGTTTACTGATGGAGGCTAATCGCCGCAACGTCCTGTATGTGTCTTAATTCTGTTATGTAAAGCTGCATTACTTTGTGTCATTTTATATTGTTTACACTCTCACAGCTTTACCGCAGTTCCACCTAATTTTATTCATATTTTGCTATGTCTTTAAGTACGAGTTGAGTTCATTATTTGATATCACCAATTGAAATTTTTCTATTTGTATACACGTGTTGACTCCCTATCCTCATCTACCTAGCGCATATTGTGTATCATTACGGCCGCGTGGAGTTCACCTTTTGATTTCCCCATATTTGTATCATTACGCCCGCGTTGGGCCTTTCTCTTCCCAAATCCCCCTGTGTGTTTTGAAACATTCCTTGAATTCATTTGATGATCTACTCACTCCACACGTTGTATCCCCTACTAGCATCCCATGTGATACGTGTCTAGTGCCCTGCCATTATAACCAGCGAGTACAGCGGATCAGAGTCAACAACAACTTCCCGCTACAGATGGAGGCTACACTGCGACTCCCTGATTCTCAGACTGCTCTTCGGAAACGTCGAAAAGACTTGAAAGTTTGCTGCTTGTGAAGTGTCGAGATGTTGAAGTCCATGGTCAAGTCAAGACATGAGTGGTTGCTATTTGTGGTGTGCTTAGGTGTTGAATTCCATGGTCAAGTCAAGACAGGAGTGGTTGCTATTTGTGGTGTGCCGAGATGTTGAATTCCATGGTCAAGTCAAGACGTGAGTGGTTACTGTTGGTGGAATGCCGAGATGTTGAATTCCATGGTCAAGTCAATACATGAGTGGTTGCTATTTGTGGTGTGCCGAGATGTTGAATTCCTTGGTCAAGTCAAGACATGAGTGGTTACTCTTTGTAGAGTGCCGAGAAAGAACGAACGAACGAACAATCTTTATTTTCTAAGGGTTAATAATTGGGCACGCAGGCCCGTCTGACAATCTGCCCTTCTTCTCTAATACCTCTCAGACATTATTTCGTTAAACTTCTCTTATGAAGCTAATCATAGGCAACAATAGAACAATAAGCATTAATACGCATGAGTAATAATGAATAATACATGACTCACTGAGGCAATGTTTATCATGGGCATTATAAATACCTACGGAAGGTGTAACGTGCCATACATATGGGAATGTTTATTGGCTAATTGTCGTTTGAGATAATTTACCATTATTCTTGTTAGGTGGGCATGAAGTCTGTACTGAGGTAGTTTTCAATCAGGTTGCAGATGTTAAAGTCTTTGGCCAAGTCAAGACTCGACTCGAGAGGTTGCTGTTTGTGGAGTGCCGAGATGTTGGAGTCTATGGTCAAGTCAAGACTCGAGAGGTTGCTGTTTGTGGAGTGCCGAGATGTTGAAGTCTGTGTTCAAGCCAAGACCTGAGTGCTTGCCGTTTTGTTGAGTGCCGAGATATTTAAGTCCATGGCCATGATCTTAGTAATGTTGTCTGTGGATAACTCAAACACGGAGTAGATGCTTGTGGTTGGAATTATTGGTGCTCGTGGGGGAATCAAATCTTCAAGATGTTGCTTGGATCTACTGTGCCTGCCATGCATGAGTGTGAGGAATCTTGAGAGCTGATTTTCTGACATCAAAGATACCAATCATTGGGACTTTAGAGATAATGACCTGTCACATTAAAAACTTGCAGGTTTCGATCGATGACAGAAAGTCGCCCCAAATGTCTACATACAGTCGGCATGTCTTTAATATGTTGTTGCTCGAGAAGGGACTATAGCGCCATCCGTCTGCAAGGCGGCAGCCAGCCTTTGATGGGAAAGACGGAATGTCTGGGCAGAGGTCGGCTAGATCTTGTGATGTAGGGAAATTATTCTCTGGTTCACATGTGGGCAAGACTTTTTGTTGTACGGGAAACAGGTCCTCGGATGAAAGCAAAATAGACGGCGGGTTGTTTCCACCCAGTCTAAAACAGGAGAGAGAAATAGATTCTAGACCAGTGTTTCCCAACGTGGGGCCCACGCCCCACAGGGGGGCAATTTGACTGTTAAGGGGGGCAATTCGAAAATGGAAGAAATCGGCTGAATATAACAAAACGGGGAGACTTGAGACTGAAGTTAACTAAATTGGAACCTGACATAAGATCTCTTTGCAGCAAGCATCAAGCGCAAGGATCTCACTAAATTTAAATAATAAATAATTACTAATAATTAAAATAATATAGAAAAATCTATCATTAAAATTATTTTGTACTTGAATTTCAGTTCTCCGTTATATGTTTTGAAAATTTACTTACTGTGTTTGCTCAATAATTACCTAGTGATTTCTTCCTAAAACCTATCATTCAAGTTTCTTTAGTGAACATTTCAATTTTTGAATATTAAAAATAATGTATATGTTGAGGGGGGGGGGGGGCGTGGGGCGGGGGAGGGGGGCAATATGAATTTTAGAAAGGCTTAAGTGGGGCATGGCACAAAAAAGGTTGGGAAACACTGGTCTAGACGGTCTAGCGTCTAGACAGTGTTGTGACGTCATTTATTGCCAGTATAAATACGGTTGAAATAAACAACTGTTGGGTAAGTTGACCAAAAGTTGTGAAGTGCTACGGATGTGTGCAATATTCCTTGTTTTTTTATTTAGAGAGAGACTATAGTGTCTATTGTTGATGTATATCTGCGGACATCGATCCAGTCTGTGATTTCATAGTCTCCATCTACAACAGGAATAACTATATGGTATTCTATTAAACATATTTAACTTAGATTATTCTTAGGAATAGAGTGTAATACTGTGCGGTGATAGAATGTGTTATAAGAGCGTCGGCAACAGTAGCCTACCGCGTAGCTTAAACTATCTGGTGTGAGATATCATTTAACTCAGTGAGTTAAGGACAATGTAGTGGGATGCTATTTAGAGAGATTGAGGATGGTTGGGAGGGATTGAGGGAATGTGAAATGGTATGATCTTCCAGTAGGGCATCTGCTGGGTTTCTACCCGTTCCCTTTAGTCTTTCCTGGTCTTACCAGGACTCAGACCGAAGTGGTGAGCTCCTCAGCCTTATGACAGAGTTTGGTTCTCTGTTATTTTTCCTGAGTGCGGCCAGTGGCCTTCACTCACCTAATAAAGGTCAGAATCGAGTTGCTCTCACCAGGTGTGTTTTCTATTCAACAGGTTCCACTCATTTGGTCCACGTTATTCTACCACGAAGCTAGCAACAAAGTCATAGAAAGTGATGGCTCTAGTAATGAAGGCAGAGTGTACTGAGAGGCTTTTGCACTGGGTCCATAAACCAGATGGTCTGCAGGAACCTGGCCTCTGCTGAGCAGGAAATGATGTTTATAAATGTGTTTATTAAGTGATAGTTACTGTCAGAATCTTGCATTCAGCAAGTACACAGGCTCGTATTCCCTGACAAGTGTGATACAAAACACGGTCACAGAATGACTTGACGTGACACGCTACAACTACAATTCAAACACTTTATTCACGCCGGTCACTCATCTCAACCATTACATGCATTGCGCAATTACAATAGCGATGTCATACTATAAGCAATAGATATACAATAGATATAAAAATGCAATACAACTTACAATCCTACAACCCAGGCGTATAGTCTCCTAATACTCACACAGGCTTTCTATCTATTCACGTTCAAACACACAATTCGCACAAGCTCCATTCAAACCGTCCGTCCTGTGCAACAGTCCCCAAGCCGTCTGAAGCTAACCCGCCGTAAGTTCCCGCTACTCGGGGTCGTGTCCCGGTGTGGACTTCATGTCCCACGCCTGCACGGACTGACCACCGCTGGCACAGCGTGGTTAGTGTCGTTCTCATAGTTGGGCCTGGCCGTAATTGCCAGACGCCGTTGAAGACGACTCGGCAGAACTGGCGGGGAGATTATGACAGTTACATCACATTAAATTCAGGACACTGAAAATAACACTTGTACCAGGAACACTAGTAACAATAACTACCTGGAACAGTAATATTGTGTATGAACATTAGGGAAATCTTGCAAAAAGTATAATACGAACATTTAGGTTTTTCCAAAGTGACAGTAACAATAGTTGAGATTCTCTGAACACAGAACTTTAATGAACAGAGTAGTTACACCGTGTGGGCTAGATAGATGATCAATATTGGACTGTTTCCACTATTGAAGACCAAGCATCTGGAGTGTTCACGAGCTATCTGAAGAAGTCGACACTTGGCCAGAGACACATCACTTGGGTGAGGTTTTCTGTCCCTGATATGGTGTTGTGGTGTGGCCAGTACGATGATGAAGCAGACTGTGTTCCTTGGTTGTTCTGTCTGATTCTGCACACACACTAGATTATACGACAGACATTCTACTCATACACGTTACACATACACGACATTTTTCGCTAGTAAACTAAGTTGTTGTTTTGTTAGAGCCAGTGTCGTTTAGTGTGTTTCGGGAAAGGAATGAGACGGGGCTTGATACAGTAGAAAAAGAGAGAGAGAGGGAGAGATCCAGGGACCGACGGGGTTTTGTGGACAGAAATCAAGAAGATCCTCAAGATAGTGAAATGGGGTTAAAAGGATGTCGATGTTGATTTCCCTCACCCCAGGGACGACATTAAAATAATACACGACATGACCGTAGGTATATACTATGTGCAATACATGGCAGCTTTCAGCATGGGGTTCACACCTCTTCTTAAGTCGTAAGGAATAATCAGACAAATCAATATGCAGGTAGATAGACAGAGAGATAGACAGACTCCAGACTCATATATAATCATACAGCTATATAGACAGACAGATTCATACATAGACAGACAAATAGACATTATATATATATATATATATATATATATATATATATATATATATATGTGTGTGTGTGTATATGTGTGTGAGTGTGTGTGTGTGTGTGTGTGTGTGTGTGTGTGTGTGTGTGTGTGTGTAACACACTATCGTCTGTCAAGACGGCGAGGTGCCAATGAATTAATGGAAAGGGTACGCCGATACTATTCGCCATGGATATGCAGATCATCCTGAATGGGTCATCCACCATGGCACATGGTCCGAAGCTCTGCGAGGAAGGCAACATTCCGCCACAAAAAGCCTGCATGGACAATACGACATTCCTGACACCGAAGGAGAATTATGCCTGCAGCATCCGCTACAGAATAGATGGGCTGATTCGCTGGTGCAGGATGCGCAACAAGCCCAAGAAATCAAGAAGTGTGTCGATCCGGAAGGGCAGAACTGTTGAAAGCATGTTCATGGCCGCCGGGCAGAAAATTCCCATGGTGATAAAGGAACCGGTAAAGAATCTTGGCCGTGTGAACAATGCAACACTGATGGACAGAAACACGGTAAATTTAAGATCTGGTGTCTCAGATTCATGCTTATCCCAAAACTTATGTGGCCCCTGCTGTTATATTATATAGACACGAGCACAGTGAAGACCATGGAGGTGAAAATAAGCAAGTGCATACGGAAGTAGCTTGGAGCTCCACCATGTCGTGCGACGGAGGCCCTGTATTGCAAACAAAGTAAGATCGTCCTCCCGTTCCGGTCCCTAATGGAAGAATTCAAAGTCGGAAAAGCCAGACTCGCGATGATGCTGCGCGAGTCTCCAGGTGAAGCAGTCAGTACCCCACAGCCTACGCCTAAAACTAGAAGGAAGTGGAAATTCGTCAGCTCGGTCGAAGATGTCCAGACAACATTAAAATTGAAGGAAATCATGGGGCACACTCAGTCGGATAGACGGAGTTCGGGCACCATGAGAGAGTTTCGATACGGTCCAGTGCAACGACCAAGAAACGTAGAGACGTGGTGGTTCAGGAGATCCGTGACGTAGAGGACAAAGAGAGAGTACGAATGGCTGTCCAGCAGACGCAGCAGGGCCAGTGGATGCTATTGGAAGGGATAGTGCAGAGATCCATAACTGGAATGAGATATTGTATATGGCACGACTGCGCTTAAATTTCGTCGATCGATCCCTCTACGATGTCTTGTCATCAGCTGCCAACTTGGTCAAGAGGAGTAAAGCCACCGACTCGTCCTGTCCCATCTGTAAAAAGGTCCAGACTGCAGTGCACGTAATTTCCGCATGCAAAGAAACCCTATGCCAAGGCCGATTCACATGGCGCCACAACTAAGTCCTTGCTGAGTTGGCGGCCATAGTGGATGTAGCTAGAATGCGGGTGAACAGAGGGGTCAGACCGAGGCCGCTGGGGATTTACTTCGTGAGAGGTGGACAGCAACAAAAAGACACGGAAGGCTGCGCTGCCGACCTAAGTTTCCGACTATTTTCGATGGCGCAGGTGGCTGGGAGCTGATCGTGGCTCTAAAGGGCCGTGGGGAGTACCCTGCGGTGATCCAAAAGTTTCGCTTGCGACCTGACATCATACTTCACTCCACGTCGGCCAAACAGCTAACGCTTATTGAACTGACTGCCCCGTAAGAGTCAAATATCGAGGAATAACATACTTACAAGATGGAGAAGTACGGTGATATGGTCATTAGTGTGAGGCTGGAAGGATACACTGTCAAGCTATTCGCAGTTGTCTATCAAGCCTGTGTCCTTAGTTTTCTTCTTTATGATAATAAAGCCCGGTCAACTTACTCACACCAAGAGAAACGTTTAAACAGCTTTCATATGCGGTGTCTGTGAAGAATACTTGGTATTAAGTGGCAAGACAAAATCACAAATACTGAAGTATTGGAAAGATCAGGCTGTGTGACGGTTTATCCCATGCTCAGTCTTCGTAGACTTAGATGGATAGGACACGCTAGGAGCATGGATGAAGCTAGAATAACACTACTACGATACAAAGATGTGTGTAAGCGGGACATGATTGATACAGGCATTGATAATGCACATTGGGAGTAAGTCGCCATAGAACATGTTGTATGGAGGGCAAATGTCAGAAATGGAATAAAGACAAAGAAGAAAATGATTGCAGATAGGTTACACACTGAGCACGTGAGACATACGATGGTGGGTGATGGTGAAAATGACGATGTGTTCATATGCATCCATTGCTCTTAGATAATAACCAAGACATCAATAACAAATATCTATTATAACGCACTAGAAATGATCAATAATCTTATATATAAATTAGGATGTCCGTATCTCTGTCTGTATGTATGTATGTATGTATGGCCTTTATTTGTTCGCGAACGGCCCATCCGATTGAGATGAAATTTTCTACACGCCTTCCTTTCATTCCAGAGCTGTCAACTGTGATATTTTGTTAGTGTGAAATCGCCTGCTTACTCAGTATTATTTCATTTTTCATTTTTCATCATAATTTCATATATCTCAGGGGACCTAACTCTGTAAAAGTTATTTCAAGGGGCATAACTTTTCTGTATAACTTATAGTCATATTGTGGCATCGTTTTCAAAGATTTATAAACTCTTTGTCCATAGTTATGTACCGGCATATGAGTTATAATAAATAATGATACAATCTGTAAGGCATTTTCAAAGTTTTCATAAAAATGATGCACAATGCATAACATTGTAACTCATCTTTTTTTGCTTAAGAAGTTACTGTAGTCATGCAGGTGATTAGAAAGAGTTTTCATTAAAAATAATGGATGGTGTGTGGTAGAACGTTCTTTTAAGTTACATTTTTTTTTGTTGTATGAATTTAATGAAGCCGGACAGGGTCAGGCAGACAGATAGACAGACAGACAGACAGATAGACAGTCGGGAACAGGAACTTATATGACTACTTATATAAATTAAATGAGATGCTTCACACCAGGAGCTGGGCGATGTCGGGCCGGGTCAGACAGACAGACAGACAGACAGACAGACAGACAGATAGTCGGTAACGGGAACGGGAACTTATATGACTACTTATATGAATTAAATGAGATGCTTCCCACCAGGGACTGGGCGAAGCCGGGCAGGGTCAGCTAGTAATTAATAAATGACTCGTTAAAACATGCATCATTCTCATCTCATCTCATCTCATCATGTTCCTCTTGTACCTTGCGGTGTGGAGGTGAAGTATAAACTTCGTGAGAGTGCCCGATTATGGGCTTTATATATCGACATTCCCATGGATTCTGCTATTCCCTCCGTCCAACGTTTACGTGGTCGGCCTCTTCCTCTATTTCCATCTGGTCTGTACATCATTGCTTGTTGTGGCATGCTGTTGACTGGTAACCTACTTGCGTGGCCAAACCATTTGACTTGCTGCTTTCTATTAAAATCTAGTGCTGCTTTAACCCCCACTTTAGTCCTGATTTCTTCATTTCTGATCTTATCTCTTCTTGATACGTTGAGTATTCTTCTCAGGAATCTCATTTCTGTTGTTGTGATTTTCTTTTATCTGTTTCTGTCATTGTCCAGGTTTGGTATTGGTAGCATAGAGTTGGAGGAAGACTGTGTTGTAAAGTGCTTTCTTAGTAGTTATTGATACATGTTTCTTCTTTAGTATTGGTGCCATTTGTGGTCAGTCCGTTTATACTTCTTAGTTTTTCTACGAGCAGTATGAAGATCCCCTGCCGGCTTGCTAGGCCAGTCGCAGGTTTAGGACACTAATCTGACCACAGGGAGTCCATCCCCTATGGCGAGCCATAGCCTCGTTAGCCCATGACCTCGCGGTCATGGTTGCCCGGTCTTCACCATGTGGAGGTGGGGGTTGACTTGTGTAGTCTGCGGGTCATCGGCAGGCTACTAATTTTCGCTCTTCACCCCTCCTGGGAGAGGCTAGCCGATCCTAACCCTGCTGGCTGCAAGGCCAGGCGCATTCCACACCTTACAGACCACATGCCTCATTAATACTAATAATTTTGACACAGTAATTGTAAATCTTTAATGGTGATATACTGTGCCACGTTTGGGGGAATCCTGATGATGCTACTATATTAATTCTATGTTTATGTTAAAGTGTTCCTTTTCTCATGGAGAAACAGACACGCGGACGGCTGGCGAATGGTCAGGCAGGCAGACACATAATGCAATAATCATGGAACATGTTTAACAAAATTGCATTTTTTCTACAATGCTTTTAATGTTTATGTTTCTGTGTATGTGTATGTGTGTGTGTATACCTGTCTGGATAGAAATAAAAATTGACGTCTTATAATTATTCACTCACCATAACAGCAGATTGCGGCAACACAAGCCAGAAACATATATAATCTAAGCGAAAGCATCTTGTCCATTGTCCTCAACAAAAAGCGACAAACAGCCGTGACAAATTATACACAGACGAACCAGTCAATATCTGTCAGATTTAGTTAATTAACAATTAACTAACGACCCGGCTTCGTCCTTCCTGCAGCTCTTCAGCTCAAAGCTATGCCAAATAAAATATGTGGTGACTTGCACGTGGTCTCCAGCTGTTGTCCTCTCCCACGTAAACCGTTTCTCTGATCATACTCCGGTGCAAGTATTCACTCCCTGATATCATGGATGTTTACAACGAGAAGCGTTTCCGGCACCACCTGTGCCCTGCTTCAACAAACAGAAGCCACAGTTGTGTACTCTAGATGAAAGTAATCTTGAATACTGTTAGAAAAATCTGTTTAACCTAACTGTGTTAACAATTACAGTTAGTAACAATTTGTTTCTTGATTCAAATGTTTAATATTCACTTCGCGTACAACGTTGACCCAGCTTGAAATGGGTACTGGAAGATGGGTACTGGAAAATGGGTACTGGAAAATAGGTACTGGAACTATCTTCAGAAGTAAAGAGGTTTGTGTAAAATTGATTATATCACCCACTGAAGGCCAAGTGGTGTAAATATGGTCTGACCAATTATGGTCTCTGAAAATAATTTCTCTGAAAATATGGTCTCTGAAAATATGGTCTCTGAAAATATGGTCTCTGAAAATAGGGTATATCCCAACTTGTCACAGATAACGTTTAACTGAGGTTCAACATTTCTTGTCAATAACTTCATTTCTTTGAATATTTCGTAATCTCTTCCAGTCTTATGATTTTGCTCTATTCTTTTACAACCATCTCTTATACATTCAGTTCCCCCCCCCCCTCCCCCTCTTGCATTCTGCTTATTTCTTCTGTTAAAGATTTATAATTCATCATACTGTTATCTGTTTCCCTCTTTGGTGTTTCAGTGCCCTTCGTTGTTTTACTAGTTCTAACGTGTCTGATGTAATATATGGCTTATGATACTTATTCTTGGCAGGGAATTAAATCTTTGGCTGCTGTTATCAAGATATTACTAGCATTTACTGCCAGTTCATTAGGTGTCATCAAGACCTCAAAACAGATAATTACCCATGCGCTGTGCAAGCTTTTATACGTCTCCGGAATATATCACTTTTAAAACATACCCTGTGTTAATACCTGTTCTATCTCGTCTCACACATTCCTAAGATAATGATATTCTCTCTTCCAATTCCCTGTTTGACGTTACCCAATCTTCCATCTGTGTTTTAAGTGGGAAAATGCCATGCCGACAACTTCAGTGTTACTGTCCTTTTGTGACGTTCTGTGATTTGACGAATCATAATGTACTAGGCATCTATACAGAAGGTAGTTTGTCGTAGCTTTCCCCCCTGGCACTGACCATACTGGACGATGACCGTAGTCATTGTCTCTAAGAGATCTTCTGCCAACCATCGCGAAACTTGTGACCTTAAGCAATCACTTTCTGAAATTCATTAGGGTATAATAACCACCATCCCTCTTCATCTGCTCCTTGTTACTGTAGTTGCCGTTAAAGACACAGTAAAACTCGGCCAGGTTCTGTGACAGTTCTGGATAATAAGTCACAATTACACGTGATAATTGTCGGACTTTGAGTGCAAAGCTGTACCACAGCATGGTGTCTGTGGATATCAGACTGGTGCCATGGCATTGTGTATTTGGCTATCAGTGAGGTGAAATGGAATGGAGAATATGAGTATAAGAGAGGTGCGGTGACATGGTGGATATGGATATGAAACCTGTGATAGATTCTCATGGTGGTTTTAATGACCCATTAGTGTACAGCGACGGCGCTTGTTGACAATAACACGCGGCTCTTGTACATTCGTTCTTGTGTATTAGGTATCTGCTGTACTTCCGGTCCCCAACATGGCGGTTAGGCATTGAACCGCTGCGGCGTCTGGAGATTTTATCCTTGTGGCTGCGGTTTGCATTTCGCATTTTCCTCATTTTGTACTGGTAGTATATTGTTCCGTTGCAATGCTACTAAATGAGTGCGTGGCGCAATGTTGTGAGCTGTGAAATTCATGTCGAATGCTTTTACGTATGTACGTTTTTGTTTGTACAGTGAATTGCATGTTCGGAACAATGGCTACCGGCTGTTGCTGAATTGACTATTTTGCCTTTTCGGTTCTAGGTGTATTTTTCAGGAGACTCCTGGGAGTCTCTGCTGGAACTTCGGAGTTCGTGCTTTGTGCGGCGCTTTCGGCGGGTCGCCTGCGAAAAGATACCGAGCCATGTGAGAAAACCCGGGTCAATGAAGTCTTTCTGGTGACTGTCGATTCCATCGACGATGAACTGTAATTTTCGTGGAGGACTTTTGTGTTGGTATTCTGGCGGCGGCATTGTGCACATTGTACCTATGCGGGATGTTTGCTTGCTCAGACTCCTGTCTTTTCCACTTTTCACATTAGCCAGTGAGGAGCATTGTGTGTGATATTCACTGGCACGGGAACGGAGCATAATGGGGACGGCCCGTTGCCGTGACGTTGGAACCGTGACTAACTAACTAAGTAACTGACTGACTGACTGACTGACTGACTGACTGACTGACTGATAGACTGACTGACTGTTTCACTGACTAACTAACTAGGTATATGTTGCTGGATTTATATTATATAGACTAAACTGTCCTCGGTGGTGATATGGTAAATATGACACGGCCGCTTTTACTGCCCAGGACATTTCATGGTTCCCTTTTTAGACTGTGTAAACATTGTGGTACACAAACATTTAAATAAATGCCGTCGATGGGGATTGGGACACACGACCACCACGCCGTCGGGCAAGATCGCTAGTTACTGCGCCAGATCGGCTGCCGGATGTGTGCTGAGTGGCCAGAAATCAGGGTTAGGTGTCTCGGTCAGTACGGAAGACAGAAACATTGGTCAACAGAACGGGACGTATTATATAGTCACTTACATCAGTACGGGAGACAGAAACATTGGTCAACAGAACGGGGTGTATTGTATAGTCACTTACATCAGTACGGGAGACAGAAACATTGGTCAACAGAACAGGTCATATTATATAATGAATTTTAGTATTGAAATGGAGATGGAAACTGCCAGTGAGACGCTGACATTTCTCCCCAAGACTTCACTTACACAAGTGGTGATTCTCTCAGTCCCCACTTCGCAAGACTTCACTTACACAAGTGGTGATTCTCTCAGTCCCCACTTCCCAAGACTTCACTTACACAAGTGGTGATTCTCTCAGTCCCCACTTCCCAAGACTTCACTTACACAAGTGGTGATTCTCTCAGTCCACACTTCCCAAGACTTCACTTACACAAGTGGTGATTCCCTCAGTCCACACTTCCCAATACTTCACTTACACAAGTGGTGATTCTCTCAGTCCCCACTTCCCAATACTTCACTTACACAAGTGGTGATTCTCTCAGTCCCCACTTCCCAAGACTCCACTTACACAAGTGGTAATTCTCTCAGTCCCCACTTCCCAAGACTTCACTTACACAAGTGGTGATTCTCTCAGTACACACTTCCCAATACTTCACTTACACAAGTGGTGATTCTCTCAGTCCCCACTTCCCAAGACTTCACTTACACAAGTGGTGATTCTCTCAGTCCCCACTTCCTAAGACTTCACTTACACAAGTGGTGATTCTCTCATTCCACACTTCCCAATACTTCACTTACACAAGTGATGATTCCCTCAGTCTACACTTCCCAATACTTCACTTACACAAGTGGTGATTCGCTCATTCCACACTTCCCAATACTTCACTTACACAAGTGATGATTCCCTCAGTCTACACTTCCCAATACTTCACTTATACAAGCGATGATTCTCTCAGGCCACATTTTCCAATGCTTCACTTACACAAGTGATGATTCTCGAAGTCTTTCAGTCTGTAGTGTCGACAATTTAGAAAGGATGGTTGTTGTATGAGTAACTGCCACTTGTGGAGCATTTGAATTTTTAAGAAAACGTGTGTATCTATTGTCCAAGCAATGAGGGAAAGTTAGTGTATTTATTGTATAGGTCAAGCAGGATTGCATGAAACGAGAGACATGAAATGCTGTTTAAAAGATACCTGTCATTGATTCACTGAAGATACACAGAGGGTATATACTTGGAGAAATACATGGCAGTTTACAGCTTCCTAACACATGACTGTACATCTAACAGATATCTTTACACCTAACACATGTCTGTATCTGTACACCCAACACATGTCTTTACACCCAACACATATCTATACATCTTAAATACATCTTTACAATCTGTAATCCCATGATTATATTATATAACAGTCATGTCTTGTTGGTAATGGAATTGTGCGTGTATCTATGTCTCTATGGATATGTACAGTTATGAACTCACGTGTGTTCGTTCACTCACCATAGCATCTGTGTACAGCAATGAGGGCCAGAAATACACAGAGTCTGAGAGGCTGCATGTTGTCAAGTCTTCTCTCCGAATGAGACAAACTACAACGGGCGAAATATGACGAGTTGGATGTGCATTTTTATTCATAGCTTCTGTTCATCACAGCGGTCTCTAGAATATCGCATCAAATGTAACTGTTACTCTATAAATATCGCTTGAATGACAGAAACAACATATATAGCTTAACATCTGATGTATAAATGGATTTGTTTGTGCTAAAATAATAAACTGGATGCGTATATGAGACGAGCTCCATTCTATATGTATATGAACGGAATCAGCCACAGCTGGAATTTCTAGACAGAAGCTGTGCAATACGATATTAAATACCTACAAAGTGGACGTCCTACAATAGATGAGCTGTTTACTTAGCATTAATTGCATTATAGCTTCATGCATATCTTATATCATCAGCATTGGTTGTTGTCTGTGTATTGTATGTGACATGAATGCTAATATCATGTTTTGAGGCATATAATAAATTAGTAATAGTAACTACCAACACTTTCATTAGTTTAAAATGTTTCATTTATATACAGTATGTACCCAGTAGTGTTGCTACAGACACAATCTGCAGGCATGCCACCAATTGCTACAGTAAAACTGGTACAGCTTGTTGTTGCAAGACTGGGCTAAGTTTACTGTAGCACTATTGCAGGTGTGTCGAAGATGTAGCGAAAGCGATTTGCAATCTCGTATACTGTATTTAATATCAGCTTCAGGTGATGTGGAAGCAGAACGCATTGAGTTGATTTTTTTACAATGGAATGAGCACCATCGTTAGGCCATAATGAACATAGCGCACAAACACATCTCTCTATCTATGGAACACGAACACAACGACGCGTTAACGTGCCTAGGTATTCTAATGAGACGTAGAGCAGACGGCACAATTCAGTTGAATTGAGTTGAGAACCGAAATCACTGCACTCAGGACATTCCCATACGTGCTCCGTCCCCTCGTTCAACAGCAAGCGAAGTGTCATACTACTAATTGTTCCCACCGCTATATGATTACAAGTTTTCCTAGTCTTCCCTCTCAGTTTTGAGATTCTTCCAGAACCCCTGCCGATCACCTGCAATCTCATTCTTTCCACACATGGGTTCTCAATCTGTTCCTCCGCCTTCTCCACCTGGTCCCACAAGCGCACGACCACCTCCCCCTTGTCCATAGGCAAACTACCACCAAGAGATGTATTACCTGCTAGTCTATCAGCCTGTTAATTCCCCCCGTACCCCCGCATGGCCAGGACAAAATATCCATACAATTCTCATAATCTGTGACCTCTGAAGCGACGAGAGCCATTCCACACGAAACATTCCTTTCTCCACCTTACTAAGCATAATCTTTGAATCCGTAATGAATCAGTTATCAGTTATCAGTTGGAGTATCTTCATTGCACTCCGGACAGGTCCATAGGTGCTCAGATCCTCCCCCCCAGCATATGCATCAGCGTCCGGTGGCTAATAGTGCCAGTTCTGTGTTGGTTAACGAGGCACCTCGTTTTCCTGATGTACCTCTCGCGTCTGGCCGTGCCGATTCTTACTCCCAAGTCTTTCATAACGTGTGTTGCAGTGGTCTAGGCACAATTCAAAGATCGGTGTACGCAAAGAAATATGGACCGGCCAATACTAACATTTTCAGAGCTTCACACCTGGCCAGTATAAACGGGGCTTAGTACGGACCCTGTTTGACCGTACTTGGAAGATATGCACCCAGGACACACTCGCAGATGAATTTAAAACTCTGAAAAACGTCGTAAACCTGAATGGGTACTCCACAGGATTTATAAAGCGCCACTGCCAACAGCCCAAACCAAAACCAGACGAAACTACAGTCCCTAAACTCAAGGTATTTATTCACCTAACCTTTCGAGGGGGTGACGTAATGCAAATTCTACAGAACCGGCTCATTACAGCAGTCGGCCGAACATTCTGTGCTGCAGCTCCCGTTATTAGGCACAGAACCACACCTATTCCCACCCCAGCAGTAAAAGAACATGTTCCCTTGTACGCAAAATCCAATTGCATTTACCAATTCACATGTAGGTGCCAGTCTAGCTACAACAACAGAACAGAGCGGCAGTCGAACAACATGGTTGCTGAACACATATGTCAATGGATTGACAAGATAGTACACACAGGCGATGGGAGCCTAGGGAGGCCGACACACCAGAAGCTTCCGGCTTCATCGATTTCTAGGCATGTGTTGGAAAACGGCCATGTGATTGATAGAGACCGTGCCTTTGTGTGTTGTTTAACAACAGTCGCTTGTTAATGTTTGCAGAAGCCATAATTATTAATCTACATAGGCACATTTAGTGCACACACAAAAAAGACAGATTATTCAGTTTAACATTACCGTGGAGACATTACTGTGTGAACATGCGTATATTTCAGCTTGAAGGGTTTATCCAGTTATTTTACGTTATGTTGTGTGAATTCTGCAGTATGTACTTGACGAGATGCAGCGAAATATGCCAAGCAATAAATCGTGCAATCTATTGTTTGTGTCTTGATTATTCAAATGGAATGAACATCATTCGTTCAGAAACCAATAACAAAATATTTAATGTTGTAACAGGGTGGGTGTGGGATCCCCATTCCCTGTAGCTATAAGTTATGTTTATTTTATTCGAAATTCTGCGTACCTTTATTGTAGTGTCGAACGGCTGAAGATCCCAGGGGCAAGATTACCGACTAAGGTTACTATCTGCAACAGACACTTACCAAGACTTACAACACAACACTGAGAAAGAAGAAAATATAATCTTTAATAGAGACTATTAACAAAACAAGAAAAAAATAACACGGTAAGGGATTTAGGATGAGACGAGTCCTGTTGGCAAGATCGACATGAAGCCATGAGATAGTCAGATGTGTCCTGTCAGTGTGGTTGGACAGGCATGGACATGCTAGAGAGGATATCACCTGCGATTTGTCCGAGCTTTTGACGTCGACTCCTGTCTTTTCTCCCTGATCAAACTTGAGGTTAAATCTTATCCTTGTCAAAACACACAACACAAGCCGTCATTTAATATTATGAAAAAAATGCCTACATGATTTGCTTGACTATCGACGTCTTCCTTTCAGAGACGAAGCCTAGAATACAATTGGTCCTGGGCTACAGTTGTTGTACAGAGATTGGGCATAGAACAGTGGTTTCCTTGAACGTGCCCGGATGTTTTATCCGAATGACATTGGCACCTTGCCGTCTTGACAGACGATAGTTTGTGCTTTAAAAAGGCATAATAACTTTTAACTATGGCGGTAGCGAGTGTGACTGATAAGGCCAATTTGCGCTGTAAATGTCCGTTCACAGTGGGTGCATCTGAACACGTGGTCATTTCCACCATCATGCATCATCTTACGTCTCAAACGCTTGGTGTGTGACTTTTCTGCAATAATTTTCTCCTTTGACTTTATTCCATTTCTGATATTTGCCCTCCATGCAACACGTTCAGCGGCGACTTGCTCCCAATGTGCATTATCAATGCCTGTATCAATCATGTCCCGCTTACACACATCTTTGTATCGTAGTAGAGGCCGACCCTGAGATCTCTTACCCATCTGTAATTCACTAAAAAAGATATCCTTTGGTATTCTACCATCATCCATCCTCCTAAGATGTCCTATCCATCTAAGTCTACGAAGACTGAGCATGGAATAAACTGTCACACAACCTGATCTTTCCAATACTTCAGTATTTGTGATTTTGTCTTGCCACTTAATACCAAGAATTCTTCGCAGACACCGCATATGAAAGCTGTTTAAATTGTTCTCTTGGTGTGAGTAAGTTGTCCAGGTTTCACTGCCATAGAGAAGAGTACTAAGGACACAGGCTTGATAGACAAGGACTTTTGTTTTGGCAGTAAGCTTCCTGTTCTCCCAGAGTCTTTTTCTTAACCTGTTCATTGTTGTTGCTGCCTTATCAATCCGGATGTTGATTTCCTGATCTAGGGATAATTTGCTATTTACCACTGATCCTAGATATGTAAAATGGTCTACTATCTCTAGTTCGGCGTCGTCAATAACGATTGATGGTACCCCATGTGCACCTTGTGACATAATCTGTGTCTTCTTTTTGCTAATTGTTAAACCAAATTCAGAACAAGCATTGGAGAATGCAGATAGTAGACATTGCAATTCTTCCTCAGAGTGGGTCGTAACTGCAGCATCATCTGCAAAAAGCAACTCTCTGATCAGTACCCTCCTAATTTTGATCTTAGCCTTCAATCTCTGAGCATTGTAGAGGCCGCCATCTGAGCGTGAGTGAATGTATATACCACCATCCTGATCACGAAATGCATATTTCAGTAGAAGTGAAAAGTATATTCCAAAGAGGGTGGGAGCTAGTACACAACCTTGCTTAACTCCACTCTTGATTTCAAATTCTTCAGAAGTTGCACCATCAAACTTGATTATACCCTTCATGCCTGTGTGGAACGATTCCACAATGGACAGAAGAGTTGGTGGGCAGCCAATTTTCTTTAGTGCCTTGAACAGACCCTCACGACTGACCAAATCAAATGCCTTTGTGAGGTCGATGAAGGCAATAAACAGTGGTTGATTCTGTTCGCGGCATTTTTCTTGCATTTGTCGCAATGAGAATATACGTATCCGAATAAAAGTACGGATACGGAACATAACACCGAGACAACTCTGAACAGAAGTGAAGAAATTCTCCATTCGCGAATTATCTTCAGAATGCAAGGATTGGAACTACGTATTTATCCTACAGATTACCTATGCTTCACGGCAACCAGTGAGTTTCGCTTATTGCACTAGACAAGAGTCCGGAAAGAAAAGGGAAATGTATTCTCAGAGTGCTCAGAGACACGAAGAACTGAATATCCACACACAACGTGATCCCGGCGGTGAAGACACACGACTGGGGTAGTCAATGTTGGGAGTCTAGTGACCGGACCTAGACACGCTTACGTTTCGTGACAAATGTAAACATTCCTGGTAAATCATTGTTTTTTCGCATATCCTTTACAGGACATTGCAGTCAACACCAGCATGTTTCAGTTGCTGTTGATGTCTTGGCAAGTGTTCATGTTCACTAGTTTGGCATTGCTCTCTGAACTACCGGCTCGCATATCCCCGTGGGTAACCAATGCCACGCGTTCCGCTGCCGAATCTCGCGCAGCTGTGTTTCGTACGAGAGTATACGGGATTAGGAACAACGTCCTTAAATCCTACGCCAGAGAGACCGGAAAATCATAAACAGTATATCATAAACAGGCCAAAATAAATGGCTGGCTTGGTTCTGGAGATATGTAAAGGACAAACAATTAACTGTAATAATTGTTAAATGTAGACATGTGATGATTTGTGACTGTAAAAAATGGTTTGCTACTACAGTAATGTTATATTGTTAAAAATTCAAGTCTCAATTTTAGTACTGTAGAGTTGCTACAATTTCTTACGTCAAAACTAAAGTTTGTTACTGTAGACTTGATACATTGTGTTACTGTAGACATGTTGCAGTGTGTTATAGTAAAACTATGAGTTGTTTTACTGTTGACAGGTTACTATAGATGCGAAGTAATTGATGGTTGCAGCCACGGACATAATTGTTATATCGATCACTAATAGCAGAGTCAGTCTCCCAATATACAGTATTCCCGGTGCATCACTGGATTACAACTGCTGATCTCCACTTACTAGAGACACACAGTCTAAATACGCGTATTCACTATGTGTAGCAATCGAGAAGAATACCAGAAACTGACAGTGCAGAGGATGACTCGCATTAAAACCACATCGAAAAGGCACGAGATTTACGCAGCCGGATCCTGTGGCGTCGCGCAGCAGTCCATCAACATCTACAGTAGCTGAAGATGTTCCCATGTAGCTACCAACGCCAGAGACCACATCTGACGTCAGCAGCAGCGGAGAAGTCAGTCACATCAACAACAATAACAACAATAAGAAGCAGCCCAGCAGTTCACCAGGTTCCTCCGCACATCACAACACAACTGAGGGCTTCGCTGGCAAAATCCTGCTGAAGCAGACACCTTCCAACTTCACGGCAACGGGTCGTCCCCATTATGCTCCGTTCCTGTGCCAGTGAATATCACACAAAATGCTCCTCACTACCCTATGTGAAAAGTGGAAAGGACGGGAGTCTCGACAAGCCAACAGCCCGCACACGTACACTGTGCATAATGCCGCCGCCAGAATGCCAACACAAAAGTCTTCCATGAAAAATAAAGTTCATCGTCGACAGAATCGGCAGTCACCAGAAAGTCTTCATGAACCCGGGTTTTATCCCACAATGATCGGTCTCTTTCCGCAGGGGGACCCGTCGGAAGTGTCGCACAAAGCACGAATTCCGTTGCTCCAGCGACGTCTCCCATGAGTCTCCTGAAAAATGCACTCGTGAACCGAAAAGGCAAACCAGTAAATTCAGCGACAGCCAGCAATTATTCCGAACAGCAAACAACAGCGGACAGATATAGAAGCGCCCCTCACGAATCTCACAGCTCACATGTTGCGCTACGTACTCACTCAGTAGCAGGGCTACGGAACCATGTACTACCAGTCCAACACGAGGAACAATGTTAATGCAAACCATAGCCACAAGCATAAACACGCCAGAGGACTTAACAGTTCAATGCCAAACAGCCATGTTGGGGACATGAAGTCTCAAGACAAAATAAACACCTCATTATTCCGAATAATCATCGGGTAGCTACCCAAAAAAGCATCATCAAATGATTGGTCATCAAAAGAGTAAACACCAAACTCACAAATGACCAAATTAGGTGATGGTGTCGAGAGACAACTCGACACTCAACATCTACGATGCTGGGAGGATCATCGTAAACAAAAGCACCCTCTCCACCGTCGTCATCATTACATCGGAGACCGAATTATGCCACAGACCACCTGATGCGACAAGAAATATCAAGACCCGGAGCATACTACATTCCTAGGGTAATGCAGAGGTCCAGGTGCCAGAAGTCTGTCACTCAGGTATTTCTGTCTATCAGGTATGTCTGTCTATCAGTCTGTCGGTCGGGTCTGTCTTTCTGTCTGTACGTCCGTCGGGTCTGTCTGTCTATTGCTATAGCTATCTGTCTTTCACAAGCCGTTGCACATATTTTATGAAAAAACTGTTTTAGTTATGGTGACGCAGTCGACTGGTGTTGCACTAGCCGTTAACATCCTTGGTCATTAGCCATCATTATAGTTCACGTGGATTCAATGTTCGGACTTATGAGATCATCTTCTGTCATGAACGTCAGTGGCACATTTTAGTCATCTATCTAACAGGGTCACTCATGGATGTGAGGTGTCAGGGCAGAACTTCAGCAATAACTCAACACCAGTGGAAACACAATGTAATAGTGGATGTGAGGTGACATGTCAGAACGCACTGATAAGGTGCACTGGACTAACGGTGACATAACCATAATTGTATAGAACATTGGACAAACGGTGACAGAACCATAATTGTATAGAACATTGGACAAACGGTGGGGAAAGGGGGTGGTGTGGTCCGTATCACGACTGCTGCCTTTAATTTCCCAGGACATAAGCTTGTAGAACCTGGGAGCCTACATTCAATTTTTAAAAAAAACAACTTGAAGCAACGATAATTTTCACTTTTTTAAAAGAATATATTGCGTGCTTGCGTTCGCTGGCTGTGAAATCCAGCGTGAAGTCCTGTATGTCGGATGAAGACATCCTGTTGTCCAACATCAATATGATGTCATACCGGACCTGAAGTTTGCGTGAGTATCCGTTATCCCATGTCTGGCTTATTGGTGTGCAGACTGGTGGTTCCTCGCCGTGCAGGCAGATACTCTCCGACTTCCGAAGAGTCAGCGATCCTACTACTTTAGCCAGAACCCACGACTAGAACGTGTCAATAGGTTTGGCCAGCATAGAACCTGGCACTGGTGCCTTGGAAACATCTCTGCTTTCCTAAAGAATATCTAATTTGTTTTCACCTTCATAAAGAACTGTAACGAAGCCAACTCATAACAGATGACTGGAGTCAGTTAGTTCTTTTGTACAAATACTTTATTCATCTTGATGGCAGCTGGAACCTACCGTGACGACCCTTCCATTCGGTATCTTGATGTTAACTGCCCTTTGACAACAAACTACGTCACGACTTGAGCATCACTCCTCTCGTTCTCCTCTGATGCTCAATCGTGCTGTAGCCGTTTCCCATCTAAATACTCCCAATTCCCCCACTACTGTTACACCTCCCTATGTTTTTCTAAAGAATTTTTCCTCTAAAGGAAAAATTCTTTATTCCCAACTCTCTTACTCTATTCCCTCTTTTTCCTTAACTCCCACATTTCCTCTAATCTTCCCCAAACCAACTCAAATTTGAGTATATATTATATCATTTAACCCTTCTCCCTGTCATATTATCAATCTAGTAACCTACTATAAAGTATTGCCTCTTCATAACATAATAACACATATCAACTACATAATAACATCGAAAACTCAACTTTACAACCATATACAATACATCATAACACATGTGGTTGAAATAACCACTCCTCCTCTTTATAAGCGACCTGCTTAAAAATTCAAACGCTGTACTCTTCTGGTACCAACTCCCTATTGTCACCACCAACATTACTTATTACTTACTAAGTCTCTACTTTCAAGCAACCTGAGAACACTCGCACATGATAGAAAGATAAGAAATCGGTGCGCACCGGAGATTCAAAGAAGAAGTAGAACTCTTCCACACAAAAACCACACTCAGCTAAATCACACACCTTTACCCCCTTTGTCATTTGAGAATTATATCTCCTACAGTACCACTCATTATGGTAACAGTTTACGCTTCTATCTACAGCATCAAAAATACCAACCAAGTGTCTGTATATTATAGACACTACCAATTTTATAGCTCTGAACCTTACCTCAATGTAATGTTAACCACAAAACACGTCCCGAGGACACAATTAAAAATCAAGACCTGTTCCAATACACATCACCTCACATAATATACCTCTCTTTTAATCCCCTTACTGTCCATTTATTATGGGCACATCTACTCAAACCTCTAGTTGTCAATTTATGCCGTTATCAACAGCAACCATGTACTGCTCCTAACTGCAGTCCGTATAACACGGACCCTCAAAACCCCATGTCATTTTGTTCCCAATGTACATTTCACACTTATTATTGTACTGTTATCTACAGTATCTAATCAAACATGGATTCAATTCATGTTTAATTATTTGTCTGGGGCAACACGTTACCCACTTCTTCTTCTTCAATCCCGTGTCTCTTATGAAAATACCCCATGGCTCTTTTGACCCCCTGGAACTATGTTCAAAACTTTCCCCTCATTCATTAATCTTTTCTTCAATTAATGCTCCCTTAATTTCACCATAACCATTTTACTTGTATATTAACCCCGTCACTTAAGTATGGCCTATGTTTCCACAACTTAACCTCTCAACGCTGATTATCACAGCAACCTTGCTAGTAGCATATACATCAACTTGTTATTTACAAGGAGAATATGTCTCTCTTCTAGTCCCCAGTAGTTTATTACTATATTCTGAACGAAGGTCTAAAATAAAGCCCCATGTATTGTCTTTATTCTAGACAAAACCATGTAGATTAAACTTAACCTAACTAATTTCCAACATGTATTTTCAAACATACAAGACAATTCACTTAAATTATAAGTTAAGCGAAATAAAATCAAAACAGAACATCATACCCCCCCCCCCCCCCAAACTTTTTACATCATTTATGTTTCTCCACATATTAATTAAAGGTATGAACTCATTCAAAGAAAAATATATATTAAAATAATACAACATACATCCTAACCTATTGTTAGTTAATACTACTGGTCTCTTTTACGGACCAATAGTTTGTACGTAAAAGTCTAAGAACACAATAACCCTATTCTAGAATCAAATAACAACTATCATTTTACAGGACCAAATCAAGCAAAAAAAAAAACATATTATACATGAGGCATTACAAACTCAAATTCAACAAAAACAACTGTCTTCTCGCTAAAGAGAAGGTTTTCAAAAAAATTATATAATTCACACAGAATTGATTACTTAAAGTGACCAAGCAAAATTGTCCTCCTATACGAACCAATGTAACTCATATCTATTCACTCAAGTCATGCTTATTTTGTTATAAAACAAAACCACTCAATGCCAAGCATTAATGCCAAAATATATATATATACATATATGTTACCTACAGACCAACATATCGCGGAACAATACTTGTTCCCCTCAACCAAAATCACCACTCAACCAATTACCGTACCTTAACACACAAATTGTTTCCCTTGGATTTGTTCCAAGTATTTCTACAACTAATCATTATTATTACCGTTAACTACGGTATCTCCAGCCTCTTACGTCCAACAAAACTTTGTCTCTCACCAATACAACCAACTCTACTTTTAAGTTTCTCGTCTATCCGACGCAATTAACTAAACACATCATTATCTTCCAACATCTCACCACGACTACTCTAAGCTATCCTCAGGTCTCTCCTAGCACTCTTGTATCGTGACGATAATCAAACTGGTCACCCTTATCGGAACACATTCTCCAACATTCATTTAACTAACCTTGTTTACCTCTGTACCTTTCACTCCTTTTACTATTTATCGGGACTCTTCCAGAACAGCAACCCACTCCACTTATAACTGACAGCAGAGCTCACTTTTCTCATTTCTCAGTGTTAGGCATTCTTGCTTCGACACATCCCTGTCAACAATACTAAACATATTTTATGAAACATCATTCAGAATGTTAACTCTGTTTCCGTCAACCTGTCACACAACTTCCCTAATTTCTTTCCAACATCAGATATTCCAACGAAACGACATCCCAATTCTCTAATCATGTTCTCTCTATCTCTCAATTTTCGCATACTTTATTTTCCTCTTTTTATCAACGTCACTTATCAACCACTCTTTGTATATTCACACGGACAATGATACACAACCTCTCTCTCATCTCACTACTACTCTCGCATCACGACAACCTAACGTGTCCATACTATTACTTAAAAAAAAATTACTTTAGACGCCAATTCAACATTCCAGCAATCACTCACCACAATCTAAGCGTATCGACCTCCTCTACACACCTTGACACAAGATATATCAGCGCACTATTACATTTTATCTATATACTTCGCTTTAGGCGACATCACCAAACCTCACTCCTACTTCACTCATCGCGACGAACACCTGTTTGTCTAGAACTATACTCACGTACGAACTAAACACCTCGTACATGCATGCTGTACTTAACACTTGCCAACAGACTATCCATACTCGACGCACATATGTTTGTCTACATTTTTACAGCTACAAGTACAACGGATTATCAGACAAACTACTTCAACACTCCACAGGACTTTCACAATTCAACTGTTTACTTATTTCTACTTTTCTCACTCATCCTCTCTTTTTCAAAGGTCATAACGTAAGCATTATCTCTCGCAAACTATAACTCTCTTACACACTAACCAGCACTATCAACGATCTCTTATAACCAATTTCACTCCGACGAGCCACTAACCTCGTAAGTATCATTCTATACTTCTCCACACAACAAGTTTCTCATATTTAATCAGCTCTTCCTTCTCCGCAAGCATGACGTAATTACTTCATCCCTCTCACCAAGAACTCGTATTCTTCAATCATCAACTTCTACAGTCTTTTACTCTTAATATTCTCACGTTCAACTGGCTATTTCACACATGATATCCAATTCCTCCTCAATCTGTATCTCTTCACTAGACACTCTCGGCCCAGCCGTAAACAACACCACACCTACTTCTCAATCTACCAAACAAAACTATCTCAGACTTCATGTCACAGCTCTGAGTCGAACCATCCATACTTATTTTATCCCTCTCTCTACTAATTATGTGCTGAATCTACTCTACTTTAATCACTCCATTTATACATCACTCAACGTGACTAACTCTCTGTATCTATTCATTCTGGACAAAGGACTATTTTAATTTCTACTCTTCCTACATCGTCACTAAACACAATATATCCTAATTCTGTATTACGTATCCACGTAAAATCTCATTTGCCGTAACTCTCTATCCTCAACAACACTATTGCCTACCTTGTATCATGTGATGCCACACCAAACAATTTCATTTGTCTATTTTAGACAGCTCATATATCTATGTGCTCAAACCGCAATTCTTCCAAAACAATTCCATTTTCCTTCCTCACCCAAATAATTTTAACAACCATAGATCGCATCGAAACCAAATATTTCGTCGTCTCTTAGTACTGATGTTCGTCTCGCTTCAATTATACCATCATCACTATCTGTTGTTAACCTGTTGTTAAAGTACTCTGGTCTTAAGGTCATAAGGTCTTCTATTTTTCTTAAGTCACTTTCTGTCGTTGAATAAATTCCCGCTATCTGTCTACTGTTATTCTTCTTCTTAAATAAATTCTTTCCTTTATTTCTTTTATTTGCGTCGGTCTGCTCACTGTTTCCTGTCAACCTTATATAACGTTTACATTTCCCCATCTCGTCTTCAGATGACACACTGATAACAGTTCCTTCATCAGACTCATAATAATTCTCATAATAATTTACTGCAGATACGTCGACCCTACTCCCATAGTCGCCTTTAGAACATCTGCCTTTCTTTCTCTTTCTTGGTATTCGTCTCTTAGTTTTCCCTACTTTCTTGTCATATAAACTAGTATCTAGTTCTCTAGAGTCACTAACTAAAACTCTGTCCGTCTGTCCACCAGCAACTACACTGTACGAGGGAACATTACGCTTCAAGTCAGGATCTGTTCGTAGTGCAATTCTCTCATTCTCCGAATCATCAGTATTTATATCTGTTTCAGCATCACTATAACATGCGGCGGTGGAAATATCTTCTTCGTAACTCTGACAGCTAATATTCCTACACCATTTAGGAATTAGTTTCATGTCTATACTTGAGGAACTTGACATGGCAGTACCTCTATTAACTATTATACTACTATTTCTTTCTTCAATACTTTTCCTCTTTGGCTTCCTTTCGTCCTTGGTTCTCGTCTGTCTATCTTTCTTAACTTCAACCGTGTCTCCCTTAGTCACGTAAGTTAATTTTGACGGAGTCTCTATTAAGTCAGTTTGACTTCCCTTTGTTATCTTGCTGGCTGGTTGTACCTGGACCTTTTACTCTACTGTATCTACCTGAGTCTGCGTACTATTTTCTATCGTATTACCTGCCTGCGTCTGTGTATCTCGGTTTATTTTCTTTACTACTATCGTCGTCTTCTTTTCCTGTTCAATCCTAATATCTGCAAGTACTTTAGGGGTCGTTGAATTCTTATCTTTGGGTTCTACTCTGTCCTTCGGTCCTGACTTCAAATATTGTCTCTGTTTCTTTTCAAACCAGTCGTTACGTCTTTTTCTAGCGGTTGCACTGTGAGAGGGCCAGTCCCATGATTTCCTTGAAAGGTTTCTCTCACTCCCATTTTTGTATTTATAACAGCTATACCAGTCCGACCTTTCACCATTACATCTGTTCTTCTCACCGTCTTTTACTCTATATACATTAGGCCTTGGTTCGTCATAACCATATTGTCTTCTGTCTTTATTAAGCAATGGCTGTCTCCTGTTATTCTTTCCTACTCCATTACAGTCTAGCATAATTCTATAAGGGTCTTGTCTAGTCGTTCTGTTCTTCAACGTTTCCACAACATTTTCTACCTCATTAACTGCCTCTTTTAATTCTCCCAACCATGTACTGACACGTTGTAACTCTAGATATAGGTAACTCATATTACTTCTTCTTCTTTATATTCTTTGGTATCTGGAAAAAAAAACTTGTCTTGAGCTCAGCCGAAATAATTCTCAATTATGACTGTTTCTCTACTGTGCCGTGATGAATCTGCCATGCTGAAATATTATTATATAGACTAAGGAAACACTTCACACTTGTAACTTATTAATTTAAGAAACACAAATCATTTATACACTAATAACAGTTCGAGCAGTTAATAGGTTTACAAATTACCCTATTCTCGGTTCCTGATCCAAACAAGACGTATCTTTCGCCGTCAGGTTGAATTCAAACGCCAAGAGTTTGTACCAGTTGAAGTTCAATCAATCGCGGAGTTCAGGTAGTCTGTCTCTTCCTCCAGGTAACCTCGTCTCTTCAGTTAGTTACTTCTCTTGGGATGCCTGGACAAACTTCAACCCCTGGTTGGGTCCCGACCAGATTTCTGGCTTCTGACTTCGCCCCGGGTGGGGTACAGCATCGACGTTTTGAGAAGGACTCAGAGGTAGCAGAGGTCAAAAGGTTAAGCTAGCGGCTTATAGATAGTCTGACTGCGTCAAACAAAACATAGGCCAATCAATGAAAGTATAAGCCACTCAGCTGCTGTCCTGGTTGTTAATGACCTTTTCCATTATTTTGACTTGACGACTCAATATGGAAAATTTTGGTCAGGTAAGTCTTAAAGTTTTTGGAGGCGAGTACTTGACTTGATAGAGTTATTAGAAACTTCTTGCTCACCTAGAACAACTCTTCAGTGGCTTGATGACCCAGGACCGACCTTCAGGAAAATTCCTGCTCGCTCGAGACAACGGTTAAACGGCTTGACCTTCAGGAAAACTTCTGCTCCTGACACGTCCGTTAGATGAATGGACAAGAGGAGTCGCCAGGATGGTGTTTACAGTTGACGCTCGCCGGTTTGATAACGATCGCAGGTGCCGCAACTCGTTATGGCCAGTTGTTTTTCACTTTTCTCTTGACGCCAATAAAATTTTGACAGCCAGTCTTGAAAAAGACTTACAGACAACCACCCCTGGGCGGGCTTTTGGTCGCTGTATTTTTCGCTGATAAGTTATTGGCCATTTTTCTAACTGCGCTTTGTTTCTGTTCAAGTTACGTATCGAATCGTGCTGAAATGCTTCTGTCTCTTCAAGTTGTTGACGTAATTAGTGGTTTGTTGTGACTTCTGCCGCGACAACTAAAGACCCTGGAAATCCTGGTTCTTAGGCTCCATTTCGTTTATGTAACGAAGCCAACTCATAACAGATGACTGGAGTCAGTTAGTTCTTTTGTACAAATACTTTATTCATCTTGATGGCAGCTGGAACCTAACGTGACGACCCTTCCCTTCGGTATCTTGATGTTAACTGCCCTTTGACAACAAACTACGTCACGACTTGAGCATCACTCCTCTCGTTCTCCTCTGATGCTCAATCGTACTGTAGCCGTTTCCCATCTAAATACTCCCAATTCCCCCACTACTGTTACAGAACATCAGGACATTGTGAGAATTTCAACGTTGTTACTGTTTAATAATCTACTTGCATGATCGGATAATAACAAGCTGAAGCTGTTTAATTTAACAACTGAGTTTATTTATCTCTTATATCTGGATTTACATTATTTAACCGAGCCGGCAGCCAATTTAATCGGTTTAATCAGATCTTTCAATCAGCCATTTGTGTTATCCTAGTTGTCTACCTTTGTCGCTGGTGATATCTCATTTGTGTCCCTCAGTTACTTGTAGTGCTGCAGTTACAGACATAATTGCTAGGAGCATTCTCTAGCGGGTACCTGTAACACAAATAGAGTAACTTAGTTCTGGTAATTTCCCGTTTGAACATCTACGAGGACAAAACGTAAGGTCGGTATCGTTACACGCAAGAGCACATTATAACGATATTCTCTCACTCACCATAATAAACCGAGAAAACGAGGGCCATATAATG